>QQOI01000046.1:600000-755865 GCA_009729435.1 Phytophthora fragariae | reverse complement strand
GAGTGCGTTTAGCCGTGCGTGTCCGTTTGACCCATCGTGAATCCAGGATTTCCTCGACTTCATATTCATCATTCGAGTTGTCTGGTTCCCCAACTGTCTTCCGGCAACAGAGCCGCATCAAAATCATCGTCATCTTCAGATCGAGCTCCATCGTTGGGTCGTTTCGGGAAGACTGCACGATTTCAGGCGGCTCACATAGCGCAAGGGGTTGACACGATGCCCGTGTCCTCAACAGCAGAGGCGTACTCGAAGGTCATCCTGAATTTCTTCAATCCGGAAAGGCCCGTGCCACAAGTGTGCCAGCTTTCGGCTTAATCCAGGTTGTACCTTTGGGATGTAGAACCACACGGCATCTCCCGTCTCGAAACCTGCTTTCAGTCTCTCGATAGCTCCTGCCACTTGCGAGTTTGCTCTTCTGAACGAGCACGCCTTGCTTTTTCTTTGAAGATCTTCAGCACACGCCAGGGCGTAGCTGTAGTCCCTCTGGAATTTGCGTCGCCATTCATAAGCAGTCCGTTCGGGCAGGCTAGAGGGTTTCGGTCCGAGCATCGCCGAGGCAGTACCCTGGGCGTCCCATCCGTGTACTAGGTAGAATGGTGTATCTAGGCGCGTCGCGTCGAAAAGAAGTATTCAGGGCGAACATCAATCTTTCAGCGTGTTCATCCCAGTCTGACTGGTCCGCTTCGGCGATGTATGCCTTGACACTCCGAATGACCGTCTGGACTGACCGCTCCTGTTGCCCATTGGCTTGGGGACGGTAGGCCAGTGTCGCACGCTGTTTGCTCCCGAGCAACTCGCGAAACCTCGTGAATACCTCACTCATGAACCTAGGGTCCTGGTCATGCCGAATCATGGATGACGCCCCGAATCTCCGAAACACTTGCTCTTCATATGCCGGCCACATCTTGGGCAGTCAAGGACGACATTGGTTTGCACATGATGTATCCGGAAAACGTGTCCTGAAACAGGAGTAGGAAAGTGTTCGCTCGGGCCGATTCAGGCATGTGCGTGACGAAATCCATGGAAACCAACTCGAATGGTCGTCGCGGCTCGATATTTCCTGGGGACGGTCCCGGATTGGGGGGACGCCCCTTTCCGCTGGCGCAATCCGTGCACTCTTTTACGTAGTGTTCCACACCAGCATACATGCCAGGCCAGTAAAACTCCGAACGCAGCTTCTCGTAAGTACGGGTGATACCTTGGTGTCCTCCCTGAACGTCCTCATGAGCATAATGTAACATGCCTTCTCGTAGGGCTTCCGGAACTACCAGACGTAACTGATCCTCCGCGTCCCGAGGACGATCCCGGGTGGAACGTGCTAATCGATAGAGCACGTCTCGAACATCCAGTGCGAATAAGTCAGCAACTTTTGCAATCTTCCGCAACCGTTTCGGTGAAAAACGTTCCAGGTTTCCTTGGAGAAAATCTCGGATCTCTGATAAGTATTCATCTCGCTCCTGGTGTGCGCGAATACGCCTCCAGCGTTCCGCCTGGAATTCCAGGGGACCCAGAGGTGGGGTGTCATCCGGGGTGTCTCGCGTTTGTCCTCGGGTCAGCACAGCCAGCACTCGTGCAGTGAAAGGAAGCGGCGCTGATTCGGGGCCAGGTCCAGACTCACGCCCGGGATCCTTACTGGGTGATCCGTCCGGGATACCCACAGGTTCAACCGAGTGTTCTTCAGCATTTTCTTCCGGTGACTTCATTATCTGTTCCGGGATTTTCGACACGACCCTCAGATGTTCCGTCTCTTCTTCGTCCTGGACGACACAATCTTCCCCTGAAACAAGTGTCTTGGACGTCAGATAGTCTGCAGCCTGATTGAAATCTCGTTTCACATGTACCAAACGGACCAGCTTGAATTTCTCCTTCAACACTTGGCATTCGGCCAATCTTCGCTGCAAGTTGGGTTGGTTACAATTGATCAGACCCTGGACTTGCTGAATGACAATTCGAGAGTCCCCCATGGCTACGAGATCCTGGATGTTGTGTTCCAAGGTCATTCCCAATCCTTTGAGTAGTCCATAATATTCCGCGTCGTTTACCGTCACTCCATTCAGGATGAAACCTCGGGCGTCCAGGATGGTCCACTCAGGCAACTGCCATAATATGCACCCGCAGCTGCCTTGCTTCGTGGATGTCTTAGCTGCACCGTCAAAACTCAGGACCACTCCGGAATAGTCGGCTGCTAGCATTTCCACACTCAGTACTGGTGGTGCCCGAATGCGCCCCTTGGCCGGGATCAAGTTTTCGGCCACTTTATCCAAGTGTTCCCTGGGTGTGATACCCGCACCCAGGATGGCTGCCAGTCCGTCTTCGTCACGTTGAACCTTCCGGATGTCTAAGTCGTAATGTGAGAGAGCAACGCCCCAGGGCACTGTCCTTCCATCCGCAGTTTTCGACTTGATTACCCACTTGAGAACGGATTAACGAGTATACACGATCAAAGGGCAACATTCAACCAGAGTCTTGAACGTCTGGAGTACCCGGATGACAGCCAAAACTTCCTTTTCTGCAATGTGATACCGGAGTTCCGCGTCGTGAAGGACCCGCCCCGTGAATCGCACAGGCTGAATGACACCATCGTGTTCTTGCCCAAGAACCGCACAAGCGGCCCACTGGTTGGCATGTGGAATGATGATGAAAGGTTTCGAGCGGTCTGGATGTCGGAGCATTGGTGTAGACACAATCTTCTGCTTCAGGATGGCGAACGCTTCCTTCACCCGGAGTAAGTCTCGACCAGCTCGAACTTGATCGTCCGTCAGCTCATACAACACTGCGGCGACAACCGGAAAATCCTCGATGAATTTGTGATAATAATTCAGGCTCCCGAGGAAGGACTGAACTCCTTTTAGGGTCTTCGGGAATGGTAGATCCTGGATGCCTTTCACGATTTTCGGAGTGGCCCTGATTCCTTCAGCCCCAATCTCGTGGGACAGATAAGGGGTCGTCCTCTTCCCGAATTCGCTTTTGGGCAAGCTGACCGAAATATTCCAATACCGCAGACGATACAACAACGCATCCAAATCGTCACACAGCTGGTCCCAAGTCGCGGCACCATGAGCGATGTCATCAATATAAGAACTACGCCCCAGTACCGGTCCCATCCGGGATGGCATTGGGATGTTCCGCTTGAAAACTGTCATCTGCTCCGTCAGTACTGGCAAATAGTCTTCCGGAGGTGTGATGTCAGAATCCAACTCAGCACGTCCACGTTTTCCCGAATCTTGCGGGTCCAAACCGAGATAGTCCAGGACTTCCTGGTCCACCAGTGCCTCCTCATCAGGCGGTAGTCGGACAACCCCCCATAGACAGTTGTTGATAACGTGCTGATAGATCAGCGGCGCATTCTTCAACCCAAATGGCATTCGTACCCACTGGAAATGTCCAAACGGACAAACGAACGCCGATATGAGCTTAGCGCGCTCGGTCATTCGGATCGCCCAGAAGCCACTTGCCATGTCGAAACTCATGAACCACATCGCACTTTCAAAACCGACTAACAGATCGTCGATCAGAGGCAACGGATAATTCGAGAGCCGGATGAAACCGTTGACTATTCGGTAATCAATGCACATCCGGATGTCAATGCCATTTTTCTTGAGGACAATCACAATCGGGGATGCCCAAGGAGATTCGGAATGTTCGACCAACTTGGTCTCCAAGAGCTTCTTGAGCAGCTCATACACCTTGATTATGATGTGTGGTGCAATTGAGCGGGGTCGCTGTGCCACAGGGCACGCGTCTCCCACATCCAAATCGCACACCACACCTCGAGCTGGTGCAGGGGCCGCATTCCCATCACCCAGGAAGATTTTCCGATGGTGTTCCAGGATGCCTCTGAGCCTGCGATCCTGAGTGTCCGTGCTAGAGCCGGGTTCCCCCACATCTGCCTTGGTAATGTCACACTCGGGACTGAGGTCCAGCAATTCGGGTAGTAACGCTAACTCGTCTTTCAACTGTGCCATGAGTTCACTCCCTTCGTGCAGGTACACAGCTGGTTCCAAATCTAGTTCTTCCGAATTCACCCGCATACAGCGAGCGTACTCTAATTCGAGCTTCTCGACGGGCGTGCCCGTTGCGATCACAGAATGCATCTCGGTATCTTCGCCCTTCCGGGCTGGTTCATCCTGAAGTGCACCCCTTCAGCCGCTCCTTCCGAGGCTTGGTCTTCTTCATCGGTGTTGTTCGGGATGGGATCTTGTCGTTGTGATCGCTCCACTCCTTCGCTTCCAGAATCGCTTATTAGGGGGCTCGAACTTGACGAGTCACATTCGGAAATGTCATCTTCTGGTCCACCCGAGACCTCACATTCAGGTATCTGTTCTTCATCTGGGACTGGTTCCGAGTGACCAGGATCTACATCCAGCGTAACTATCGGTTTATTTTGTAATCGTACTATGCGAACTGCTTCTGTGTCCGTCCGCGGTCGCACCAGCAACTTAGTCGGCCACTGGTAGTTTCGTGTCTGTACTGCAGGTGGCTCCTCATCCTGAAGCATCTGCTCATAGCGTCTCGCTCGCAACCTTGCTTGGGCGGACAACGTGCTCTCAAAAATCAACTGCTGCCACTCCTGATAACGCCCTATTTCAGGTCGTATAAAACGTCCCGCTGTCGGGAAGTGTCCATATTCAACAATCCGAGCCACCGGCGTCCGAGCGTCAATCCAGAGATCTCGATTCGAAATGTTCACTACCTTTACGGCTGCCGCCCAAGTCTGGGGACCGTAAAGTATTTGCGTCACCCATCTGTCGCCTCGTCCTGCCCAAACTACATCCGTTTCACGGTTACTCTGTCCGTATCGGATACGCACAGTAGCACTCTCCCCGGAACGCAGGTGTAGTCCGGTCGGGGCCTTGATCGGGAGATCCAAACCCTGACGACGCTGAACGACTTCTCCGTACATGAGAATAGACTCCTCATCTGGGAGAATGACCAGACCTTCGCGAATGCAAAGGCGTACTCCCGCACTGAACATGAAATCCATCCCAAGCAACACATCCACATCTTCCCCGATATTCGTGACCCACAAATCCAAAACGTACACCACTCTGTGTCCCAACGTGACCTTCACCTGGGTGCTCGAGCTGATGTAGGTCGGAACGCCTCCTAATCCAGACACCTTGATCTGCCGATGTGAGCTTAGTGTAAGTTGGAGCCTACGCGCAAGGTCCAAACTTATCATACTCACTGTGGCTCCAGTGTCCAGCAGGATTGGCGTCCTGAAATCACTCACCGCACCATGCACCCTTGCAACTTGTCGTTTCTCTTCTTCCGGATCGTGGTCAGCCCACCACCCATACCTCTCGACTGGTCCCTCTGGTTCCGGTATTGACGGCGATCTCGGGTAATCCAAAAGCTCTCGCTCGGGTGACACAGGTCCGTTGTCAATCAGGGATGTCATACATTGTTGGTTATCGTGGTTCTTGGTCCGCAATTCGGGGCCGACATAAGCTAAGACACACAATTCTGAGGGTTTCTTCTGCCCGACGCGTACCGAATCCTCATTCGGCGGGCTTAGTCGTTTAACTGCTGCCCCTCAGAATCGGCTTCACCATTCGGGGTAGCACCATCTAGGATGGCGTCCCGGACGTGGCTTGGCAGGTCGCTTAGAGCCCCTTGGCGCACCAGCTTCTTGATCTCTTGGAAAGCTTTCCAGTCTTCACATCGTCCTTCGTGGAATTGTTCGCATTTCTTGCACGGTCGTGTTTCACACATTCGGGCAGGATGTCCACGTCTGTGACAGCGGTCACAAATCATGCTGCTCCAACACTTCTCAGTGCGATGACCCCACCGGCCGCAGTCTTCGCAGTACTCGTTCCGATCCGGGTTGACCCGAGGTGGGTAACCTGGATGAGGTGATGGTCCGGATTGTCGCGGCACTGACGCCCCTGGATTAGGGGGGGACCTCTTTGTGGCCATCCCACACGCTCCATCACGCGAAAAACTTCGTGGATGAGCTCGTCCTTCATCAACACGACATCTGCACGTGGATTCGAACCACCGCCATCTAAGTCTTCCTGGGCGAAACTGCTCCCGGATGTTCCAGTGCGGGGTTCGGGTGAATCCTCGGACATCTCGTGCTCCTCCGAATCTAATTCTGCATCGCCTTGAGCCACAAAAGCGCGGTCTCGGCGCTTGGGTTTGAATCGATCTCGGACTACATTGTCGGCCCGAAAATCACGCGTCTATTGCACTCTAGCGGGTGGGCTATCCTCCTGGCGGAGCTCTTCGCGTTGCTTCAGGATGTACTCCAGGTCGGCCACCTTCTTGAAACGATGACTCTGGAGGGTTTCCTTGAGGGATTCATCCGAGAGGTTCCTCACGAACTGCCGCAGATGCTGTTCGCGTTTCTTGCTAGACTTCCGGAAATACACACCGGCACGCTCCGCGGCGAGATTCAGGCGGTACAAGAACGCCAGAGCCTTCTCTCCCTTCCGTTGCGTCATAGTGTAGTAACGCTCAGCCTCAGACAGTTTCGACTTGCAGTACTCGCGCTTGAATAGTTTGGAAGCCGGGCCCAGTCTTGGCGGCTGTGTCTGGAGAGTTGACCCCTCCAATTTCGGACAGCCGGAGACATCTTGAGCTTGAGCTCGTACACTTTAGTCCGATCTGACCAACCGCCTTGAACGGTCAAATTCAGGAAACGCTCCCACCAGCGTCGTCGTGCCGGCAGCTGGGCATCTTCGTCAAAGTCTTCCAACGTGCTCGAACTCACGTACGGCCTGAACGTTAGTGTAGTGCCTCCCAAGGTCGTAGCTGTTGTCGCTTGTGGGGGGCTACCACCACTGGAACTGTCTGAGTCATCGTCGCTCGAACCGCTATCACTTGATCCGGAACTTGAGCTGTCGTCCGAAGGATCTCCTCCTCGTCGGCCTGAATGCTTCTTGTCTGAGGTCCGGCGAAAGGAAGGTTTCCTTGATCCTGATCGCGTGGGTTCCGTGGACTTTGATCCAGACTTCTGAGTCGTCGTTCGGGATGCGTTGGTAGTGGCAACCTTGGAAGTCGTATCTGTTTTCGCATACTTGGTCTCAGTCATCGGCTGTAAAGTTGCACGCAGTTGAGCCGCTGTAAGATCGCTGATTGGTTTATCCATCTTCCCATCTCCCCCTCCCATGTTTACGCCACTGGATTCTGGGTACATAGCCATGCGGACTGGCTCTGTTCTGGGCAATGTTGCCGAATCAGTGCTAGGGATCGCTTGAGTACCTTGAACCTGAGGTGAGGTAGTGGGAATGTTGCGGGATCGAGTTCGCTGAACGTTCTGGAGGGCCCTGATGGTGGCTTGGTCCAGATTGCGTGCTTCTTCCATTTCGCGCATCTTTTGCTGGACGATATCCATCTGCAAAGCCAACTGCCGCTGGAAGTCTGCAGCCCAAGCGGCCTTCTCAGCTTCGACATCAGACCGCTGTTGCTGCCAACGTCGGTCGAGCTCCATTTGTGCCACTTCCTGCGCGCGTCGCACTGCTTCAGCCTGGATGGCTTCGACATTTACGGGCACCTCGGGAACCGGAACTGCGCCTCCTTCTGAGGGCATCTGCAGTGTAGAACCCGGGGAGCTGCTTCTTCCTCGAATGTGGACCGGGCAGTCTTCGCCTGCATCGCTTGATCTGCTTGTTGGATCAACTGGGCTTGTCGAGCTTCGGCTGCCTCTTGTCTGAGCTCCATCCAGGATAACACTTCCTGGGTTGACCTCATCGTAGACAGCGCGACCTCCGAGGGGCCCGATCTCGTCGAACGACCCGATTGTCCCGAGCGCCTTGTCCATTCCGACTTCACGGACAGGCTTGGAGACCTTTTTGACTTGGCGCCATGTTTGGACGACCGGCCATCCCGCCTAGAACTTCGACGTCTTCTTCGAATTTCTACATCCGAGCTCGAGTCACTGGAGGACTCGCTCGAACTAGTCTTCCGACGTCGGGGTTTCACATGGGACTTCTTCGAGCGCCGGTCACTCCGAATACTAACATGTCCAGACTCCGACATCGCGACATCGTCTTGATCCACCAGGACCAGTGGAGCTGTGAGCGTGGTGTCTGAGATTTGGACACCTACATCTCCACCTCCTCGAGCCACACCACCTTGAGCCATCATCACTACTCCAGTCAGTCCTGCGTATCGCATGTGGTTTGACGCTTCAGCCCCTCCGAATGACCACATCGAGGATGAGGATGATGATACCCTCCCCGACGATCGTGATCCAGAGATATTGCTGAGGTTAGATTCATCGGAGCCTGCCACTGTGGTTCCAAATATGCTGGACTCCCGGTCCGGAGTGCGTCTCGACGAGGCACTCTGCGCAACGGACATCGGGCCACTTAGGCCGTCGACATCCTGGATCGTTCGCACCGATAATGGGTACGACAAATGTGAGCTCAAAGATGGAATCGACGATGGTCGTGGCGGACCAAACTATGAGCGTTTGGGCTCCGGTCTGTCGATGGCTGAACTTGCTGGGCTGCGAACCTTTCGGATGCCCGCAGTCTTCATTCGGAGGAGGCATTCACGTCCAAGCAGCCCGGATTCATACTCCAACATTGTTACATCTCCTTCTTCGAACTCGATCTCGTCGTTCAAGGCTTGAAGACTCAGGGCTGGCACAATTCGAGTGGCAACATCCGAAATAACGCCTCGCCACTCGAGGAACTCCACTGTTAGCAATTGCTGCGAGTCTTCCACAACCGTACGCACCAGGCTCGGATCCACCGGGAGGCACGCGCCTGAAACCACTCAGGGACCAGGTTGCGAAACCTGAATCCCATCTCAAAGAACAACGTCTGAGTGAGCGCAGCGCATTCTCGCGGTGATAACGTGCTTGGAGGTACTGTGATCGCGGTGACGTCAGTCACGATGTTGGGTGCCAGCCGGACAAGATTCCATTCAGAAATCCAGGCTTCATCCGAGCTGGCCATGGCAGTCCGAGATGCAATATACTCAGACGTCATCATCACGGCTGCCCACCAGTTTTGAAAATCCGGAAGCGGCGATGGCCATGAGTACTCGATCGTCGGTGATGCCACGAACTCGGTTGTTACTCGTTCCCAGCGGCGGACTTGGTCTGCCACATACGTGTTCACCTGAGTGACCGTGGATTCGTCGTGTCGAGTTGGCACATCTGGTAGCACTTCTTCTGTCAGATCGATGATCATCTGGGAAGCTTGTGAAGTCGTCGATTCGGGTGATAGTTCCTGGACCTCCGTCGGGACGTACGGCATGCGTTCCTCTTGGACGGCCGGCAACGGACCTTCTTCCTTACATGTGAGCCGGGAAGACTCTTCTTCCAGCGTCACCACATCTTGGACCGGCGGGGACGATTCCGAAGTCTCATCCGCAGCCGGTGGCTCATCCTTCACGGCGTCTTCCGTTGACGCCTGGGCGGGTGTGTCTGGGATGGACACACCCTGGGACTCCGAATTCGGGTCCCTCTCCGTGTCTTCCAGAGGCGCTTCGTTCACGCCTTCTCGAGCGCCGGTATCCGGGGAAGCTTGGTGCGCATCCTGAACTGCCGGCTCCAGATCGGGCTGATCTTGAGCATCCGTTGACTCCTTCTCCTCGCGGGCCGCCTTGCGCCTCTCGGCGTTTCTTCGTTGAGCAGATCTCTCCACCTCTTTGAGGGAGAGTTGCTCTTCAGGCGGCACTCCTTGAGTTCGACGCGAGCGCCGAGTTCCTTCGCGCGCGCTCCGTCCTCCTTCGCGTGTACTCTCACTTCCAGCCATAACCTCCACAGTTAGTCGGTTAGTAGCTCTCAGCACCCTTTTAAGATCCAAATCAAATATACAAATCCGGTGAAATCCTAGGCAACCAAATCCGGGCACGCGCACCAGCTGAGACGAAGCGGGTGAACGCTTTTATCGTCCAGGATGTATAGCGCGCCCAGGGGTTGGATAACTGGTATTCCAGAATGGACCAGCCCCGGTTAACTCGAAACACACAGTAGAATGACTCGAGTCGGCGTGTGACCTTGTGCAATCCCTATAGGTGTCGATTAATTCGGCGGGCCGTCTTTCAACCGGAAATGTAACAATCAATTAGATACAAGAATACAGAGAACTTCCAAGTTCTTCTCAACTGGGAGATCCCGAATGGAGGCAGGCTTACGAGCAAAGACCTTTCCCCAAACAACCACTCTCAAAATAACAAATAACAATACAGAGTTCGTATATACAATATGCAGTCTGTCAACTTCAGGTTACAACCCGGACACAGAGAAATCCGGGTTGCCCAACGCGCACCACCCTCGAATGAACGAGGGAAACCACAAATACAGTCCTAAAACAAGCAATCTAACTCGGATCTCAGGGGGTGATTGCTACAACCTCCTGAAACTACAGATGGAATATGGAATGCAAGGGTCCTCTTTCGAGTGTCCACAGGCAATTTAGAGATATGAAATGGGTAGACCAACCCGAAAGCAGCATTTTAGGGTACCCAATTTGATTTGAAGCGTGTAGGTGAGAGTTCCTTGTGCTGTTGCACGACCTTGGACGTCCGTTGGTGTACGCGGCTCCCGGACCTTCCTTTGGATTCTCCTTTGGGTAGCAGAAATATGGCGTCGTCGTCCTCGGCGAATATACTCTCCAGAACCAATGGCAAACAGACACGAAGTCCACTTGGGCTCTAGAAGGCAAAACAAACTCTGATTATCTCCTATCTCTCTCTCTTTGGCTATCATTTATTTCTTTCTTTCTTTCTTTCTTTCTTTCTTTCTTTCTTTCTTTCTTTCTTTCTTTCTTTCTTTCTTGGTATCTGGGTTTTCGGCGGTTTTCTCTGCTCGAATCGCATGCACTCCTCCCGGATGACTGGGTTTCAGTATACTTGAGATCATGTTGAACTCGCGGAGGGCCGCTCACTCATCTTGCACTGGCGGCAGTCTTGAGCGATCGCACTTCGTGCGCTGGCGCGCTGTCGCCGCTTGATTGGCTTGTCTCGAAGATCCCTGGCTTAGGCGTGGATCTTGGTCTCATGTTCGCATGGGTGCCTGATTTGGCACGCCCCTGGGGCGTCAGTGATTGGTCGGTTCATACTTGGGTACACTTGCCATCCGGGGTGACATTCATCCGGAGTGGCATCTTGGTCATTCGGGTTGTCCTTCATCATTCGGGATGTACAGGGTGTGCTTCGTCTGGACTTCTGCAGTGTCGCTCGGGGTGTCTTGATCTTGAGGAACTGGGTGATCACTCGGCTCGTATGGGCAGGCCGCTTTCCGGGATACATTCTACCGGAAGCGTTTGGCCCCTTCATATGGGTACCTGCCGCAAAGGGAAGTCGGCGGCCGGACCGGGCGCTGTACCTCCATCCCGAATCTTTGCTTCGGGTGGGACGCCTCCGTGCCTGTGAGCCTATACGTGTTCCGAGTAACTGTCCTCGCGATCTTCAACCAGTCAACACTTTCGAGTGTACCATTCTTGTGCCACTCTGAATCCAGATCTCCATTCGACACTCTCTGGCTCTGCACCCTGGGCAGCTGCGAACTGGCCACTCTGGAAATTTTCCAGTTGCCTCGCGTCAGTCGGATGGTCGGCCTTGTGAAACGCCATTCCCGTGGAGTAAAACCACAGAGCGAACAGCTTCTGGAGCTCGCTGACCTTGTTTTCACTCAGCGCCCTTAGGAAGCACGACGTGTTCACCGGAGTCTAGAGACGCTTGCTGCATTTCTGCTGCAAATGGTGATAAACGCGCTCAACGTGGATTTCACCAATGTGGTGGATAATCTTCTCATACGTGCGGTATGAGACAATGCTATCCGCGACAATCACCTCCTTCCATACCGGATCTTTACGGCGGCCTCGTTGCTTTGCAGGTTGAGACGGCTCACCTTCTGGTGGCGTTGCCATCTCAATTGGCTCTAAATCAGACGAGGGAGGGGACGCCTGGGCGTAGGGTTGACGACGACGTTCTGAGCGGGAACTTGGGCTCGCAGGAAATGTGCTGGGATCGATGGCGATCAGGGCGAGATGAGAGAGGCTGGAAGGGCTTGAGGAGCTTGTTTCACATAAAATCCGATAATGACGATTCAGCAGGATCGTGAGCACTTGCTTGCAGCTCGCGCTTCTGAAGGCGCGTCGGGGAACCATTGGTAACGGAAACACGGTTCAAGGGTGTATTAGTGAATTCTAGTACACCATTTCCCGGGCTGCGTACAAAATCTCCCAGGCAATGTGAAAGGCTGATGAGGCTGAAAAAAACTGGACAGCCAAATAAAAAAGAGTCATTTCCCAAGAACCGCAAATCCTCTCATCACCCGTCCCAAGCAAACTAGTTGGCGCCAAGTTTGTCGCCAAGCCTTCAGCAACTAGTGGCTGCGAGGGCTTCGTAGATTTCAAAACCCAGGAGATGTTTTTAGTATGTTTCTCTGCACTACTCTCCCTTCGCATTTCGACCTACATGAGCATGCCGACGCCGCAACCTACCCACCAACTCCGCGGCTACGCTCATGAGCTCGCGAAGCAGCGTGTCGTTCGTGATTTCCGTGAAGGCGGGGACTGGCCGCTCGTAACCGTCCACAACGACGTACAGCTCGTCGGGCCGCTCTCTCCGGCGCTCCTCCTCCAAAGCCACGCGGTGTTGTTCGGGCGTCAATTGTGAGGATGGCGGTCGACGTTATGCTCTCCGCTCTCAGGGCTGATGCTGATGAGGATCACGAAGGATCGATCACCAAGACCGAAAATGCGCGCTTTATCGCCGACTTGTTCGTGGCAGCGTTGCGGGCCGATGAATATAGACCTTTTGCGCACGAACAAGATCGTCATTGTCACCGACAATGCGCCTTCCCACAACAAGGTGGAGAACCTGACACGCCTGATGCTTGTGCCGGACGGCATCATTAACGGAAACAAGTTGATGCTGCTGCGGCTGGAGCCGTACATCCCCATGCAGAAGGGTGCTGAAACGTGCTCAAGTCAAGAATGCAGACGTACATGGCGGAGCGAAAGCAAGAGCTCTTAGTTCGTGGCGAGTATGCTACGTATATGAGCTATTATGAAGGAGGCTGTGGACGTGGTGCTGCCTGCGATCAAGCGGCGTCTTGTTTGACGCTTGGAGAGGCACTCGCTCAAGCTTGGTTACGCGGCGCAGCGCGGAGAAGCCATGCTGATTGGCCACTAGTTGGCTTTGCCTGGGACGCGTGATGGGCAAATATCCAGCTGTTGGGAAATATGACGAAATATGACCTTTTTCATTCCTTTTAACCTCACTTAGTTTTTTTTAAATAAAGCTCGGTTTCGCATTGCCTGGGAGATTTGAACGCAGCCCGGGAAATGGTGTAGTGTCCGGACCGAACCGTGTCTCTTTAACCGTTCACGGGCGGTTAAAGTGCTCGATTATCAAATCGGATACAGACATACCAAACGTTTTCAAACAGGTGCACTCTGCCGAAAAATAATCTTGGTTTTCGTCGGGGATCCGTAAGAAATAATAAGTAAGGGGGACGGTCAGTTAGGGGCCGGTTTCTTGCCGCACTGCCAATGCCGCTCCAGGCATTGTTTGGCGACGAAATAGAAAATTTATGACAGGTCTGCGTTGCCTGTTGTTTCGCCGATCTGTATAGCTTGAACTTGGCCCTGCACCAATGATATCGTGGATAGAAGCCTCCTTCCAAAACCATCTCTCTAGGTCGACCTAAACGAATTGAAGGCCGGAATTTGACTCGTATTCAGTATGGTCTGCAGCTCAACCGTCAACGTCTTGGAAGGGATAGGTCTATTACCATAGAGCATAATGTGATATTTTAAGCATATAGGGTGGTTCATTGGAGTTTCAAGAGTGTATCCACTTTTGGAAACGCTGACCATTCAGACACACGTATGCGCGCCGAGCGCCGGCTCCCACGGAGCCCCAAGACCTCCTCCCCCCCCACGCGCCTTGTATAGCTGCGCAAGCGTTCTGGCTCGCGGCTCCCACCCTTCCAAGCGTCGAAACAACCTCCTGTGATGTGATATCGCCGGTAGGGTGGGCGTTATGCTGTCCAATTGGACAGTGCTGGGTATGGTACCCTGCCAGCACTTTGAAGGTCAGTGGTGTCCCTCACGTGGTGTACTGGTCGCCGCGAGGAGTCCGTTCGGGTGAGAGCTGTATGCATCCAACGTGATCCATGCATTGGCTGCATTCAATAAGGTAAACTCTAGTTCAATCGTCACTAACATTTTTGCTCCTTGCTACACCACTGCAGATTCAATGATATCGTTTTCTTCGCTACGAGACCCTTGCGTTCGCTTCTTTCTTCCGCGCTTGCTAACCCCTGAGCTTCTTTTGCTTACCTCTATTTCTTGCAGGACTTCGTGTGTCAGCAGTCGACCGTCCACAGAGATGCGCTTGCGTTTCTTGACCAAGTTCTTGCGCAGAGGTGCTGGGAGCTTCAGGATCTCGTCCTCGACGACGGATTTCAGTTGGAGCCATGCGGCGAGCTCTACGTGTCGTGGCGCCCCGTTTCGCGTGAAAGTGTCGAGACGCGCCTTCATCTTGACCAGCGACAGCAGGAACAGCCCGCAAGCCTTGAACCCTCGCTCGAGATTGCGGCCAACCGTCAGACGCTTCTTAAATCGCTTGTACCACCCCTCCTCAATACTTTGACCACTACATCGCAATGCAACTTCCCGCGCTTTCTTAATGATAGCAGAACGACCAACAGGACGACCGACGAGTTGCCGTCCCACGACCCAGTCGTATATGTGCTGCTCAGCGTCTTCGGGGAGGAATGGCTTCGGTCCTGGCCGAGCAGCGGTCAGAGGCCTCCCTTCCTTTGCGGCCTTACCGCCAGCCACTTTTGGATGGTTCGCTCGTGAATACCGGAAGCTTCGGCGACTGCGACGATGAAAGAGCCCGCCTGAACGAGGGCGATGGTGGCTTGCTTTGTCTTCTCGGCGTAGATTCTGACCATGGTGCCGGTTTGGAAATGAGAATGCTCAATCGATGTTTGTGGCAACGCTGCGCTACCACCACCCAGTTTGTTGCGCTCCGCTCCCGCCACCGCCACTAGTTTTCCCGCCAAAAAGAAGCACATAGATTTGTGTAGGTTTCGTACTTAAAGTAATTTCCACGAATGATACACAGGTATGCGGAAAGCAGCCTACCGTCTTCCCCCGCATACTGCGCCTAGGCGCTCTATTCGAATATTCGAACTTTATTTTTTTTAAATAAATTTAAAATAAAAATTTTAGAGATAAATATTCGATTATAGCGCTGGTGAAAATATAACGCCGAGCGCACAATTCAGGTTAAGTTCGGTTCTCGTGAAATGAGTCCTGCCAACCAGCGGCTTGATTTACAGCGATCGTTGCGACAATAGGGCAACCCGGCCCGGTCGCTAAAGTTTACATTTCCATTTCTTCGGCGATGGACGCAGCCATAGCTAAGCCGAAACGGCGAAGCTACACCATCAAGGAAAAGCTCGCCATCATTGGCGAGTATGAAGAGGGCGTTACTGGTAGCGGCTTCCACGCCCTCGGCATCAAGCATGGTGTCGCACCAGGAACGCTGCGGGGATGGCGGAAGGACCGTCTAAAGCTACTGGAGGCCTCCAAGGACCGACAGATCGCAACGCGGACAGCGAGGCGCTTAGGAGGTGGGGGACGCAGCCCCAAGTACGGTGAAGTGGAAGAGCGACTACACGCATGGGTTCTCGACAGGAACGCCAAAGATCTGCGAGTGAAGGACAGCTACATACGGCTGCAAGCTCTAAACATCTACCGCAAGCAGCACGGCCCCGATGCGCCGAAATTCGACGAGTCGACAGGGTGGTTGGCGCGTTTCAAGAAACGGAAGCAGCTCGTCTCACGGCGCCAGACGACAACTCCCACGCTTCCCGAAGATGCTGCTAAGATCTGCCGTGAGTTTATTCAGTCCGTCCAGAAGCTTATTGCGACGCACAACATTCAGCCGAGGAACATCATCAATATGGATTAAGTACCCCGCTACTTCGAGACCGAGCCCAAGACAACAATTGCCACTAGAGGTTCGCGCGAGGTGCTGCTACGGAAGGACGGAACAAGTCGCAAGTGCTTTACGGCGACCTTCTCTATCACCGCGGCCGGTAAGATGCTCCCTCCGCACCTTCTCTTCTCGAAGTTAAAGAACAAGCCCACTGTTCCAGCAGGCGTGCTCGTCGATGTCAATCACACGGGCATGTGGAGCGACAAGATCCTGCTCAATCATGCCAAGAATGTTGTGTGCAGCCGCAAGGAAAACCAGCTTTATCGCGAGCCGGTGCTCTACTTGATTGATTCGTACGGCTGTCACGTGAAGCTGAAGGAATCTCGCCAACTGGAGCGATACAACATCTTCGTGTTAATCGTCCCGCCCAACCTCACCAACATCTTACAGCCGCTCGATGTCGCAGTGAACCGCAGCTTCCAAGCGTATTACAGGAACAAGTACGACGAGTACATTGGGAGGGCGCTCGAAGACTCAGCGTTGCAAACTCGAGCTGGAAATCCCAAGGTTCCCAGCTACAATGCCGTGGGACAGTGGACTCTTGACTGGAGCGCGACGCGTACTCAAGACGACATTAAAAAGGCGTTTCAACTCTGTGGTCTAGTGCCGAAGGAGATGTTCGACGAGGAAAAGCTGCACCAACCTCTCCGGGAAATCCTCGTGCCGGACTTCGACTTGGAGAGCTGGAACGAGTCATACCAGCACCTTTTGGAGCAGACGGACGACCGTGAGCAGCTTTGCCCAGCAGCACCGGAATGGTATCTCCCCTACGATGAGCGAGTCAGTCTCTTCGCCTGCCTCATCCACGGCCTCGGACCAGCGCGAGACGACTTCATCGCTGATCTGTGCGATTACATGGCCTCACTGGACGACTTGGACGACCTGGTTAATGCGACGTACCTGGACTATCAGGAACGGTGATACCGATCCTGGAGAGCTTGAGCTCTATTCTGCGTCCAAGCTGCACAACTGGAACATCAAGGTCAAGACTGTGAACACCGACTGCAAGGTTGTGTCTACTTTTGTATGAAAATACTGAGAAGATCGTGGAGCTTGTGCGCAGTGGGTCATTCTTCGCTGTCAAAGTAGATGGCTATCTGGTTTAGACAGAACCTTAATTCTGCAGTGCATACGTACATTGTTGGTTAAAAAGCAACTGGTATTATTATAGTCCTTAGACGAAAAATCAATTAAAGGTGGTTTTTAGGTACCCCCTCTTAGTACGATCCAAAGGCTTTACAGCCAAGGAGCAATCGGGCGTAAATTTACGGGACAAACCAAGGGACATGACAGACTTGCATCACATAGGAAAAGAAACGATCGACCCCGAAATACTCCTGCTGAGGGGATTGAACTCACAGTGCGGCGACTGTTAGGGCAATCATCAACCACCACACCAGTGAATAAGCCCGATAGTGAAGCTCATAGCAAGTTTACTACTGAATTTATTTCCAATTTTAGGATTTCTTGAAACCTACTAGTAGTATGAGCTTATTTTCCAGTACATATTAACTACGATGACCGCTGTACGTACTTAAATACTTAACACATCTCAACTCGGCCATCAGGATAAGGCCTGCTGATCCATAGTTTAGGGCCCATTGAGTGAACTTCTAACATTGTATAAATATTCGTTGTATAACGCGTAGGCGCTCTATTCGAATATTTCGTTCATGCATGGCAATCTGTAGCATAGTGCCTAGGCACAGTGTGCGGGGGGAGACGGTAGTCATTGGTCTCAACACCCCCGGCCTCTAGTTGACCAACCGGCCCCTAACTGACCGTTCCCCTTATTCCATAAAAATATGTGATAATTATTTTTTATGATATTTCTCTAGCATATTTACACAATATTATTGAATATACTATTCTGACCAATCAATGCGACCAAAAGTTAGAAATTTGAAAATCAGAGCCCCCGAGGCTCCTAGTCCAGTGCCTTCAGCGTCTTTCCACTTCACTTATCTTCATTATACTACTACTCAAACTCAAGTCACTTCATGTATTGGCAAATCAGATGTCGGCAAAGTATAAGAACGTGGCCAATCAGAGCTACCGAGGCTCCTAGTCCAGTACCTTCAGCGTCTTTCCACTTCATTTGGCACCATTATACTACTCAAAATCAAGTCACTTCATGTTTTGGCGAATCAGAGGTCGACGACGATAAGAACGTGACCAATCAGAGCTGCTGAGGTTGCCTTCAGCGTCTTTCCACTTCACTAAGCCTCAGTAAACTACTCAAACTGTAGTAATGCCGTCGGTTATTTTGCACGGAATTATTGTCAGAATTAAATTTGCCTTGTTCTACCAGCCACTGCACCTAAATACAACTCGGCCCGATGTCATCCAACAACAAGCCCTTCAGCAACAAGCTAGTTTGTAGCCTGATGTTCACCAAGAAGACCTAGGAAGAGTTAAGGTGCTTGCCCTGCTCGAAGACGTGTAAGAGTGCTCATGGTTACACCTACCTGATCACGCATCTCCGCACCAACCACCCTAACTATCTTGAAGATGCTTCTCAAGCCGCGAAGAACCGCAACGCACTCAGCCTACGTGTTGTCGACGACGAGACGCGTATCATTTTCCGCTGGTGCGAGTGGGTCGTGCAGGACCGTCTGAGTTTCGTCGAGTACAAGATGACGAGAAAAAACGCATCGCTGTCCTCGATTAGCGAAACTACGTTGAAGATGTACCTGATGCGAGTGTACCAGTTTGCGGAGGTTAGGGTTTCTGATGAGCTTCCGTCCACATTCGGTCTCTTGCTCGATGGCTCCGCCTTTAGTGGCCGCCACTACATCGCCATTTTTGCCGTGTTCAACGACCCGGATATGTGCCATGGAACTGAGGTTAGGGAAGGCCCCGACTACTATGACGGCACCGACTGCTACACTCGCCGCTTCGTGCTGCTGGCGTTTTACCCTCTTGACGTGGAGGATGATCTCGGGGCGCAAAGCGTCTTCGACCTCATCGCTGATACGCTATCACGCTATACAAGCCTTGGTGGGGGCAATGCACTTCATGGTGGCTGACAACTGCAACGTGAATCAGTACATTGGAAGCCGCGAATGTGCTCTTCCTATGGTCGGATGTGCATCGCACAGGTTTAACCTGGCTGTGACCAACTGTCTGACCGAATACGAGACTTTCCTGGCCAAAATTCATGCGCTGGTGACCAAGCTGCGGACCATCAAGGGTCGCACAATTCTACGTCGTGTCACGGAACTGTCACCTCTTGGACGTAACGACACCCTGTGGTCGAGTACACATGCCATGGTCCAGCGCTACACTAAACTTGAGCCGGCGCTCAATTCTCTGGGTCACGGCACCCTCATCGAATTTGGCATCCAGCCGCTCTTGCCTTGCAGTGCTGAGTCCGAAAGGACGCATGCGCTTCTAAAAGTGCTGAACGACTTTGAGGGGGTGACCAAGATGTTACAGCGGTAAACCTTGACGCTTTCCGGCGTCCGGCGTCTGTTCGACCAGGTAATCCACCGTTACCCGACATTGAAGTCCCGACTCTCTGCTACTGCAGCAATCGTCAATAATGTTGCCTTGAAGGTGGCATCGTCAAGCTGCAACGCAGGGAGGCCCTCACCCCAACGGAGCGTGCCGCTTGTGTTGACTTTCGACTCTCCGAGACAGAAGGTCCCCAGCCTACGCCGCCTTCGGACCTCTCGATCGTCCAGCAGGCGTTCAAGACCCGCATGGTCGCCATGCGCTCGGTACGCTGACGTAGCGTTCGTACCTCCCACCTCTAACGAGTGTGAGAGATGTTTTTCTGCAGCCAAGTTGATCTACTCGGACCTGAGGAAGCGAATAGATGCATCGACGCTAGAGATGCTCATGTTCCTGATGTACAACAAGGACATGTGGGATGTCTACACTGTTGAAGCCGTGCGATCGTAAGAAGTATGGTCAGGCATAATGCAAACTAATGGGATTATTCTTTCTGTGGTTTCTGAGGTCTTCATTAACATCCCTTCACTGGATTTCGTATTTGAAAATGACGCCACTCAAAAATAAACCCAGACCCACCCATCTTCAAAATTCCTGTTTTTTCACATCGCTGACGCAAACAGATCGCCAAGACGATCCTCTGCAGCGTAGAAACACAAGAAAACATCTGATACCAAAGAGAAAAGTTCAAAATCCCTATGTTATTTATAACTGTATCAAATGTAAAATTTGCGATGTATCGAAGTGCAAATTATGCAAGGTCTTGCTGATCAGCTACTAATGCCATGCGTTGACCGGTGAAGCTCTGGATATGCCCATGCCACCTACAGTGGTGCACCAGTACTGCACGAACGTTAATCTAGTCCAGAAGAAGGCGCCGGCTTACAACGTTAGTCGGAAGAATCTCTGCGCCTTTTAGTCGAATTTCGTTGCTTGTAAACTTTTTCTCGTCTCCGGACGAAGCAAAAGAAGTGATGTCCAGAAGCCAACGATGTCATCGAGATGAACTGTGACCGGTACGGTAATGTGCGTCAATACAATGTTTAAACTTAACGTTAGTACGCTGCCTTTCACTTAGTTATCTATCGACTCAAGCGTCAACGCGCACAATCTATGTAGGTTGTGAAGCAGCAATGAGTCAATCTATGTAGGTGTGAAGCAGCAATGTTGCGTGAGTGCTGCACGACTGTTGCACGACTGTGACCCTCCGTGGTTGTTGCATGAATGTCGTTCTTCACCGACTGACTGGGTCAACATTCACCACGTTTGGTATAAAATCGAACAGGTAATGTAATATCGCATCGCATTCTCATCTAAACGGTGCGCACCCATACTATTAGATATTACAAAAGTACTCACAAATAGGTTTATACAGGATTAGCGAGGCCCGCCTTAGACTCTGGATATAAATATCCAGAGAATTAATTTCAGCGTGCCTTCCCATTGGCCACCTTTCGAAGCCGTGTTTGTTTGTTGGTTGTTGCCAACAACTTGTTGGGCATTCGCTATCCCACAAACCACATCCAACCGTCGTCTTTGAAAGGTGCCCACATAAGTTTTATCCAAACCATGTCGCACTACGCACATGCCGGGGGCTCCACCCAGGGTCGCACTGGTCAACGAGGTCGTGGGGGAGGAGATGGAGGCGGCGGACCCCGAGGTGGTCGTGGTCGCGGTCCTCCACCCGCCAAAAAAGCACGCGGCCCACCGTCGTGGAAGTCCGCCGTGAACCTGGACGAGAGCTTCTGCATGGAGATCCACGCGGCGCTGCAGGCGCTGGTAGAAGACGGTAAGCGGTCGGCGATGAGCTTCCCTCCCAGCTACGACAACTCGCAGCGGTGCTACATCCACTCGGTGGCGGAGAAGTACGGGCTCTTCTCTAAGAGCTCGGGCAAGAAGGCCGACGGCCGCTTCGTCCACGTGGCCAAGGTCAGGAAGAACGCGGCCAGGAAGAAGGTTTCTCTCCGGCTGCCGGCCTTGCCGCTCAACGCTTCGACCGTGGAGTGGTTCCCTCCCGTTGTGAGGGAGTATATAGCCCGGTATCCCACCCCCAACGCCGGACAGGACCCGTGGAGTGTCCGGAACTTGAGTCCCTTGGCCTCCGCGCCCAAAAAACACCAAGGACGTGGCGGTGCGCCGCTGTTCAAGCCGCTGCCAGGCCGTGGACAGGGTCCAGCTGGGGTGAAGACCGTGAGGACGCCGCCCGTTGCGACCACTAAGCTGCCGGTGTACGGATACCGAGAGCAGATTTTGGAGCTCGTGGACAAGAACCAGCTCGTCGTGCTGTCGGCGGACACTGGCTGCGGTAAATCCACGCAGATCCCGCAGTTTCTGCTGGACGATGCTTTGGCCCGAGGACGCGGAGAGGAGACGAGGATTATTTGTACCCAACCGCGACGAATTAGTGCCCTCTCGCTGTCGGAGCGGGTCGCGCGTGAACGAGCTGGACATCGTGGGGGAGATCCTAAGGAGGTGGGGCATGCGATTCGGTTCGACTCGTCCTATGACGCCAAACGAACCAAGCTCATTTTCTGTACGACGGGAACGCTGCTGAAGTGGCTCAATAACGACCCACTTGCTCGAGGATTTTCCCACATCATATTGGACGAGGTGCACGAGCGTGACCAGTTCACGGACTTCTTGCTGATTTTGTTCAAGACGTTGATCCTCAAGCAGAGACCGGACCTCAAGGTGATTCTCATGAGTGCCACTATTCAAGTGGAGAAATTCTCCCGATACTTCCAACCACACTTCCCAGCGCCCGTTTTGAACATGGTGGGTGGCACAAACTTTCCTGTGACCACACTTTTCCTCGAGGACGTATTGGCGTTGCTTGAGAGGGACCGGAGCTCACCGTTGCCAATTATGGACGGCTCGCGAGTCGGTCGAATTGGGGGTGACACCAGCACTTTAGCTGGAGGAGCAACTACGAATACGAATAGTGGGCTTGAGTGCCCATTGTGCGGTGGTTCAGGTTTTGCGAATGAAGAGGCATTCGGTAAGCACGTGGCAACCTGTTTTGGCGAGCCTAGTGCGAATTTTGGATCGGCACCTACTCCGGAGCCTGAGGTCGCCCCAACGGCAATTCCTGTTGCTGACATGGGGGGCGTTTTACAGGCCGCGCTGAGCGAGATCGACGAGTCTGCCAAGGAGGCACTGCTTTCGACCTATATGAAGCAACAAAATGCTATGCAGCAAGACCAGGCAGTCGACTACGATGTGTTGCTTCAACTGCTCTCTCTTGTGAACCGTACGTTCCCACTAGGTGAGGATGGGAAAGGAGCCATTCTCGTATTCCTTCCTGGATGGGAAGAAATTTCGTTTATGGAGCGGGCTTTACTCAACTCACCGGCAACGTCAGCAACGTACGAGATTGCTCTTCTTCACTCGCGCTTGTCAGCTCAGGAGCAGCGCCGCGCATTCATGACGCCCCCGCATGGAAAGCGAAAACTAGTTTTGGCTACCAACATCGCTGAAACGAGTCTCACAATCGAGGATGTCGTGTTTGTTGTGGACTGTGGCAAGTCGAAACAAGTGCATGCACTTGCCGCGACCTCGAGCTCATCTTTTGTGATGGGGCTGCAAACCACGTGGGTGGCACGTGCAAACTGTGTGCAGCGCACAGGACGTGCTGGGCGTGTTCGTGCCGGTATCTGTTTCCGTCTTTTCTCGAAGGCACGATACGAAAATGCAATGAAGGAGTTCATGTTGCCAGAATTGCTGACATCGCCGTTGGAGGAGCTGCTGCTGCAAATTAAACTTCTTCAGCTAGAGAAGAAGCTCCACATTCGCGATGCTAAAGAGTTTTTGATGGAGGCTATGGATGCACCCAGCGATACCTCAATTGATGCCTCGTTGCAGCGACTGGTAGACATGCGCGCCCTTGCAAACAGCGAAAACGAAGCACTGACGCTCCTTGGGTGGCACCTTGGACACATTTGTTCGGGTGGAGTTTCTGTGCAGATGGCGAAGCTTCTCCTGTGGGGGCACACATTCGGCTGCTTTGACGCAATCCTGCAGACCACGTGCGCACTGAGCGGATACCGAGATCCTTTCATTAGCTTTCTTGGTATGTCGCCTGTAGAGAAGGGCCAGGTGGACGCTTCCAAGAAGAATTTTGCTCGACATGGGTCACCGCCATCGCTCACCCTCCAAAGCGATCATTTTGTGTTGTGGAAGGCGTTTGAGGCGTACCTCGATGCACGAGCGCACTGCTCGTTTAAGGCGCTGGACGCATTCTGTGCTCGGAACAAGTTGCATCGGCAGACGCTAGAACAACTCGTATCCATCTACAAGCAGCTGCACAAAGATATGGATTCGATGGGACTTTCGCCTGCGACTCAACTGGTGAGCGTAGTGTCAAGGGTGCCTGCTACCGTGGAAAGTGTTGCTCCATATCTGATGGCTCTCAGTATTGGCATGTACCCGAACGCATTGTTTACTCGATCCGGTGGTGTGAGCCGCAAGTGGACCTCTAAAGAGAGGGTGAAGGTGAAGATGGACGGGTCGTCTATGGTAAAGTGGACCGCCGCTAATTCGCAGAAGCGCAAGAAAAATGATGCATCTGGACAGGATGATCCTCCTGACGAGTGGCTCGTGTATCACGAAATGATGCAGTCGGAGCTCTCGCGTCTCGCGAAGTACGGCACCAAACTCCCGTCGCCTTTGTTGCAAGCTCTGCTTATGGGCTCCGTGGAGTCACAGACCATTAAAGAGCAAAAGGTTGGCGCGGAAGCTGACAAAGATGGTTCCGCGGTACCAAGTAAATGTCGTCTTGTGCTAGATGACTGGCTAGTGTTCGAGATAGGCAGTGCGCATGAAGCTCGTTGGGTCGCTTTGTTGCGAGAACGCCTGCACGCTGTGTTCCTCCGACACCTGGAGCGTTTGCATGCCATTGCCCAGCGATCTGGTAGTGCGATGAGAGTGTCTGAAACAGAGATGCGGATCAGAGATCACGACGCTGAGCTTCTTCACGTTTTGGCGGCCTGGGTCTCGTTTGATCTGCGCCGAAGCTAGAGAAACAAGTACATATATGTACACAACGAGGGTAGATACTGTCGGCATGAATACATGTAGCATCGATTTGTGCTTTCGAATGATAGACAACAAGGGCCAAAACTTTTATTCTCGTGCCACATCTCGTAATATGCATAAACTGCAACGCCACTATGAGAAGGAGGATCGACGGCGCATTCGTAGCTGAAGGCTGTTGAGCATTTCACTGGCTGAGATAGAATACCCATTCATTTTCGGGATAGCTGGCTGACAAGGCGAGTAATTGAGTTCTTCGGCGGCTTGAAGAAAGTCATCGATGGAAAACTCGTACTTGTGCAAATGCTGCATAACACAAGTGAGAGCTTTGCGTTTGCCCCTGTCGCCACCGCCGTAGATCGTTACAATGCGGCCCAAGATGGCTTCAAGCTCACCAAGCGTAGTGCGCAACTCGGATTCACCTCCCGTTCCTCCACCCATGACATTACCGGAACTGTTGAAACCCGGGGCAGCAAGGAGTCCGCTACGCTCTCGTGCTTGCTTCACGTCCTCCTGGACTAGTGAACCTAACTGCTTGACGGATGTCCGCTTGATGTGAGTGATCTTGTTGCGAAACTCTTGGATAATGCTGTGAGCCATTTCCGGGTAGTGCAGCGAAATTCGGTCGAGTCCATGCAAACTGAGCACGAAAAGACTCATGTACGTTTTCGCACGAATACTTGCAGCTCGCTTGGAGCGTGTGAGCATCGCGATCTCACCGAAGTAGCTCCCCTCGAGCAGAGTGGCAACTACTTGCTCCTCGCTCGTCCCAGCCTTGAAAACGACTTCAGCTACACCTTTGACAAGGAAATACATGTGACGACCTACCTGGCCTTCTTTGAACACATACTCGCCTGGGGTGCAGAACTCGGGATCTAAAATCCCCATGAGGTAACTCACACAGGCATCGTCCTGTGTGGCGAAAAAGCTGATCTTACTCACGACATCGCGGTTCAAATGTAACACCAGTTGACTACGGATGTCGTCCGATAAAGCCGATAAAATAGTTTCCTCATTTTCATCATCGCGCTGAAGTAAATAATACTCATAGTAGCGGCGAAGACGGTCGGCCAATGATCCAGAAATTCCTCGCTCGCGGAGATAGGCTTTGAGGTGATCAGTTCGTGTCCGAAACGTGTCCGAAGCCTCATTCAGCTCCTCAACTACGCTTGACAGTGTACCCACGACATAAGTGAAGGTTGAGGCCCCAACGAGTACTCCGATAGATACGTATGCAACTTCAGCAACTGTTAGCGGTGGGGTGTCGCCATAGCCCACCGTTGTCATGGTCGTCACGGCCCAGTAAAGGAAGTAAACGTACATCTCGCCATTCGAACTTTGGCCATCAGGAAAATAGGACTCGATACTAGCTCCACGTGCTACGCGTGCAACAAAAAAGTAGCCGCATGCCAATATATGTGCGATGAAGCTTACACGGCACATCAGGCGCATCACCCGAGCGATATTATGGTGCGTGGATAATGCCGCCCCCAAAGCTGTTGAGCTTTCCTCCCGCTGCAGCGTGTGAATGAACTTGAAAACGCGTGCTAGCTTTAGCAAGCGAAGCGAGTGCACCAGGCTCAGAACCCACGATTGAGAGCCCATGCGGTCGATCGATTGATCTGAAATTGCAACGATGACCGAGATGGGGAATGAAGACAACGAGTCCATCCAAAACCAACCTCGCACATATTCGCGCCATTTCGTGCGTCGCTCGATAACTGCGGTGTGGCCCTCGCCGGGCAGATCAACTACCACAGCAGTGCGCAAATTGATGACAACGTCGATGGCAAACGCAATTTCGACTATGACGTCCATACCTGAACTTAATGTGGTGCCTGTATACCCAAGAAAAGCAGCTTCGTATGGGATGGCGATCGCACAGTATGCGAGGAGGATGCTGGTAAATATGTCCCATGTTAGCTTGTGCCAATGGAATGGATTGATAGGTGTGAGCAGCTTCCACTTAATAAGCTGCCAGTTTGACATCGTTTTGGCGGTCTTGGCATCTTGAGAGAGGAGCCAAATCATGTTCATTTTCTCCGTGGCCGAGTTGAACACCGAGATACCCATGGATAGCTGGAGTTCGAGAGATTGAAGTAGCGGAAGTGGCAGGGAGCGATAGCTTCGCAAGACACCATCGAGCAACACGGTCAACGTTGGGTACAAGTTCTCGAGACCAGCTACTCCAGAAACAGGGTCGTTGTTTTGTGAGACGATGAACACGCGGTATCGAGCTAATGTTTGTTCAAAAACGAGATCGTACATTGCGCTCCTCTCACCGTGATAACCAATCATTGCGTGTTCAGCGTCTGGGAATTCCTCAATGAGATGATCAAAATCTTCTTTAGGCAGAGTGAACAGGTCGCTTGTAGCTTTTGCCGTGTACGTATTGGCATGAGGGGCATATTGAAGAAGCGATGCTTCACCGAATACCCCTCTTTCCGTGAGAATTTCAAGCACCACAGTCCAGTCCGGATTTTCAGGAGGAGTGCGTCTAACTTCAATGATACCCGTGTTGAGAATAAACATTTCAGTTCCTACACACCCCTCTCTGGCGAGCACGTCTCCTTTTACGACGATGAGTGGCTTAATGAACATAGCCATATCCAACACGAACTGGGTGCTGAGTCGCTTGAAAGCCGGGATCCGAAAAAACGTATTCTTATAAGTCTCATGGAGAATTTCACCGCGTAAGGATAAGGAAAATTCGCAAAGCAGCTCACGCTCATCAAATGCGCTAGTTTTAGCGATATAGTGGCGAAAGTATCGCATGAGTCGGATTTTTAACGCCCGAGGAAGTCGCTTCTTGTGGATAAATGCTTGCACCATGCTGAGCTTGCGCGCGCGAGTCGTCGTTTCACGGTGCCAATTCTCAAGAATCTTGGTCAGGCTGCCAATGATCAGACCAAAACCACTCGCACCGACGATCGATACGCCCATGGCAAAGAGCCTCTCGGTTTTATTTGTTGCGTGGATGTCTCCGTAGCCCACCCCACACACTGTTGCGACGACCCAGTAAAAGCTGTAAATGTAGCGGTCGCCAACACTGTCATTTCGTACCAATGCATCCTTCATCCATGTATGACCTTCATCTTCGGTGGTATAGCCTATTAGGTGCCAGAAGCAGGCGAAAATGTGTGTCACCAGCAGCACTTGCCCAATAAGTCGTGTAAGTCTGGCCAAAACAGCGTCCAGATCCAACGCATCTTCAACTTTTGCCGCAAAATGGCGCAGCTTAATCAACCGAGTTAGCTTCGTAATGCGTAGAAGACGAGTTAGCCGCGTAAGTCGGAGAGAGAGAACCTGTGCATTTGAAATACTGTCGTCTCCTCCACTGCCAACGCCAGAAGTGGTGTCCGTATTCGACTGCACGAGAAAATAGTCGAGCGGGAGGAAGGCCAATACATCTGGGAGAAACCACGTAGCCAAATAACGTTTTGCAATAAGTCGGCGATCCCGAACCATGTTTTCGTCGTCGTCTGAGTAAAACCCCACCAAGAAATTGTGAACCACATCCAGGAAGAACAACACGTCCGTGATAATCGCTACTGCCCGCACTACGACACCGAATTGAACCTCTGGGAAGCCCATCTGGAACGGCACCATCACGGCACTGTAGAGCACAATAAGCATGATAAGTGAGTCCCACGCGAGTTTTTCATTGCTGCGTGGGTCTAGAATTGGCGGATCCAGCAGAAAGCTCAGAGGCCGCTTGTAGTTGTGGTAGACCTGTGAAAGCCAAATGACAAACCGTAAGCGGGGTCCGGGGGGTTCGGACCGAGACGCTAATGCTGAACGCTGCTTTCGTAAGGCCGGGAGTATCTTCCCCTCTTGCGATATTCGACCTGCTGATCCTCGATTGTTCATCATCGAAGATGTCGAGGACAACCGTCCAACGGATCCTAAACGAGGCGGCACGTGGCTGGGTACTGGAATTGTGCCGGTGAACGATCCTGGCCGCATTGATCCTCTATCCATGGCAGCCAGAGGAGTAATTGGAGTACTGGTAGAGCCACGACGCCCTTCCATGAGTGACCCCCGTCGGAATCTTTCGCTGTCGGATACTGGGGTGACCCGTGATACGTTGCCAGTTATGCTCTTGCTGAAGATGTGTGCACGTGAAATACTCGGTCTCGCATCTTGGGCGAGTGCACTTTGTGGTCCAGTGGGCTCGGAAGTATGGACTTGTGGCGGTCCGTTTTGGTTCATGGTGCTCCGCTCCACTACGTCATCCAGCGCCCAACTGGAAGCTTCAACTCGCCGTTCACGCTAGACGAGCCCTCCCTCCTGTCAAGTCTTGATCTGCTCCTTGTTTGCACTCCTGCCTTGGACGGAGCTAGGACGGGGCTCAAAGCAATACCGTGGACTATCCGTCATCCGTTTCACGGCCAACTCGAGTCGTTTCGAGTCACCAAAACTGCATTTGGAAGAGGCTGAAAGTCCCTATTCCTGACTTGATTGTTTCGGAGTTTTGATCGATTCAGGAATTCATGCCTAACGTTATCTTTATTCTATGCACGAAGGTGTGCTTACATATATCCTTGGTCAATGGGGAAGATGGTCTCGAGACTCTTCTTCTTGGAGAAGTCGACCAGGAGTTGATCACGTTCACGACAAATTGTGCGAGGATCTGGCGCAAAAAAGACTCGCCATACCTTCGGCATGAACGCTGGTGCGAGCCCCGTGATGCAACAGAAGAGGGTAAGGAGTAATGCGTTCGTGGTGGCACCGACATACAAAATGCCGTAAAACTCCCGCCCGAATGCTATCATGGAGGAGACAGCAAACGTCACAACCCACCAAAAGAGTACAGAGGCTGTAGCGAGTATCAGCAGAATTCGGGAACTGCTGGTCGCTTCGATGAGTAGCCGTGCGCTAGCGAGGACGACGACTGCGAGGTTTTGGGCCATGCCAAGTGCCCACAAATCGTTGTCTCTTCCCGTTCCGGACCATGGTGCGAGGGGCATTAATTCTGCTGGCACCAAGATGATCAGAGCAGAACCGACAACAGCTTCGAACATCCAGTACACAAAGCGCCTGCGGTTAAGAAACTCGTGCTGGTACCCGTCTTGGTAGAGTCTGGGGTAGAAAAGCACTGTGGGTGCCGAGATATCGTCGTCTTTGATGGAGAAGACGAGGACAGGAAGTGCCGTAAAGCCGATGTTGAACAGCTGCAGAAGCGTATCGAAATACGTGCTTTGTCCGGAATAAAGACAGAAAGCGCCATACACGAACTGCGGAAGCACCAGCAGCACATTCTTGTAGAACACATACAGGGTCAGCACTGCAATCCGCCGATTCATGGCACGGCCGTGTACCAGTACAAGGCGTTGTAGAAATCTGAAAGCTGGTAGCGAGTAATCACTAGCATCTGAGGCTTGATGTCCTTCTTCGCCAGCAATGCCGACGCCAATGTGTGCACCTTGAATCATTGGTACGTCGTTGGCACCGTCACCTATCGATAGTGTAACTTTGTTTGGGCAGAAGTTGCGTACCATTCCTACGATCAATTCCTTCTGCTTTGGACTGATGCGAGCGCAGAGCACGGACTCACACTCCATGCACAACTCGAGAAATTCTTTTTCGATACCAAAGCCCGTGACAGCTTCGACCACCATATCGTCAATCAAGAGAGCGAGTCCAACTCGAGTTTTCGGCGGTACTGCTCCACTCTTCAGCGTTATCGAGCTCGAGTTACTGTCGCCTCCTCCCAATTCACTTTCTTCACGAGCTCTTCGGAGCTCTCGATGAAGAAAATCGACCGCGTCCTGCTTTGATCCTTTCATCCACGAGCTCGAGCTTTCACACAGCCGAAGTAGTCGCATCTCAGCAGAAACCAACCGCACAGCGTGAGCAACGTTTGTAGCTGTGTCGGCACGGTCGCCGGTGAGCATCCAGACCTTAATGCCTGCGGCTCGGAATTTTTCTAGTGCCTCTGGGGCCCCCTCTTGAATTTTGTCCTCGATGGCAGAAACTCCGACAAATGTAAGGCGACATTCGAGTTCCGAAATGATCTTCGCTAGTTCCTCCACTGATGCTCCTCGAGTGGTGTTGTTTTTGAGCGCCGAGTATCGAGCGTTCCAGGACCGATATTCATCAGCGCTCACCTCGCGTTCAGCAATACAAAGCACCCGTAATCCATTAGCGGAGTACACCTTCATTTGATCTTTCGCTTGCAGCACAGCACTTGGTTTATTCGCAGACTCACTAAGCGCCTCGATGATCACCGAGTCTGCTCCCTTCGACATCAGTATGATCCTTCCTGACGGTTCTCGGCATAAAATTGAGCTCTTCTTACGGTCGCTCGTGAACTCGAACGAATGAAGTATCTCCAGCTCTGCTTCCTTCCCGTAAACGCGCACCACAACTCGCGTGTTATTGCGATCACAAAGCTCCACACCCGCTTGTGCTGCAGCATTTACCAACGCACGCTCGTCTGGAGATGGTCCTGCGTATTCCTTCCTAACAGGCTTGGAAGATCTGACAGAAGCTTGAGACGTGGGAGATGCACTAGGCCAGATGGAGTTGTTTACAGCGAGATTGATCAGGAATCTCTGCATGGGTGTGCTCTTGAATGGAAAGGACGAAAGTGCGATCGAATTCCTTCGGCGGGATGGTTTTACATACGCGTCTTCATTTGATGCACCTACAACGGTATCATGAACAGCCTTCTCCAAGATCAACAGCGAGCCATCTTTCTCATCAAAGTCGAACGTCTCCCCATCAACATGACATGAGCGGAAAGTCATCCGATTGCAGGTAAGCGTCCCTGTTTTGTCGGTGAAAATATGTTCAACAAGCCCGAGCTCCTCGTTCAACTCTGAAGACTGGACGCAAACGACGTGCTTCTTGTCTACCGTGGTATTTGACGTAGCGAAGGACGGACTGCTGGGAGGCAAGCGCATGCCAGGGTCGTTCGTAATCGCTCGAGCTTGAAAGTAGCGAGTAAAGTCGATAGTGACTTGCAGCGAAATGGGCACAAAATTGGAGAACAACAACATGTACGCCAGGAAGAGCCACACAAAGTCCACGAATGTGCTGTCCTTGATGTCATCAGGAATATACGGGTTACGCTGCACCCTTGAAGACCCCACGAGCTGTGCCTCCATAACCACAGCAACAACTAGGATGATGATCTGCACAACCACAATCCAAACCGTAATTTGGTTGATAAAATGGCTTAGCCAACTCGCTTTGATGGGTGTTTCGGATGCATTCTGGCGCACACGAGTGTCGTCGCCCGTGTAAATGACCACACCAATGACCCAGGGCGTGTCTTTTAAACGGGTGCCACGTAACAACACGTGCGAGATCTCCAAGCTTAGTGAGCGTGTCTCCGAGAGCACAAGCGATCCTTTGAACTTGTCGATTGATCGGTTCGGTGGTTCACACTCGATGAAAACACTTGACAAAAGCGTCGCGGCTTGAGAGATCAATTGCTGGCCATCGCTCGAGAAACATTCTCGATAGGGCGAGCGACAGAGCTCCGGCTGCACGAAGCGCGGTTTTAGTGAAGACTCACCATCTAGATTTGCAGTCATCACGTAGCATTGACCGTTTGGGGAGCCCGACGCGACCAATGCGATATCTGCAGGCACCTCATCATTCTCTCCGACTCGAACCAATTCCCCTACTTTCAACTCTTCGCACGTTACGGGGTGGAAATCCCCTGCTTTTCCATGAGAAAATGTGAACTTTCGTATTTGAGCGCTGTTCTTCTCAGCGTCCGCTTGATGTCGTTGCACGTCTTCCATGATATCTCTAACACCGCTGACTACGATGATAAACATCAGTGGGACTACCATCGTAGGCACCCCGTTTGAGGACGTCACTTCGGGCAGTAATTGCAAAACTGTGATCACCAGGAAGTACATATTGGAAAAACGCGTGAACTGCTTGAACAAATTCTTCGGGAGAAAGTTGTACGGGGTGTAGATGGCTGTTTTTACAGCATTCGACGGGAAAATTTGCGTTTGCTCGCTGGTGCCGAATTGGACAGAGCGAAAAGCGTCTGGACCATCAGGGTCCTTAGCGGTGGTCTTTGACGAGACGACAACCTGGCTGATGCTGCTCACAAACGAATTCGACGACATGTCTTCTTCTTCTTCCAGCAATTCGAACTTTTGTGATGTACTCAAATGTTCGAGTCGACGTTGCAGTGTGCTCTCCTCCGTTGTTGGAGGAAGCCAAGAGGATAGTCGAAGTGAGCGCATGCACACTAGGCTGGTTCAACACTGGCTGCACAACAGCGGTGTGCTTCTGAATATAACGGTTCTTGGCGGACTTCCAGATATAGTGGCAGTAGTATTTCGGTTCGTGTTTAGGATGCGGCTCGTCCAAGAAAAATAAATAGGTTTGCAACATCATGACAGATATCGCCAGAGCCCACTCAAAGTGATATACGGGTGGCAAATGGGAAGCAGTGACAGCAAACTCAGTGCCCAAGCACAGGCACAGCAGGAAGAACAGTATGCCCTTCAAATGAAGAATCCAGCGGTAGCTGCAGCCTTAGAAGCGCTCGAAAGTAAGAAACTTGGCTTTATAATGCGTCCTTCCCATTCTGCTTGAGTGCTTACGGTTTCGTTGCAGTCAACAAACCCACAACGGGGTTCAAGTTTTACCAGCTTTTCGCTGCGATGGATAAAGAGTAAGAAGACAGGAACTTACTGGAGAGCCAATACGCTGACTTGAGTTCTCTATCTCTACCTTGGCCCAGTGGGAGTAATCTATCGACCTGGAAGAGTTTCATCAATTCTTCGAGCTATCGCACACAACTTTCTCCGATCTTGTGTTTAGCAACTTGGGGAAGCAAACTCCAGCTCGAGGTGTCACATTTGATGGTAAAGTTTGTATTTCCAAGTAATCCCACTGGGTACTGATCCTTCCGTGCAGATTTCGTGTTAAATTTGTGGAACTTCTGCACCATGTCCCCTCAAGACATTTATACTCACGTCTTCCGACTCTACGGTATGCTCTGTTCATTCTGTCACAAGGTTAGGCAAGAATGGCGCATTAACCACAAGTATCTTGCTCTTCGCATCAGATGATGATCACAACGGAACCCTTGATGCTGCTGAGTGTGAAAGCCTCTTTCGCCTCCTGTATCATACGGAAAATCTTCCCAGTATTGTGAAAACCCAGCTGAATTCCATGACTTCAAACGACAGTGGGGCTATAACCCTCGGTTTGTGTTAGTGAGTGCGCGCATATAGTATGAATGACGTCTAACACCTTTTATCCCTTCGTGGTAGACGCTTTTCTGGCAATGTGCACGAGTAAAGCAAATTTGTTCAAACCAATCTTCGACCTGCAAACGAGGGCGCGCACAAAGGTCGGGATTTCGCCCACACAACTCATTCTCCCACAAAATGCCGCGGATTCTGACTGAATCGCGTGTCTTGTAGAGTCTGGGTGTTGGCTTTTGGTCAAGTGCAGGTAAGAAGAGGGCGAAAATACTCAGTGGGGATAAAGACGTATTTGAAGTTGCGGCCAGTCAACTCCAGGCTATCCGCGGTGTGCCATCTCGGACCAACATTTTATCAGGGAGTCCTGTTCGCAAGCTGTCCTCAAGCTCGGCATCTTCACTGAGCGCAACAGACGCGAATCCCAAAGCACCAGAAGATGTTCCAGCCAAGCCTGGTCTGGTGGATAAAACGTCGCTGGATGCGTGGCTTCAAGCGGAAGCGAAAAAAGAGCCCCTTGTTCAAGCGTACGTGACAGCATTCAGCCAAGCGTACGTCGCTGCGGCACACTTGAACGAGCAGTCACAGAAAGCATCAGCTGCACCTGGCCAAGACCAACTTTTGCTTGACTTACGCTACACCGTGGCAGTCTCAACCAAGAGTGCGTACATAACGAGCTTCGGTCTTGTGTCATTCCTATCCACTGACAGGGCAGTTCTTGAATGAATGAATTCAGGGCGCGATGAAGCTAGAAGTGCACTGGAGGAGTTATGGGAGCAGGAGCAGTCCTCGCTGATCACAGAGCGTCATGACGCTGTCACAACGTTGGTGAGGAGCATTTCCACGAAGACCCTTCACAAGCAGACAGGCAAAAAGGTGAACCTCACAACGTGCAGGTTTTGTCACGTATTTTCATTCTCTTCCAACTAACCTGTCGAAATGGACACTTGGTACATTCAGTCCGCTGACAAAGTCGTCAAGAGCTACACGCAGAAGAAGCTGGACATCGAAGAGAGCAACATCCGCAGTCGCTTCAGCGAGCGTTGGCAAATATTAGAACGCGCTGCCGAGCTCGTCGCCCAACGCGATCTGGAAACAGCCAGTAAAAACTCCACAAAATCAACGAATGCCACAACTCGAAAATAAAAATAAATAAAACATTTAACTACTTCGTGCAACAAAACAACACCGTCAGCAAATGACAAAAAAAATTACAGTGCGTTGTTCTTCTTCGTGGATTGCTATTGCTGTCTACCGTTGCTGCTGTTGCTGAGCTGCTGCGATCGCCGTATCGCAGTGCGATTGCACTCGGCTCTCGTAGCCCTTCCACACCTGACACGTGACCGTCAGCTCCTCCCGGAACGAGTCGCTTTTCTGAGAACACACGGCAATTCATAAAGAAAACTTAATAATGTCAACATGTAGAATAATGACATTAACTGAACCTGCCGCACCTCGATTTGCGTGTTGATCTCCTTGAGAACCTCGTGCAGCCGAGCCACGGAGCCTGTGATACGCTGCAGTAGCGCCTTCTGCTTCTCTTCGTGGGGGTCTACGCGGGTTTAGTGCACACAGACAGTAGTTAGACTCGTAGCAGACGCAACGACAGCGCAAGACCAGCGCGTACTCTGCATGTTTGTGGGCAAGTTCAGCAATGATAAGAAAATGAAGTCTAGCAATTTCATTGGACGAAACATTGCCAGATGGCTACATATGCAATTCGCGCTTGACATGGCTACACTTTGGGAGTGTAGCCATGTCTAACGCGAATTGCAGGTCGTCCTACTCGGGTGGCACGATGGCGCTAAAAGGTGGCACGGCCTTTTCGGCTGGGCGGGTTTTAGCTAGAGATTCCTCCAGTAATGTCATGATTGCCTGCAGTTGAGTCTCTTGACGGCTTAATTGCGCTTGGAGTTGGACCTGCGTTGCGGTGAGCCTATCGACTTGCTCTTGAAGTCGCACGATCGGAGGTGCTGGAGCGGTGAACGACGGATAGTTGTGCGACATTGAGAATGAAGGCGGTGCCGATGGAGAATTCAGGTCTGTTTTCGGCGAGTCGAGATAACCTGTTAACAGCGCACGCGTTAGCATTCGAGCGAACTGCAAAAAGAAAAACACGATTCAATGAACGTACTTGGAAAGGCGAGGGTGCTTGAGCTGAGCGATCTCAGCTCTCGAGTCAGTGAAATGCGGATCGACTCCTCCAACGCTTGCTCATTCTTCAGCTCCTGCCTTTTTAGCATAACCTCGACAAAGCCACTTCCCAGTACGGCACCTGCACGAAACGAGTCGATAAAGCGTCATGGTAAACCCCACACCCCGGAATAACATGACTAAATTACATACCAGGAATCGTAAACAAAATGATTCCCCTGTCAGTTTCACAACGTGAAGCACAATCACAAGACAGAATTGTTAGAGCACCACAAACAGATTCACAATGTTCTTGACTTTTCGCACCAGAGCGCCAGCAAGGATGAGAAAGCCCGCCCTGCCGCTGTGATGGGGACGATATCGCCGTATCCGAGAGACGTAATGGTCTCGATTGCCCACCAAGAGCAGGTGCCGATGCTCGAAAACACCTCGGGTTGAGCTGGGTTTTCCAGGAAGAAGCTAAAAACATGACAGAGTTAGCGATGCAATATCAACCCGAAACAGCGTCGTCACCTACATGGTTGTCGAGGAAGTAAGCACAATAACAATAGTCAAGTAGCTGACGACTCCGAGCTCCTCCTTCTTCAGCGCAAAAATCTCGCGCAGATCCTTCATAGCTTGATACGAGCGTTCCAGATGCAGAAACGACATGATACGCAAAAGTCGAAACCCTCGCAGGGTCAAGACGCCACGTGACGACACAGCCACTCTACACAAAATATCCACCACCAGAGTTAGGCGTCACACATTTCGTCCACCCCAGAAACCCACGTACTGCTTCTCTAGCAAGATCTCCAGGTAGAACGGGAGCAGCACCACGAGGTCAATCACAGACATCGGCCGGAGCATCCACTTCAACCTACCACACACCACCCAATAACAACGTCATGAACCCCTTCCACTCCACACAAAACCACTATCTGCAGTGCAGCACCTTCCGCAGATCGGATGCGTAAATCGAGCGTCCTCAACGCACGACCAGAGCCGGAGGACGTACTCCACCGTGAACAGCGCAGTCGACACGTACAGGAACATCTCGTACCAGTCGGACGTCGTCACCGCTGCACCCAAACACACAACACACACACAAACCGGTCAGCACTGGACATGTGTGTCATCTCATTCCTCCCCGCTACAGCTTCAACGTACGCTCGGCGCCGATCGGAGACGCCGACACATACATGGCCAGCACCACGTTGAGCGTGATGAGCACCAGCACGCACACCTCGAAGACGTAGGACGCGCGGTGCAGCCCCGAGCGCTGCTTGAGCGACGTGCGGTAGTGCAGCAGCGTCCAGACGTCGGCACGCAGCGAGGCCCACGAGCGCGCGCGTTGCACCCGCGGGGGTCGGCGCTTGGGTGTCAACGTGACAACCGGGCGGCCGTCTCGCACAGACAGCTCCACGTCCAATTCATCCTCCTCCCGGGGCAGCAGCCGCTGCTGCTCGCCTCGCACCATTGCGGATACTTTTGACAATGGAGCTCTCTGATTCGCGGGCTCACAGCCTCTGCCAGAATATTTCAATGAAATTTCGATGCACGCGACACAGCTGGCGGAGCAGAAACTTTGCCAAAAAACACAAGTCGTCGACATCTCAGCCCAAGAGTAAACGAAAAAGAGTACAGTAGGGTCAGGAGTGACATCAACTGAGCAGGAAAAATGACCACCAATTCACCCACAGACAGTGATATGTATGTCTTTGCAACAAGGCACAACATGAACGTGCTGTGTCTAACCGCTTCACGCTTTCGAGGACTTCATCACGTAACTATTGCCCAATACCTCTCCATTCCAGTCAAAAATCCCCAAAACAGTCCCCAAACTCTCGTTTCAAAATTCCCACCAATCACATGCAAGTCAAACACTTTAGTGTCCCCTTGGTGTGGCGCGGAGGGGGGCCGATAAAAAGAGGTGTGGGCTTACATTTGGACTGTTGCGCGCACTGGAGACGCTCGGACAGCGTGTGCGTGCGTGGGTCATGGAGAGTTACCACGCGAGCGACGGCAAGGCCGGCGGCCGCAGCGGAGGTGCCTACAAGGAGCGCGGGTCGTCCTCCCGCAGCGGCGGCTCCAGCACCGGCGGCGGCTACCAGCCCTCGGGCTCTTCCGGGCGCGGGCTGCCGCGCCGCGGCTCGTCCAACTCGGTGGGCGGCGCGTCGTCCCGAGACCGCGAGAGGGAGCGCGACAGGGATCGGGATCGGGACCGCGAACGGGAGCGGGACAGGGAGCGCGACCGAGACGGCCGCAGCCGCCCGCGCTCGCGCTCCAGAGACGCGGCCCGCGAGCGGCGCAACAGCGGCGGCAGTCGCAGCTCCTTCGCGGCGGCCAGCAGCCCGTCCGTGCGGCTGCGCGAGCGCAAGAACCTGCTGCTGATGCACCACACGGGCGCGCGTCGCAACGACCTGACGCCGGCGGACGCGGCCACGCGCGTGGTCGGCATGGACGTCAAGTACATGAAGGTGAGGGCTGCAATTAGGGTTTGCATTAGGGTCTGACTGTAAATTAGGGTTTATAACGCACAACTGATGCTCTATCTATATGTGACTGCTGCAGGACCCGGAGCACCCGTACATCACGGACAAGCTGGCCATGTTCCCGAGCGTCTTCCCGACCAACGCCAACTTCCCGGAGGAAAAGTTTCGCTTCCATGCGCTGCGCAATGCGGCGTTTGTGAGTCCATTGCCGAGAGGGTTCAACCAGCAGTGGCATCAGCAGTACTCGGTGTTCACGGACAAGAAGCTGGCGATTTTTGACGACCTGACGAGGGCCACGCGCGCCATTCTCCGCTTACGCGAAGATGCAGAGGATGGTAAAAGCGGCGGTGGTGATGCAGTCGCTCCTGTCGCTGCAGGTGCTGAGGACGGAGCGACTGCGGCGGTTCAGCGCGCGTTTACGAATTATTTGATGCGTCACGTGCGACGGATAGACGACCGCACGAGCCACATCTGGATGACCGAGCTGGCCAGCGGTGTTCGTAGTGCGGCGGAACTTACGCAGGCTTATGGAGTACCTTTCAAACAGTGGCGTGCGGTTCCGGGCGTGTCCAAATGCCCTTTGCTGGAGTTTGTGGTGAAATATCGCCCTGGATATGCCGAGGCGACGTGGTTTGTGCGGATTAATGTAGTATACACGGAGATGCGGGAGCTCGAACGGGACAGTGCTCTCCGGACAGGTGACTGGTTTTTCAGCCCGCGCCGCAACCAACGCCGGAATCAAGGGTGGACCGACAAGCTGATCGATTATTTGCACTCAATTGCACGTCAGGCGGCGCTGGAGAGTGGGACAGGGACAGAAAACAGGTCACAGGACGGGCTTCAGAATTCTAGACTAGCTGTAAATGGTACCCAAGCAGTCGGAAACAACAGTGCCGGGGTGTTTCCTCCGACATCAGGGTTTGCACAACGCACACAAATGGTAGTGAGGCTACGGCATGGCGAAGCACCGGCAAAAGGAAACACTTCTGTCACTGGTGTACCCGCTGCTCCTGGCAGCGGTGGAGTGGATACGTCACCAGCAGCACCATTGTCGTGGCATGAAAAGTGGTCATACGTACTGAAGTTATCGGAGTATCAGTTCAAGATGGGGCTACTAGACCGGGTGCATTATTTTGACGGTCTGTTGTCGCTGTTACAAAAATCCTTAACCCCACGATCACGATCAAATGGTACCCGGTGCTCGGCTGTGTTGGCTCTCGGGGTGAATGGTATCATGGAATTAATATCTGTGGTACAAAAGTTGCTACCCGAAATTCTGCTCTCCGCTGGTGCTGTGCTGTTGCTGGTAAAAACGGTATTACAGCACCTTCGCTACCTGCTGCCACCCGGTCGACCTGTGCCCGCAGAAACCACAGGAAGTGCACTACAGGAGGAGATTCTGGTTGCTTTGTGTCAGTTGCTACGTGATATTTTGCTGAATGGAAATGATGTACTGGTCCGTCTTGAAGATAATGGTACGTTGCACGTGTCAATTAATGTTTCTGACGAAGAAATGCCACTATACTAACTCTTCAATTCGCCGTTTGCTCAGCACCTCCATTATGGCCAGCCTTCGTGTTCACCGATCGATTTTTCAATCGCGACGCATATGGAGCTAACGCAATCCAGGCATGCATCGAAGGTTGCCAGCGAAAGAACAGAGAGGTTGCTGGTCGTATTCTACGATTACAACAAGCGTGTCCGTCGCTGAGCTCCGTGGGTGGAGGTCAGGTTCTTGCAGCGATGATGCGCAATGAGGCGCAGATCCTGCAGACTCTGGATCGTTTTCATCGAGTGGAATCGACCTCAGATTTGCACCGCGTATATAGCGATGTATTCAGCCCACTTCCCACTGTAAGCCCAAGTGGTAGTGGTAGTGGATCTCCTGCAGAGCTTCCAGTTGATGTAGCTGCACTCTTTCTCGTATGCGAATGGGCAGTGACCAACCAGCGACCCGCAGAGTATCGGTATTTGTCTGCGCTTGCTTTAATCGAGATGCACAGCAACGCGCTCTTGGAATACGGCAAAAGGTACGTGCTCAGGTCAATAGTTTGCTGCCCTGCAACCTAGAGTTACTTACTTGCATGCTGTGTATCGTAAATTTGCTCTATAGCAAGGGATTGCTTCCTCATTGCGGACCAAAGGATCATCAGTTGGTACTTCAGAGCGCACTCCAAAAATTTTTGCACCGGTATGAGCCCAAGGTCATTACAGAGGTTACTCAAGTCATCGAACTTTTCTGTCTACTGGTTCGGCGGCGACTATTTAGTATCGCATGCTTCGTTGAGTTCGCGTCATGTTGCAATGAAGCAGCAGCCAGTATGAGCAACAGTCCGTTGCTTACTCTGGCTGCTGGAGCTGGCGGCAATAGTGGCATCGCCAAGCGGAGGGAATCGGCTCCCGTGGTTCACACAGCTTACAATATCGAGTGTTCACCTGGACGAGGATACAAGTCGAGCGATATTCACCTTCTATCCTCGAGTGATCGACTAAAGTTATACCTATGGCAGCTGCCCCGCAGTCCATTTCCGTTACCGACGTGTGTGCCCATGCTACCGGACGACAGCTACGATGGAGAACTGAATTACCTGCGCTGGCTTGAAGTCATGGAATTGCGTCGCGAGCATCTCAATTACTCGAAAACACTTGAGCGCGCTCAGTCGCTGTGCATCTACGTGTTTCACACACACGGCCAGGCTAACGATACACCGATGGTTGGGACACCAGGTGCTGCAGGTGCAACTCCTGCTGCTGGTAGCGCTGGCTCGGGAGATACCAGTCGTGTTATGAAGGAAGTGGAATACCAGGGCAAGGTAGGCGAGCTAGTTTCAGCTGTCAAGACCATGTGCGGACACGACAAGGGTCGATTCACGCGCTGGTTCTTGCACAATATCTATGAAGAGGCCACATTCTTTAGGTTCTCGGATTACGGCAGTGTGGAGCACGTGATGCGACTCGTCTGTCTCGTTCTAGAAATTGTGGATATCTTGGCACTGCTTGAGGTACTCGTGCACTTCTTGCGGCGCTCGCCATGCTTCCTCGTGAAGAACGTAGTGCTGTCCATGATTGAGCGTCACGAGCTAGCGTTCTGTGCCACAGATCAAATTCCGTTTTTGCTGCAGTCCTTCGTGGACCGCTTCCATCGGATCCCCAAAAATGCTGATGACAAGGCTGGCAACGTGGCTCAGTTCTTCTGCAGGATGTATTACGCACACATCAAGAAGAAAGAAATCGCTAAGCTGGATTTGCCATTTGCACTGCTCAAGCCAATTGCGGAGACCGCTCGGAAGAACCAAGATGCAGCTGCAGCTGGTGTGAATGGAAATCCCGCGGCGAATGGCAATGGGGCTAATGGAAATGGCCAAAAGAACAAGGAGCTATCACTGGAGGCAACGAATCCGATCGTGCGAATTCCACCACCCCGTGAAGTTCTGCCCCCGGAACTGAAGAGCGCTCTAGCGAGATCGTTCAAAGCGTTGCAGGCCCGTGCTTTTGATGGCCCTGGTGCCGACGGAAAACAGACGCCAGCAACCCCAGGTGCTGGCAGCAGTACTCCGCTGCACAGCCCTAATAGCATGGGCCAAGACGCATCGGCATCTACTGAATCAGTGGCAGCCTTTGAACCGAATTACGCGAGCTTGTCCTGGGAGGAGGTTGTCAGTGAGGCTACCTCTGCAGCAGAGGCTAAGTGCCGTGATAGCGCAATTGATTTCGCAGTGGCCGCTATCAATATGAGCATGACGTCGTCCTCTGTGGGCTCTACTAACGCGAATGCCACGCGGGAGCGGCGCACGCCTAATTACGTGTTTTTCTTCCGGGCTGTGCTTACTGAAGCCATGGACAAGTGGATGGCCAACATTTCCGCGCGGATCAAATCAAACTGCAAGCGGCCCATCACGACCCCACATTACGTGCATCGTTGCGTGCGCCTTATTCGTGAGGTCGTGGAACAGCACCCTGACAACGGCGAGGAGTTCAACGAGAAATTCTCGAACACCCTGGTAGTGTGGTTGCAAAAGGAAGTTTTGCCAGGCTTCGCTGGCAGTGATACACCCAAGCGCTCGCGCAATCCGTTTTTGAACGCCGACAACAGCAAGGAGGCGTTCGGGCTCAACCAGAAGGGCCGCCTGGATCGCCTCCAGTACGGCCTCAAGAGCTTCCTCGTATCTCTGGTTGTGCATAAAGTGCTGGATCTCTCTCAGGTGCTACGCCTGGTGCTTGTGCCGCTCTTCCCGCGACTGGTATGGTGAAGTTGTTTTTGTACAAGTGCCCCCCCCCTATAGTCATGACTGACATTGATGTTTTTTTCTGTTTTTGCGTTACTAGCGTCGCGCCTCCCGTGATCCACCGCCGAACCTGCCAACACAACTCTTGGCTATGGCGCTCGTTTTCCAGCTCTTTTCAGAACCCCCTCAGAATTTGCTGCTTGATCCCCAAAAGTTGGTTATGTTCGACGAACCTCTGGTGAGTTGCCACTGCCGCGTTTGCTATTTGGTTCGCTTTTATCCCTCTGACCAACTTTTCACGGTTCCGGCCAATTGTGGTAACTACAATGCAGACAAAGTATCACCTGCGCTTCCTCCGCACCCAAGTGCCAGCATGCTTGATGTTTCCGCTGTGCTTCTTGCTGTGCCAAATTTCGTATCAGATGGAGGACAATTTCTTACTGCGCAAGCGTGAGGAACGTGGCACTCTGGCTAGCACAACACTGTTCAACTTGACATCGGACGGTATTGTTCGCGATACGATTTTCCATGACACAAAAGAGGCCCGCGAAAGACACATCCTCCCGGTGTATCACAAAAAGCAGTGGCACACAGCCGTTCTGCTAACGCACTTCTTTCGGCCGCCGACGTCGCCAGCGGAAGACGGCAATGGGCAGGTGCAACTGCTTAAGGTGGACCAGATCATTGATCAGATGAATGTCTGGACGCTTCATCGTGGCGGCTCCATCTACTTAGACTTGCAGATGAGCAGGCAGCAACAGAAGGTCAAGCGCTCCAAAAGACGTTCACGACACCAACGCCAGCAGGCACAGACCCAGCAGCAAACAGGGCCCAACAAACGAAAAGCACCGGCAGGAGAAATCTCGACGCGTTCCACCAAGCGAACAGCTGTGGACAATGGCGAGACTGTGGTGCCAGCCGCTGTCAATGGTTTCGCCGACAGCAAGACATCTTTTAGTGCCCAGGCGGATAAAGATGTCTCTTTTGGTGGCAGTCTACTGGGAAACAACTTTTCAGATGGAGAGGAGGAGGCCGACGATGAGGACCTTGAACTTGAGCTGGGATTTGACGAGGCGAGTAGTGCCACGGAAATTCTATCGAGCCTGATCGTGCTGCGTACCCTTAAGCGCAGCTCGCGACCACCTCCCGGGGTAGGATCGACTTCGTTGTCATCATCCTCTACGACGTCGTCAACCGTGCCAGTGCCCCAAACTACTTCTGCAACTATCACCACGCTCTCGTCGTCATCCCCCCTTGCGACTCCTAAGCTGTATGGTACACCTCACCATGTGTATCACGGAGAAGGAAGCGAGGGGAAGCTCCGCGGAAGTACACCAGGTCCAAGCGATGGTCTCAAGAAGAAGGCGCCGACCGCTGCACTACCGATGACTGTTGCCGCTATGCAAAGCGCGTTGACTCCATGCGAAGCTCGTATGCTGGAGGCTGCACGCGAGGCCCAAGACTCGGCGGTGGCATCCCTATATGCTGCTACAGTGTGCAGCATTTCAAGGCGCGCAATGGGATCCGTGATCGCGAAGACCCTGCAGATTCTTGAAGATGATGTCAAGCACACGCTTCCCGACAAATTTGCTCGCCAGTTGAACACAACATCGGTTGTGCATCTTGTCGGTGGCATCATGTGCACGCCGCCAGGCAATGCATTTTTGCCCCGGTATATGATGTCGCTGGCCGCCCAGCTCGAATGGCTGTACGAAGGGTGTACACTTTATGACACGCAGCAGCAATCCTCATCGGGTGAGCCTGGACTGCGTAACAGCCTTTTCCAACGGCGACTGCGTTGTAAGCTGGCCGTGCGGTTACAGCTCGTTGGCGTGATCGGGCCAAGCAAGCACGCTGTTTTGACCATTTGCTATCGAGACCGCATCGTGAAAACCTTGTTCGCGTTGCTAGGAACGTCGGTCGTCTCAACTGGCCCTGGTCTTTCGCTTTTCAGCTGGATTTTGGACCTCATTCCAGTCGTCAACGCATCTGTCCTCCAAGACAAACAATTTGTAAGTACTCCATGAAAGCCTGTTGTGCTGTGCAGTGGGCTGATTGACTAACGTTTGATTAAAATGTCTTTAGGAACTTGTGGAAGCTCTGCAACTACCAGACGAGCTTAAGAGGCGCGTTTGGTCCGTGCTACCACGACCTATGAACATGTTCGGTGCAGCGAATGTGTTTGTCGGTCGCACCACGCCAACGTCCGCGCGAGCAGATGCTACTGCGAGCAAGAAACCGGAGTACGCACCCGTGGATCCGTGGGCTTTGCTGGAGCATGTGCCTCAGCTTCCTAGCGACGCTCTTGTTCCAGCTTTGCCTGCCCAGATCCCAAAGCGGCCGCGGCGAGTATTCCGGTGTGTATGATCTGTTCATCCAATTCGTTGGATAGAGCGAATTCGCTATACAGCAAACCCTTGTCGCCTTCGGCTTCAAGCGGTAGGCATGGTTGCTGCCTTGTGTACGTACCTATGGCATCAATCATGTAATATGGCTCCGTGCCTAGGAGGCAGGAGCACGATATAAATCATTTGATCGCAAGCAAAGAACATATTTAAAAGCAAAAGAATGCATTCCTTCTTCCTTGCAGCTTCTTCAAGCTGGGCTTGTTAGCATATTGCAAGGATCACTCCTTCTCGGTCTCATGGCGTGCTCTAGAATCTCATACTGTAGTTAGCGACAGCGCATAGTCCTGCCGAGTGGTTATTGTTCGGTTGCATCGCTGCGCATTGTCTGTGAGGTAATGCATGTAATGCAAATTCTGGCAAGACCTGGAAGTTTTGAGACTGCATTATGTGGAAGATTTTTTGCAATTGCGACCAAGCTGAGGATGATCACTGGATCCACAGCAAACATTTCGCGACAAAGTTTTCGCAAAGCAATAAAGGCTTGGCACATTTTGGATTGGAATAAACGGTTGTCTTCGCATTGTAAAGTCACGTCTTCTGCCTTAGATTGGCTTTTGTAGAGGTGCCGATCACGATCTGAAGACAGGCACCGTAATGACCGCACCTCTCCACGTGTAGGCTACATGAAAAACATAATGCCCGGAGTGAAGAGCATTGATAACGGGAAAATTCGCTCCTGGATTCGAGAGGACCTGAAGTAGGGTGGTAACTGCAACCTTGGCGTGGACATTCGACATCCAAACTGGAGCTAGAAGAGGTCCCGGCAGCACTGGAATCCCCGTAGCCGGAAACTCGTCAATGAGAAGTGGTGCCATCAGATTTATGATGCTATTGGGCTTCATTCAGAAGAGGACCAACGACTGCGAGCGGAGGGCACATACACGACGCAGCGATTGCAGGCGCTGGAGCGAAGCCCGCTTGCACGATCGGATCGACTTCTCCAAGAGAGCTAGCCCAATTCTTGTAGACTTGCCAAGCTTCCGACTGGACACCATCAATGCGGACAATTCGCAAGTCTTCGCCTTCAAGTTCTTCTTTACGAGCGCCAGCAGCCACCATGGCCGCGATCAAGTCGTTGGGAGGTTCGCACAAAGGTAAGACCGGCACGCGAGGATCACGCGAGCACGCTTCGCCTCTTTCGTCGACTTGGTCATGGTCTTGGTCTTCTTTCTTGAAAGTTTCTGAATGGCTACGAAGGGAAATATGACTGCAACGCTAAACTAGAACAAAAACGTCGAGATGACAGACGTTGACATTTTATAGCCTTGTGCCAATCATGAAGTACGAAGTAATATGACAGGAAGCACGATTTAAATCATTCGACCGCAAGCAAAGAACATATTTAAAAGAAAAAGAAGGCATGTCTTCGTTTTGCAGCTCCTTCAAGCCGGACTTGTTAGCATGTTGCAAGGGATCATTCTACTGGGTGGTGGATTCCATGGCAGTTGAGGTCTCCTTCTCGGTCTCATGGCGTGTTTCATCTTCATCCTCGTCATCTTCGTCGTCAACACCAACCCACGACTCGAACGCCATGAGAAACTCATTGAAATGGATCATGCCGTTGTGGTTCCAGTCCATTTCAGCAAAGCGGCGCTCCCAGATCGACCAGTTCTTCGAGTCTTCACCCGAGTCTGCCCGTAAAGAAAATCAAATCACTCAGCTAACCGAAAACTATGCAATGTTGGTGCGTGTGGAGCTGGTACTATGTTACCTTTGTAGCATCCTGAGCGTCTCTTGAGTTTTTTCGTTGGTGAATGACGCGCCATTGAAGCCTCCAGCTGCACGGACATGTCGTTGCTAGAGAAATTGCGAAAATGTTACGAAAAGATTCGTGGATCAAGATAATAGCATCACGCCACTAACCGATTGATATATCCGTTGCCTTCAGTGTCAAACCACAGGAATGCATCAATTGCCAGTTGGTAAGCACTTCGGAGTTCGACGTCCTGCAACATCGTAAAAGCATGTCAACACTACAGCATGAAGATATAAGTGCTACGCACATACAGATACTTACGTCTCCATTCATCGCCATGGCAGTACTAGAGGTGCTTGATCCCCCAACACTATTCCCTCCGATGATGCTGTTTCTACCGGCGCTTCCGCTGATGCTGTTCCTGCCGACGCTTCCACTGATGCTGCCGTTGATACTACCACTTCGAGACCTAGTAACCCGATGAAATTTAGGGAAAATATATCACAGTGGCAGAAGGTAGACGCCGCAACGTACGTGTAGAAGACGCTGAGTCGGTTTTTCTCCAGTGAAGGAATTCGCTGTAACACACAAAGCCATCAATACAGCGCATTCTCAGGTGCAGAGATCGTGTGGTCGATGTTTCAGCTCACATGCAGCAAGAAACCGATGGCGAGAGAAACAAGAAGCTCCTTGAAGGTGAGCTTGCCGTTTTCTTTCATGTCGGATTCTTCAAACACTTCGTTGATCTCATCTCCAGTAAAGGTCACACCAAGTTCTTTGTAGATGGCTGGAAGATCGTCGTACACAATGTACCCACGACCTTCCTTATCGTATGTCTTGAACGTCGAGCGGACACCGTTGAAGGATTTCTGTAAATTATGACGGAACATAGAAAACATTAGTATGTAGTCATGTCAAAGTCATATCAATCCGAATATCGCTCAAAACTAACCGCAGCCTGTGGGAACTTCAACAAGATGCGGGTGAATGGGCTTCAGAATTTAATGTGAAACGAAATCAGCCACATTGTGTACACAACTTGTAAGCTTCACGTGACGTACATCTCCTTCTTGTCATTCAGAACGTGTGAACGCCAGAGTTTCTGGAGCGCCAGCGTGACCCTGAAATAGGTAGCATGGATACCTGTGAGCTCACAGCACCTTTTCATTTGATCCTCGCAACTTACTTTCGATCAAGGAGGCTGTCCTTGTGTGTGTGCGTGGGGTGGCGATGGAGCTGCTCTTTGGTCGCTTCAATAGACGACTCGGTTGGGCCGCATGATGCGTGGGTGCTAACTTTGTCATCACGCGGTGAAGCACACGATTCACCCGTGGACTGGTGAGACGAATCCGTCGACGAGTGCTTGTGGCCGTGACTGTGGAGTCGGTGGGTCGAGTGTTTGGTTCCCATGGTTTCTTCGAGTGTGCACTTGTCCTCAAAAGCAAAACGAATGCGTCAGTGATATGCACCCGGCCGTTCAAGATCGTCTTCAACGAGAACCGTTACGGAAAACACCATGGGATTGCATGCTAAGTTATGCAGAGTTGACCGATTATCCAACAAAAGGGCAAGACCAAAGTCTCCCAGCACGTCGTTGAATACAGCAAACGCAACCTAGCAAACGTAAAAACGCAATAAGTGAGCCAAGGTTTGTACTGAAGGCGATATACTTTATAGTTGCGAGCCGAGCGCAAGCAACTTGAATCGTGCAGACGTTGGCTACTCAAGTTGGACGAAGATGCAATATTCATTTTCATTTGTCGAGAGACGCCCTGCGACCATTAACCTGCATAACGAAAACCGTTTGTACTCATGCTGTCATCATCTTCGAGGCCCACCCAGGACTCGAAAGCCATGAGGAACTCTGTGAAATGAATGGTGCCATCGCCGTTCCAGTCCATTTCCATGAAACGTTGCTCCCAGATGGCTTGGTTGCTCGAGTCGTCGCTCGTGTCTGAAGCGTAAAGAGGCAGTAAGTATCAGCGGTGATTTCCACATCAAATACGGCACAAGCGTACATTTGTTCATATCTTCAGCTGTCATCTTTTTTGTTGGGGAGTGAAGGGCCATAGAAGTTTGGAGTTTTGCTGACATCTCCGACCTATGCGCGCAATGACTCGTCAATACATAATACTTGGATTTGGATGAGGGTCGAACGCACCGATTGATAACACCATTGCCGTCAACATCGAACCATAGGAAAGCGTCCACCGCAAGCTGGAATGCGAGTCTAAGCTTGTTTCCCTACAAAGTATAGCGATTTTTCTCAGTGCGAGGCAGATAACGAAGAACGCTTACAATGCCCTCTCACCTCTCCAAATAAAACGGACTGAGTGGGGGCAGTGCTGCTACTTCCGGTTCGGGAACTAAACATGCAATACACATTTGTTAGAAGCATGAATAAATGGTCGAAGCGCAGAATAACTACATGTACATTGGGGCGTAGAAGATGCTGAGTCGCTCTCCTTCGAGGGAGGGAATTTTCTGCATGTGCACACAACAATGTAACAAAGTCTGTTTCATCCCCGTGCATCAGTGGAAACAATTTTGAGCGTACATGTAGCACGAATCCGATGGCGAGGCACACTAGGAACTCCTTGAAGTTGAGTTTGCCGTCCTCCATCATATCGGACTCCTGGAACACCATGCCAATCTCTTCCGCCGAGAAATTCGCGCCAAGTTGCTCAAAGACCCTCGAAAGGTCAGCAAACTCGATGTAGCCTTTGCTGTCCCGATCGAACGCACGGAATGTCGAGCGCACACTGTTAAATGCCTCCTACACATCCACAATTCAAAACAAAATAAAACGGCTGCATCAGTCGTACTCTTAGTAAAATTCCAAGCACAAACACCTCAAAGCCCACCGCAGCTCGCGGAAACTTCAGCAAAATCCGAGTAAATTGGCTTCAAACACAAAATATACAAAAGCCACAACATATTAAACTCCAAATCTAGCAATACCAGCTCAAGCATCAACATCTCCGTACTTGTCGTTGTCCCGAGCCTCCCAGCGTTCCCTCAGCGCGTTCGTAATCCTTCACAGGGCACAAAAAGTCAATATAAATCTTATTCTAGCAGTACCAATTGAATACGCAGCTCCTACGCACTTCTGGTCGAGAGCTGTGGGAGCTCGAGGCATCTGCTCGACGGGTCGAACGCTCGCGATGTTGCCGGTCAGCAGCTTGGCCACGGGGCCGCTGGGCTCGCCTTGCTGCGGTTGGTCGGCCAGCATCGCGGCCGGGCCGCTCGCTGCCACACGCGGCGTGGCGCTGGCCTCATCCGCGCGTGATGAGCTCCTCAGCACCGACGGCTTGTTCCCCATCGTCGTCGTGTTCCGCTGCAAAATGCGCAATGACAGCCAAGAAGCGTTTGACGTTGAAGCTATCTTTAGCTGACCAATCAGAGGCGTCATTATACTTTGTCCCAGTGACTCGTACTCGCCGCATTTTGACCAGTAGCAGCGAAGCAATGCAACAGTAAAGCTCCTGAGTACAGTGCAACATGAGCAAGACCGCTGCCGACGCCAACGGCGCCAAGAAGAAGGCGGCGCCCAAGTCGCGCAAGCGCAAGACCAGCGACGTAGGCGCCACCTCCAGAGCGGGCGGTTCACCAGCCAAGCGGTTGGCTGGCGATGCTGCAGCGGCAATTGCAGCGAACGGCACCGGCGCCGAGACTCACGCCCAAGCGGCGCAGCTCAAGCCGTTCGTGCGCGGGGAGCTGGTGGAGAGCGGTAGGTCCCGCGTCCCATACAGCACAGTACAGAGAGGTCCGCTGGGCAGGAACACGACGACTAAAACACCCTATTATTACTCGTAGTCAAGCACATGCTGTTCGGCTTCGGGGATGAAGCAGAGCCGCTGGACGAAACGGCCGAGATCATGGAAGACATGGTGGTGGAGTATGTGCACGCCATGGTAAGGCTCGGTAGTGTAGCTGTATCCGATTTGTGCTCTATGATTGACGCTGTGGTGGGCTGTGTGTGTGTGCCATGCCAGACGAAGAAGGCGATGGAGCTGGCGACCATCAAGGGCAAGCTGGACACGGAGTGCTTCATCTTCCTGATCCGCAAGGACCCGGAGCGCTACGACCGCATCGCCGAGCTGCTGCGCGCGAACGACGAGTTCCGCGCCGCACTCAACAGCGGCTTCGACCCGAGCGACGAGAAAATGTACTGAGGACACTCCGGCTTAAGTAAACGACGTTCTGGAACAAGCAGGTTGAACTGTTCCGCCGAAACAGGTATTTAGCCGAAAAGGCACAGTCTTCCCCTCACTCGAGTGACGTTCTCACTAGTGCTCAGTATACGTCACTCTTTTTCTCCCTCGCCGGCTCTGAAACCCTCGTCACAGACACGATTTGATCCAAGTAATAGACTGGCTACGCGAACACGTACACCATTACATTAATAGACTGTTGCGTGAGCATTTTAGCCGAGGCGAGACGAGGCTGCGTCTGTGATTTCTCTTCCGCCCGTGCATGCCGCATGCTCCTGGAGCCGCCGGACGACGTGGTGGGCGACAGCTGCCCCTCCCAGTTCGACTCCGAGCCTGCAGTGGTGATGGCCTCCGTGCGCGCCGAGCTCCCGAGCCTTCCACAGACGTCCGCCGCCTTCCGAGCGTCCAGCGCCAGCGCGTGGCTGCAGCAGCGCTCGCACATCCAGCGGGACGAGGTAGAGCCGCTCCGACGCGCGGGAGGCGAGTGGACGAGCAGGAACTCGCAGCGGTGCAAGGCGCGGCCGTCTGCGTCCGCAATGGTGTTGGCACGCAAGCGGAAACGCGACGAGCAGCGCAAGCTGCTGAACGGCAAGAAGCAGTGCACGGACAGCGACGGCAGCGAGTGCAACGCAGCAGACAGCGAGCAGGACAGTCTCGACATGGAGGAGCAGCTCACGGCCTTCGTGGAATACGTGCGTTCTCAGATGTTGTGGCAATTGGAGGTTGTGGACTCATATGCGCGGTGTGATTCGTTGTTTGGGCAAGCAGAACGCCACGGATATGGACAGCTTGGATATTAACCCGAGCCAAGACTTTGACGGTGCGTGGTGCTGGTCATGCAGGAGTTTCGGGATGTTTCGTGAAACTGACGTACATATTGTGTGTTTTGTATCGCCTATTTGACTCGACGCTGCAGGCGACGAGGAGCAAGAGGCAGCGACTCAAGCCTCTCAGCACATGCAGACGTGTAGCTGGCAGGATGTCACGGATGGTAATGTGCTGGTTGAACTCTGCACCTGATATGAAGAAAGTGGGAGCGGTAGTGGGCGAGGCGTCTAAGCTCCGTGCTTGTTTCTGTGTTTGTGGATTGCAGTGAACCAGTTCCAGGAGGAGGCGTCGGAAGTTTTTGACAGTGAGTTGATTTGCAGAGCCAAAAAAATTGCTGGCACGTACACTCATCCTTTACACTTCTGACTGATTGTTCTGCTGCAGACGTTATTTATGCCCCGCGGCCTGCTTCGATTAGTCGTGCTCCCACTCACTGTCGGCCACAACTCAAGAGTGAGTTTGGAATCGCACGTTCTTCATTCCTGTCCGCCAACAAAGCTATACCTGAGAAGAGGGTCGTGTCTACATGTAGTCCTCCTTCCAACGATAGCGAGGACTCGTTGAGCGGTACGTGTAGATCAACTATGAGGTGTTTTTAATCGACGGGTAGCTAGGATCCTAGGTGTCGAGGAACTGACGTTTATCCTGTAATGACTTTTCACGATCAGATGGCTTTGACGCAGCAAAAAACCTATCTGGCAAGAAAAGCAGAGTGGAGGAAGCCCGTATTGACACAAGTCCGAAGCAAGCGGCCAAGGTAAACAACTCGTATCTTTTCGCTACATCCGTCCATCAGCACTGACACTCTCTTATCTGCAATCGTGTAGCCGCAATGGCGACAACGGCGTTCCGTTAAACGAGATTGCTCGTTCTTAGACAACTATTCTGTGAACGGGCGGCTCTTGCTCATGGCATCGCCGACACCAGCCACTGCAAGCGAGGCTAGTGAGGCGTCGTCGGATCGAGTCATCGAACTCAAAGACGGGTGTTTTGATTCCAGCGACGGCGTCCTGGACGTTTGGGAAGAAGACCACATGCGAGATAACGAGGTATCGACCAGTGTACCGTCATCGGTGCCGGCTTCAGTGGATACGATGAAGGTCATGCCTTCGACGTTCTCATCCAGATCCTCGAGCCTCCCGACAGGATTTCAACCACGACTCGTGCGGAAGCGGAGGAAGGTCGGCCAGCTTACCCTCGACGGATTTTTTCGAAAGTGAACAGCCACAACACCCCAGGGGCGGTCAGCTACTGTATTCGTTTTCCGCTCTGCACCGCAATACGAAGACTCAACCCGAAGGCGTCAATGTGCTTTTGGGTTGGTGTCTCTACAGGACATTTTGGCAGCTTTTTGAATATTGCTTTCTTGTGCAGATAGAGCCTCGGCACACTAGGTAGTAAGATAAAGTTAACTTTGTAGTGAATGAAACAGAAGGAGGAAGGCAATACACACACAAGGACTCATAAAGCTTTGATAAGATCGTTTGGGCTTCAAGGTAAGATCGTTTTGGCGGGAAATAGATCGTACTTAGAGACGGCTTGCACTGTACATCCCGTTTGGTTTTGGCGCGCACGCAACTCATTCATCCAGTGCCAAGTGCCACCAACCCACTCAGGCCCCGCCCCCCTCACTCCCCAACCTCCCCGCCCTCCTCCTGCCAGCATGGCCTACGTCACGCTCACCAACATCACGGTGCTGGACAACCCCACGGCCTTCACGAACCCCTTCCAGTTCGAGGTCACCTTCGAGTGCGCGCAGCCGCTAGAGGCCGGTACGTCACCACCACTACCACAATATCTCCTATGATACAGTGTAGCACACACTAACCCGACTGGTACATTTTGGCTGCAGACCTCGAGTGGAAGATCACGTACGTGGGCAGCGCCGAGGACGAGAGCCGCGACCAGGTGCTGGAGGAGGTGCTCGTGGGCCCCGTGCCCGTGGGCACCAACAAGTTCGTGTTCCAGTCGGACCCGCCCAACCCGGACATGATCCCGGACGAGGACAAGGTCGGCGTCACGGTGGCGCTCGTCACGTGCTCGTACCGCGGCCGCGAGTTCGTGCGCGTGGGCTACTACGTCAACAACGACTACGCCGACCCGTTCCTGCTGGAGAACCCGCCCGCCCGCGTGGACGTGAGCAAGCTGCAGCGCAACATTCTGGCCGACAAGCCGCGCGTCACGCGCTTCCCCATTGACTGGTCGCCTGCGGGCGCGCAGGACCCGAACGCCATGGAGGACGGCAACAACCAGGCAGCCAATGGCGCGGCCTTCGGTGCCGCGCAGACTGGCGCCCCCGGCGCTGGCAACGACCTCGACATGGACTTTGTGGACGACGAGGAGCTCGTCAAGGCAGCTGCTCAGCTCGACCACAACTACACGGACATTGTCATTGACGGCAACGCGGCGGAGGGCATGGAGGAGGATATCGACCTGGAGGAAGAGGACGACGAAGACGATGAGGCCGACTCCGTCGAAGAAGCCGAGGAGGAAGACGCCGATGGCGACATGGAAATGGAGGACATCGAGCAGTAAACCAAGGCCGGGAGCGCCAGTAATTCGGTGTGCTGGATTCAAGACATTCGGCACACGGAGGCAGCAAAGACAAAAGCAAAAGGAAGATACTGTATTTATAGAGAAAGAAAAAAAACAAGGTTGAAGACGAATTAGTTAAAAAAAGGCAATGAGGAGAATGATGAAAATGTTTTGAGTATCTTTCTTTCAGGTGCGTTAAAGTTTCTAGTCTACTCAGATGCATGCGGTAGTAACGTAGGTAGTGTATGGAGCTTCGAAGCTTGACGGTGTAGCTTAGCGCAGCTTGAACTCGTGCAGCTGGTTGTACGAGCCGCTGGAACCGTCGAAGCGCACGTTGATGTCAATGTCCAGGTCACGCGGGTTGGTGGCGTTGGGCTTGCAGGTCAGCTCGCCCTCAATCACCTCACCCGGGCTGCAGGCCAGCTCGCCCTCCAGGTAGAACACGGTCTGCTTCCAGTGCGTGTACTCGGCCTTGGGACCCGTCGAGAAGCTCAGCTTGGTGTGCGTGGCCGAGAAGGTGCAGTCGAAGTAGGCGACCAGAGCGTGGCAGAAGTCCTGGCGGAAGGTCGTGAGTTTGAACTTGGACGAGAAGGCCAGCTCCTCCTTGGTCACCTTGGTCAGGTCAATGTCCAGGATGGGGCACACGTCCGTCAAGAGCGCATCGCTGCCCACGGTGTCCACGAGCGGCTCGACCTTGGCGATGTCCTTGATGCAGCTCATGTCGAAGCCGTACACGTTGTCCCAGAACTCGAGCTTCTCCGACTTGTACTCGCCGTCCTCGATGGCTCCGATGTAGAGTGTCGAGTGGTCCGGGAACATGAGGCCGCCGGGCACCAGGTACTTGTCGCGCGCGTAGAGCACCGTGTCCAGCATGGACTCGTACAGCAGGAAGTAGCCCATCCACTCGGAGATGATGATGTCCACCTTGTCCACGGGCAGCGTCAGCTCCTCCATCTTGCCCTGGATGAGCGTGATCTTGTCGGCGAAGCCGTTGCACTTGACGATCTCGCGCGCCTGCGTCAAGATGCCCGAGCAGTCGACGCCGTAGACGTGCTTGGCGCCAGCCTTGGCCGCGAACATGGACAGGATGCCGGTGCCGCAGCCCACGTCCAGCACGACCTTGTCCTTGAACAGGTGCTTGCTCTGCAGGATGGCGTTCATGTACGCCTTGGTGCGCACCGTGTCCTTGAGCATCTCCTCATGGATGCCGAAGTGCGAGTACGAGTCGAAGTAGTAGTCCTTGCTCGTGAGCTCCTTGGGGGCGTCAGCGTTGGTGGGGGCAGGCGGGGGCGTGGCGGTCGACATGATGGCAACGTGAGATTCGCAACTGACTGACCGACTGAAGCTGGTTGGCCGCAAGCCTCTTTATGTTGATACCCAAATTGAGTTGGTGGTGCGTAGCTCCTTGCGTTCCGCATGGAGATTTGATTGGTACACGGAGCCTATTATCTCATGGTCGACACATATGCAGCATGAATCAAGCTCCAGGCGGTGTCCTGGCAGATGCAATGACTGTTACTAGTACGACGTAAGCTAAGTGATGTGGTCAAGGTGGACAAAGTTTAGCAAGTGACGTCCATCAGATTTCATTCACTGTAGTGCATCATTTGCATGACGTGTATGATTGACATGGCAAAAAATTGGCATAGGAAGCGAGAATCCCCCTCCAAGACTGACCTCTATTGTGTTCGTTCCACTTAACTCGGCAGCACAGACTGCGTCCAAACTAACTGACACACGAGACACTAGAGCGCCCGCCCATTGCCCGAAAGCAGCAAAGAGGGAACTTCCCGTGTCGATGATTGGCATTCAAGAGGTGGCGATACTCCCGAGTAGCGACGTCGATCAGTCGATCAAATCAACTGATTTAGATGGCACCGCGGTTGCCCGACTTCTTCTGGGCACGGGGGGCGTTGCCGCCCTTGGCGCCCTTGCTGGCGTGCTCGGCCTTGCTCACCGCCTTCTTGGCCTTGCTGCGGTCCTTAGCCTCCTTCAGGGCGGCACGGGCGGCGGCACGGACCTCCGGCTTCTGGTTGCGCTTCTTGCGGATCTGTTGTCAATAAATGGCGCCGCATTGTCGAGTCAGACATCACTATCAACTACATCAAACAGAAGAAATAGAGCTTTAACTTACGTCCTCAGCCGAGACACCGACAATGGCACGCTGGATCTTGGTGGTCTTGCGAGCGCGACGGCGGGCGACCTCCTCAACCTGTTACGACGAAGCGATCACACACGTGGGCGTCAGAGTGCTGCGTCAACCTAGAAGCCCGTCGGTAGCTGCTGAAACGGACCTTGAGCTTCTTGTTCATGCGGCGCCAGCCAAGGGTCCACACGATCTTGGTGGCCTTCTTGCGCTGCATGAAGAGCGACTTGCTCTTCGCGTTGATGAACACGTAGGCTGAGCCATCGCGACGGATGAAGCGCGAGCCGTGGCCGGGGTAGATGCGGCTCTCGCTGAACGAGCACGTCTCGGTCCTGAGGTCAAAACGCGCACACGTTGTTAGGGTCACCGGTCGCTTATTGCTGCTGTGGTATTGGCCGCTGGAGGCGGAGAGGGAGTGAGGCGCTAAGACTGGAAAACTGCTGATCTGTGGAGCTGTCCGACGTATAGAGGCATCCATCCATGCCTGCGGGTGTCATGCCTGCCTGTATGTATGAGCTACGCCAGTGCCTGTGTCTGATGCGCCTCCTCTTTCTCTTTGTCTCTCTCTCTGTCTCGCCCCAGCGGGTTTCTCATAGCTATGGGTGTATCCATAGAAAAGGTTGCACTTACTTAATCACCATTTTGCTTCAGTCTTCTCGGGAGAATTTATGCCAATTGACTCGCTGGACAGGCTTCCAGGCTCCAAAGTCCACAAGGGAGGTGCGGCACGCTGCCGTTACTTTACCGTCGCCGCTGCGAATTGGCTGGTTGAAAGGCGTTTACTTAAACGGTACTTACGCGTTACTTCGTCTGTGCCGGCGGCTCGGTTACGGTTCACGGTCCGACACCCGGTTACGGGGTAGGGCTGAGGCCTATTGCGAAACTTTAACCTGAAATTCGCGTTAGCGGCCGAGGCAATGTGAGCCGGATGTTGGGGGGGAAGTCTTTGGGGGTTCTTAAGTAGGCACCCCTCTAAATGGAAGTTTCTGCTGAATATGTGTCGGCGATGTTGTCAACTCTTGTATGATGTAATATATTCTACGTCGTCCGAATGGTTGGAAGAGTGAGCAGCAAACATTTAGATGAATTCAAACGTCTTCGAGACGTGAGGTGCTGTTGTCTACGCGCGAATAGGTAGTATTAAGTTGATTAGGTCTCTAACCCAGCTACTGAGTAAATCGAAAAATTGTCGCCACATGATCGATTATGCATCACTTTTGTAAATTTGCAAGGCTATCGATAAAGTCCAGTTACAACACCAAATACGCAGTAATTTCCGTAAAGTAGTCTGTCTTTGAGAATTGACTGCGTTTTCTAGTAGAAGATCGATGCTTTGCCGATTTACCGACTAATTCGTACCGGCGCCCTCGCTTTTAGTCAATAAGAAAATGTTTTTCGCGGCTAAGAGATTCTTCGTGTTCTTCACCCTTACCATCCCGGAAACGTGCAGACGGACGCCCAATTTGAGCTGCAAGCATTCGACGCAAGCGCAACTTGCGCTTTTTGTGGGTGTGCCTTTGAACAGCAAGGCACTTTGCGCGCGTTTGTGGCCGATGATGTGGAGACGCACAGGTAGTTCTGGTAGTTATGCTCATTTTCACTGCGAACAGAGAGGAAAATGCACTCTTCCTCGACGAGCTTCGCGGTCATTATCGAGTTGAGCTGAAGTGGAGACTCCTTGGGCGACTTCCGCCAGTGGCAGCTGGTGGTTCAGCGCCTGGCTTCGCCTTCTTTGGGAGGGTGCCATGGTTCTTGGTTTAGTGCGTGATGAATTGATAAATGAGAGGGTCGTTTGGAAGAATGGTCGATCCTCGCTGACTATCGAGTCCTACCTACGTCACTCGGTCCTCAGCGATTCGAGAATCTTTGGTTAAAGATCGAATACTTGATCATTCTAGAATCACTTGCGGGAAAGGTGCCCTGTTTCGTAGCGTGCGACCTCTTCCTGTGATTTGCCTAGATAATCGCCTAATACTCAGAATGTGAACTAAAGGTCTATTGGGAATCTCAAGTTAAGATACATGCACAACTAGTACGCGTCAGCAGGGCTAATGGGTTTCTCAGCACCAGGAAATTAATATATGGATAGACTACATCGAACTTTGCTTGTTGCGAGAGGCGGGGGGGGCACACTATAGCGACTAGATTGGTCATGAATAGTGCATGAGGGCAAGACTGTTCCCTACTTCCGGTGTTGCTGCCGTTATTGCAGTGGGTGGTGCGCAAGTCCAGGTCCAAGTTGAAGCCCTCACTACTGCCACAACCCGCACACAAGCCGTACACAAGCTGAAGTTCAGTCCGAAGGTATCCGCCGCACAATCAAAGATGGCTGCGCTGCTCCGCCGCTGGTGCCCTCGCAATGTTCTCAATGCACGAGGCCCCCGCACCCCATGGCAAGTTACAGAGATCTCCCGTAGTTTGCACTCCAGGTCGGACCTCCCTCCCGTGAAGTCGGTGCAGTCGTCGCCCTACGCGCAGACGCACACGACCAGCAGCGTCATCAACTTCGGACTCGGTCAGCCTTCTGCGTCGCTGCTGCCACTGGACGCGTTCCACGACGCCGCAATCGCTCGCTTCAAGCCAACACAAGACCCGTTGGTGCTGCAGTACGGGGCTGCCAGAGGATTCATTGGATTCCGAGAGGAGATCGCCAAGCTTGTGGCAGGTAACAGATCGTCGAAATGAGACAACGGAAGCCACGACTGAGTTGAAGCTGTGCTGTGCTGCCGTGACTAGGGGCCAATGCTGTCGACCCAGAGACGCTGATGGTCACTGCCGGCAACTCGCAAGCCATTTCACACGCCGCTATGGTGTTCTCCAAGACCAACAAGCGCGTGTTCGTGGAGGAGCCGACGTACTTTTTGGCGCACGATATCTTCCGTGAACTCGGATTGGAATTGAAAGGCATTCATGCCGGGGAGGACGGGATTGATGTATGTGCTGGTTGGGTGGGTGGGGGTTGCTGGGGGTGAGAGACTAAAATATGTGGGGCTGTGTGGATTGTAGCTGGACGTGCTGGAGGACAGACTTGCAGCTGGCGACGTCCCTGCGTTCCTGTACACGATCCCGTTTTTCCATAACCCGACGGGCGCTATGATGTCGCCCGAACGCTGCAAGCGTCTTGTTGCTCTCGCGCAGAAGTACGGATTCCGTGTTGTTTCGGATGAACCTTACAACCGGCTGCACCTGGACGGTGGCGCGTTGCCATCGCTCGCGTCGTATGACGAATCCGGTCTGGTTGTTTCACTGGGCAGCTTCTCGAAAATCCTAGCTCCTGGACTTCGACTCGGTAAGAAGGAACCCGGACGTGCTCAAACCAACAAGTCTCCCAACATACTCATCTTCAACGTACTGTGTTGCAGGCTGGGCTCAGAGCAGTAAGGACACTATTGAGACGCTGTCTACGATTGCAGCGCTTCGTAGCGGTGGCGGTCAGAATCCTGTCACCGCAGCTCTCGTCCATAGTGGTGTGTCTTTCGACTGCTGTGCACTATCCTATCCTACATATGCTTTTCCTAACTCTGCGGCATTGCGTGTCATGGCTCGCGGCTTTTGTCCATACGATCAGTGCTGGAGCAAGACCTGTTGTTGCCTCACATCGACCATTTGAAGAGCGTTTTCCGAGCCCGCAAGGACGCCATGTGCGATGCTCTGCGCGAGTATTGCCCCGAGGTCGCATTTACGGAGCCAACTGGCGGATACTTTGTGTGGCTGCACCTGCCCGATGGCGTGAACGCTGACGTATTGTTGAAAGAGTCCGTGGCCCGCCACGGCGTCGCCTTCACGCCTGGCACGCGGTGTTCGCTCGGGACTCTTTACGGCGATGGTGACGGTGGAGTACCGTCCAGCGAGGCCATGATGCGTTGCGCACGCATATCCTTCGCCTTCTACGACGAAGTCGAGATCCGCACGGGTGTCCAGCGACTGCGGAATGCACTCGACAGCTTGAAATGATGCGTGTGGGTGTGGTAAACTAGGCAGTGAGTGCTGGACCACCGAAACAAATGACATCATCGGTACAGCTCAAAACTTCAAGGACGTGTCATGCGTAGCGAAGAACAGGGTTTGAATCGCACGCCGCAATGCGGCGGCCACCCAAGCTTCACTCACTTGGTGGTGCTCGTACATCCGATAAAAGTTACCGTAGATATCGTCCAACACGAGAGACGCCTGAAAAAATTTCCGGTGCGGTTGAAGTGATTTTCAGTGAAAATCACTTCAACCGCACCGTTTGTGCAAATTCCTGCCAGATGTGCGTCCTGTTGTTTCTGCTCCAATTCTTGTGGCTATCCCACGTCCCAACTTCAGAACTGAAGCTGCGTCACGTCCAACACGGCATTTTGAATCTCGCTAAGTGTCGTGCGTAGGCAGATAAGATGGTGACCAAGTCCAAGAACCCCATGGTGGCCACGACCGCGGGTGCCATCGCTGGCGGTATTGAGACGCTGACCATTTGGCCCATGGAGATGATCAAAACCAACCTGCAATTGGGCACCATGCGCGCGCAATACACGGGGATGATCGGCGGCTTCCGCTACCACGTGCAGACCGACGGTGTCGGATCACTGTACCGCGGACTGGCACCGGTGCTCGTAGGTTCCATCCCCAAAGCCGGTATCCGCTTTGGAGCCTTCGACTTCATTAAGCAGAGGCTAGCGGACGACGACGGCAAGACGTCAGCCGTACGTAACCTCGCGGCAGGAATGATGGCAGGTGCCATCGAGGCCACGTTCACCACGACACCGGTAGGTCAACACCAGCTATATTGTACATCCGACGAATGCAGGATTCTTACCCGTTGCTTTGTGGTCCTGCAGATTGAGACGCTTAAAACCAAGCTCATTGGTGCCAATGCTGGTGTGTGGGAAGGAACGAAGATGATCCTCGCGAAGGAGGGGATTCGCGGTATTTATCAGGGACTGTGGGCGACGATCCTCAAGCAGGTACGCGTGCATGATGATAATACAGTAGTGAAAGAGGAAGGGGCTAACTGTTGCTGTGCTTTGTGCTTTAGTCGACCAACCAAGGTCTGCGCTTTATGTGGTTCAGCGAGTTTCAAAAGTGTGTGAGCCCTCAGTTTCTGGAACGCCACGGAATCATCAACGATGCACAGAACATGACGGGCAGTCAGCGAGCGTCTTTGAGCCTCATTGGTGGCATGACGGCGGGAATCTTTAGTGTCTTTGGCAACAATCGTACGTGGCGTCAAGTGACTCTGTGTTAGGCTAGATTGGTGATTCACTAACTTTTGCTGTTGTTGGTTGTGCACAACAGCGTTTGACGTGGTGAAGACGCGGATGCAGGGACTTCAGGCGCAGAAGTACAAAAGCACGTCCGACTGTTTTCGTCAGATGCTGCTGCACGAGGGTGTAGGATCCTTTTACGCTGGTGTGGTGCCGAGACTAGGCCGCGTTATCCCCGGCCAGGGCGTTATCTTCATGTCGTACGATAGCATTACGATGGCCGTGTCCCGTTACATTGAGGGTTAAGTTGAAGCACTTCCTCCTTCCAAGTGGCCTGGGCCAGCCAGTCGATCGGCCACCAGTGCGGTCGCCGCCCGATTCGCGTTCTAGGAGCAACCACGGTTGTCGGTTTAACAGTAATAGCATGAGCACAGAAGCTAAGACATGAGACTGCCGGTAGCATAACACGCGTGAATTGGATCGGAATGATGTGAGGCAACGTTTTCATGTTTTTTGGTAAGCCAACAGGTTTACTTGTAGTAGTAACCGATTTTGCCTAAATTACTACAGTACTACAGTAGTACTATTCAGTAGCTGGAACTAAATCACTGCCAGGGTAGTACTACATAGTAGTAATTTCGGCGAGGATAGTAGTAGTACTAACGTTACTATAGTAGCGTCCAGTAATTTCCAGCAGTCGACCTCCTAAATGGGTCACGCCTGGGCAGCCCCCCCTGCATTCTGAGCGTTCACCATCGATGTGTGTTCGTAGATAGCTCATTACGAAGTCTCCAGTCGAGAAGACGTGCTCTTGGAACCATTAGATGGACTCCTTTCGAGCCAAACGCGTGGGCTAGGATGGGAACCCCTTGCTACACAGGAATCGCGAAACCAGTGAAGGATGTTAACGTACTCAAAAAGCGTTTCAACCCCCAGAAGAAAACGCTATCATGAGGTATCAGCAGCAGTGGAGTGAGGTCCTCCGATAGCCCAGCCGAGGAAGAGCTAGCAATTGACAGAGGACAAGAGTTAGAATTGACATTAGGAGTCGTTAGAATAATAAAGTGACACCAATGTCCCTCATAAACGAGTCCTCCGCTGTCGTACCCTGCGCCGTCAGTTGTTGCTTTGCCATGTCATGCCATGACATGCCGTGCCATGACATGCCATGACATGGCAAAGCAACAACTGACGGCGCAGGGTACGACAGCGGAGGACTCGTTTATGAGGGACATTGGTGTCACTTTATTATTCTAACGACTCCTAATGTCAATTCTAACTCTTGTCCTCTGTCAATTGCTAGCTCTTCCTCGGCTGGGCTATCCCGTGCCATGACATGCCATGACATGGCAAAGCAACAACTGACGGCGCAGGGTACGACAGCGGAGGACTCGTTTATGAGGGACATTGGTGACGAACCCTTGGGTACACATTGTGTACCCAAGGGTTCGTGAGGTCGGTACATGAGCAATCGTGGCTTCATGAACGTGACGACGCGCTATTAATAGTTTGGGGACTACTTTCAGCTTCTTGTCGGACTGGAAAATTGCAGAATGAAGGCTCACTTTACTCGATCAAAAGCAGGTAAGAGTATTAAAGTGGTCATGTCACATGGCTCATGTGTGACTAATTCCGCTTTGCGAACGTCGTATCGATCGGCTATCTACCACTCTTCGCGCCATCACGGAAGCTTGCGAGTGTGCTGCGTTGGTCAAAAGACAATGTTTCCCGGATGTATTCAGTTGCTCAAGCAGTAGGTCGGCATTACTTCCCCTAGTTACTGGTTGGACAGTAGTAGTTCGCACTCCGTCCGTGACGGTTGGTGGTAGACGGTCTTGGTGTAAAACAAGAAAACATGTTGCGTCTGACTGACATATCACGTAGGTTTGCGAAAATACTGCGTCCATGAAGCAGATTTCCGACCGCAGCACTACAGAATATATAATATAATTTTTTGCAGAACAATATTTCGTCTCTTTTTCTGACCCTCGCATAGTTTTCGTAACAACTCATTTATACTTTTGCCAATGTTTGTTTTTTTACGAAAACTTTCTGAGGGCCAGAAAGATAATTGAAATGTTTTGTGGAAATAGTTTTGCGATCGGAAAATTTTCTCGCGAAAAACCACATTAAATGTTGCAAATGTTGCAAATAAAAAGTGATTTTCGAAAACTATCTGTGGGGTAAGACCTTTGATATTGGTCTGCTAACGTTATGTCGAAAACGCGGTGCAAACTGCACGCAGTAATTTCGCAAACTTACGTGATATGTCATTCGGACGCAAGGATATCCGAAGTTGACGCTCGGTGCTGTTGTAGTGGTAGGCACCATCGGATACTCCTGGGCTAATACCGCCGAGCTGTACATGTAAGTAGCCAGCGCAATGATGGCAGGCACCAGTAGCTGTCGCGCGAGAAGATCGATGATGCAAAAAGTGAAAAATGTCAAAGCTACAGGGGACTTAGTTGGAAAGCGCACTCAAGATTACTGTAACCAACTACATGTATTGTGCCTTTCACCGATTTTGGCGGGTGGACTGTTAATTCATGCGGAATTAGATCCATAAAAGGGCGACCTACCTTTATTTAATGCTAATTCTGCCTATGATTGGGAGCACTTCCCCTAACTCCCGCGATCAGCTTTTGCAAGCTAATCGACGGAGATACGGCGGGATAAACACAGAATGGCGGGCAGCAAACCGCCATTCGCCCTGTTTCCCTCTAACTCGGGCTGGATTAGCTTATTCCGCCTCAAATCATCCTCACCATCGCCACCTTAAGTCGGCCACGTTCGGACCACCTTGAATTAACAATGGAATTAGCTAACACAAGGCATAATTAAGACCGAGATGGGATTAGAATTACGCCAGAATTATCACGGCAGAATTAGTGAAAGGCACAATACATGTACCTTTCAGAAAGTGGCCGTTATATGTGTATGGTTGCTCCGATTCCAGATCTTCCGGATGGGCCAGAAGCATGGTCTCTACAGTACCGGTACTGGGCTTGTCCCTGTGATTAAATCTACACCTTGTGCGACGTCATCAGGGAACGCGACGATGATCCTCCACACCTTCTGCTTCAACGAAGTGGACCAGAAGCACACAATTGTGCGAACAGTCCCCTACGACCGTCGTAGTACGACGACGGTCACGTCGAGTGTCCTTGCGTAGTGTAAATTGCATCCCCACCCTCTCCTATATTGGTGCCAGGAACACACCGCAGGTATCTGTTACAAACCATTTTTTGGTGAGGGTATGCCTAGACTCGTTCATGCGTTGATCTCGTAGAAAGACGCCTCTCAACTTAAGAGTCTCAAGTCGTCGCGAAGACTCGTGCCTTGAAAAGTGGAAGGCCCTTCGTCCTTCACACGTCCTGTGCGTACAAAGGTTGTGCTTCAAAATTATAGCGAAATTAAAAAAATTAATATAATACATGTACATGTATTATGTCGTACTGTACGTACCCTTGCAACAGGGCACGCAAGCACAAAAATTTCAATTTGTTTTTTGCAATACTGTTCAGTACAGCATACTTAATTAAGTATTTATTAATACATGTATTAATATTACTATTTTAAGTACAGTCATGTGATGTATACTGTGTATGCACTTAAGTACCCGAATACTACATGTAATAGTACAGACCAGTATATATTAATAATAATACATGTACTAATAGTGGAGGCTTTGCTTGGTGTTTCTTTTTTACAAGATGCTGCTACGCAAGCACAAAAATTTCAATTTGTTTTTTGCAATACTGTTCAGTACAGCATACTTAATTAAGTATTTATTAATACATGTATTAATATTACTATTTTAAGTACAGTCATGTGATGTATACTGTATATGCACTTAAGTACCCGAATACTACATGTAATAGTACAGACCAGTATATATTAATAATAATACATGTACTAATAGTGGAGGCTTTGCTTGGTGTTTCTTTTTTACAAGATGCTACTACTCTACTACTGTACATGTACTACAAAAATCAGTCATATTGAGTCTAGCAGCTAAATGTAGCCCAACTTTGGAAAGTCGTGTCAGATTAAAATCACTCCTGTGCATGTACCTAAGTACCTTCCAGCTGCTCAAACAGAGCGTATTCGGACACCGTGCCACGGTAACCACTGCTTCTATAGTCAACACAAGACCCCTTATGCCTTACAAAATCTGCAGAACCAGCTGCCGCGTAGTAAGGGAGCTATTAGACGCAGCAGGTTTGAATCAAGCACCTTCAAGAAACCACCTTGCCAGTCAACTCGTTTGCAGAGCGCACTGCGTGACTTTGGCTACTGTATCGTAGACCTGTAATGGCCCATTCGGAAATTGGTTGGAAAAAGTTGCTGTAGGTTTGGAAATGGTGTACTGTATTCCATTTCCCAACTTTTACCAACCAAATTCCATGCGGCGCTATTTTAGGCAGGGTGATATGCATGAAAATACGTTTTTATCAAGACTTCAGTGCAAACACGTTAATAATTTTCATTTCATTCATTTCATTGGTGGTTTCATTTCATTTCATTCATTTCATTTCATTGGCGGCGCAAGTTGAAGACACTTTCCGTAGCACTTCTCATTATGTACCACTAAAACGGTACATCTACACCTTCGTTCAATCGGTTGACTTGAAGAATGTATGGCCAGGTGCTCAAAAATGAAGTCTCATCACTCTCTCAGCGCTTTCAAGTCAAGTACGTTGCATCGTCGCGTTCTCTGCCTAACTGCTCGGTTAGGTGGCAAACTGACTCCTGCAACTCGCCAGTCCGACCCAAAGCGCGCGCAGCAGCATGTCGTCGCAGTCGCTACCCGCTCCGACCTCCCCGACCGTGGGGCGCAAGCGCCGCATCGACAGCGAGACGCAGCCGCAGACCCCAGCGCGGCGCCGCAAAGTTAGCACCACCCGTGTTAACCAAGTGTTAAAGCGACAGGATGTCGGCAATTCTCTAACCAAGGCACAAGACGGCAACAGGCAACGAAAATTGCCAGGCCCCATCCTTCTCAGCAGTCCAACCGACGTGGCCGACGCCTCAGTGGTGCAAGTGCAACAAATTCGCACCAAACAGGCAAAAGCAAGTGTGTTGCCAAATCTTTCATCTCCTCCAGCAATCGTGACAAAAGTTGATCAGCAACAAGAAGAAGTGTCCGACGTTGAAGCTGAAGAGGAAGCCATGGCATTAACTCCACGACCCACAGCCACAGTGCGTCGACGACCCCCTCAACGTCCCCCTCTCAGCCTGAGACAAGCTGTTGCCGTGAACCGAGCGAGGTTCGGAGTGGGCATCGTCCGCTGTCGCAGTTGGCAACTTGGTGGAGAGGAGACGGAGACGGAAGATGAGAGCCCCCCACCGTCTCCCCGTGACAATACCAGTAATTTTCCGGTGTCACCTTCGAGTTGCAAATGTCCAGATGAGGAAAACCTCGAAGAAATCGTGGGCGCTTCTGTGTTGCCGATTGATCCGAGCCAAACGTGCTTCGACCCCAGCTACGGCGAAGACAGGTGGCAAATCCGCTCTCCTTCTCCGGATGAAGAGTTCGTCCCTGAATTTTCGTGTTGTGCTGGCAAAAATGGGGAGAAAGGGGTGAAGGGTGACTATGATCATGAACATGCAAATGCAAATGGGGGTGGAGTTGAAACGGAATCGGTTCATACGGAGACGAGATAACGAAAAATGTTTTGAACGAATCCGGAATTTTGTGATAAGAGGACAAATAGTTTGGGTGTTTTCGAGAGAAAAAAAACGAGAAAGCGGCAACTAAAGTTTGCCATCGTACCCGAGGAATAGCGCGGTCGAGAAGTCGACCATTGCGTCGTGTAGACGCTTTTGTAGAGCAACAATTTTGCCACGTGCCAGATAAAATTCTTTCCGAGACGGGAGTTCATCGATCGCCTTTTTGAAGTACAGCTCAGCTCCGTGCATGTCGCCACTGCGGGCCAATGCCACCGCTTTGTTCGCATACGCGTAGCTGCAGCGCGGGAGGAGTGAAATGGCAGCGTCGAAGTGGACGAGAGCGGCTGGCAACTCGTTGCGACTCAAACAAACAACCCCCAGGTTGAGGTGTGCGACGCCGGACGACGGGTCCAGCTCAAGTGCTCGCTGGAACTCGGCGGCTCCTTGCTCGAAGTTCCCCTCTCGAAGTCTGAGTGTGCCTAAACACACGTGGACATGAACCGACAGCGGGTCAAAGTGCAACGCGTCACTGTAGTCTTGACGTGCACGCGCCAAGTTGCCCATCTTTTCGAGCATGATGCCTCGGTTGAGAATGTACAGAGCAAGTGTCTGCTCATGCGAGCCAGTGAGGTGAACTTTGGGTGCTGGCGTCTCCATTTGAGCTAGAAGCGTGGCAGCTGCACTCGTGACGTTGCTGCTTTCGGTTGGTGAGGTCGGGGCTAGCACGGTTCCTCTGCGTCTGATGGTTTTGCGCTCCAAGGCGTTGCGGTGAATCGTTCCACTCGAGAAAGCGTAAAAAATGTTTTCCAGATTGGCGGAGGAAGCCACGCACGTGCGGACAGCGGCATCCATGCAAGCTACAGCGTCCATTCCGTGCCCAGGAAGCAGGAAAAGAGCTAGCGCCTTGCTCTCCAAGCACGAGTGATTGAGTGGCTGATCGCGAGAAATGACATCGCACTGCGTAATGGCCGCTCGCAACGAGTTCTCTTTGCGCAGACAATTGACCAAGTTGAGACGAACATCAACATTCGACGGCTGCAGTCGAGCAGCTCGCAAGTAAAATCGTCGTGCTCGTTCAAGATAGGCGGCGTGCTGAGTTTGCTCGAGATGCGTCTCACTCTTCGTGGCCAAATTGAAGTAAGCGTTCCCGCTGTCAACGTACGTGTCACGACCGAGTCGTCCATAGGCGGCAAAATGCTTGGCAGCATCCTCGTATCGATTCAGCTGCAGCAGTGCGAACCCCAACGCTCCATGTAGTTCGTCGTCATCCGGAGCACTCTGCTGAACCTCTTCCAGATCTTCCAGTGCGCTATCAAAACTTCCGAGATGGCAGCGCACGATCGCTCGGTTTCGGTGTGCAGCGACATCGCGACCTCGTCCAAATAGTGAGATACACTGGCTGTACGATCTTTCTGCTTGAGACCAGAGCTCGAGCTTCTGGTAGGCTACGCCTCGATTGAAAAACGCATATGCACGCGTCTCTGCGGTCGCCGCAGCTTCGAGCTTGATCGCTTTATCAAAGTCTTCAATCGCAGCAGCGTACGCTGCGAATTGACACTTGAGTACGCCCAAACTCACATGAGCACGGGCGTATTTGGGCTGGCGCTCGGTTGCAGTCTCTAAATCACGAAACGCACGATCGTACTCCTCACCAAGTGCATTCAACTCAGCACGATCCACGTACGCGTCTGCGAGAAGGGGCTCCAAACGAATGCATCTGGACAAATCGGTGATGCTACCCACGAAGAACTGTTTCATCATTTTGTGTACCAGCGCTTCGTCTTTCATGGCATCTACTCCGAGGTCTTTTTCCACTTCGCGCCCTGTAAGTTGAGGTGCGAACTGCGAGCGAGTCATATTCTGGGCTGCATCAGCCATGTTCGAAGCGAAATTGAGCTGGAAAGCTACTCGCCACCGCATATACAGCTGCATCTGCACGACACCGCGCTCATAATACACACGCCCCTCCTTCGGCGCTAGGGCGATAGCTCTGTCATACTCGGCCATAGCGTTGGCGAGTTGCCCCACAGACACGAGCAATTGGGCGCGACGCGCGTATCCACGGAAGCTGGAAGGGTCCGTATTCACAACTTTGTCACTCACGCGCAGCGAATTTTCAGTGTCTCCCAGCGAGTGAAGCGATTCGGATAACAACACGAGGTTCTCGCTGGTAGGACTCTCCTCGACAGCCTGTTCGAACGCGTGCACGGCGCTCTGGAAGCGTGATAGGAGCTGATACGCTCGCCCACAGAGCAATAAAGCCCCCTTGCTGTCAGCTTTGGCTTTACTACCGGCATCCGTGCCACCTTTAGTGTCCGCAGGAGTTCTTGCTCCTTGACGACTTGGTGGGGGGTCTTTCATGACTTGCTCGACGAAGCAAATGAAGCTGTACAATGCTGGCCGCGCCATTTTGAGTTTCAGCAGAAGCCGGCCGCGTAGCAGATGTGCCCAGCGATCAGTAGGCTGCGACCTTGTTAGCCGCGTGTAGTCTTGGAGTGCTGCAGTCATGTTACCTTGTCGCGTGTATGCTTCACCCCGCAGATAGATCGCTCGGGACAGACTAGCGTCGTTCGCCAGCGCGCTCGTACAAGCTTTCACGGCTTCCTCGCAGTCGTGGTAATTGTTCAGGTAGACCAACGCAATTTGCAGCCATACCTCAGACAGTGTCGGATCAGTGGCGACTGCAGCCTTGAAGTCTTGCAATGCGTTGTTGAAGCGCAGATCACGTAAATGTAATGCACCACGCACCGTGTAGGCACCAGCGATCGTAGGGTCCAGAGAAAGACATCGCGAGAGGTGCTGCATATTGTTGGCGTGGTGGGCAGCGGCTGTCTCTGCGTCTTTACCTGCACCAGTAGCGTCCTTGGAAAGCAGCAATGTCGCGAAGGCGCCTCGGTAGAAGTGAGCAACAGGGTAGTGATATTCCATGACCACGGCATGATCAAAGTCTTCCATTGCGTTGACTTTATCCTTCGAAAGCACGTACAACCGCCCTCGCTGAGCGTGAATAGCGGCCACCAACAGTTCGCGGTCCCCCGTAGAAAGTGAGCGATAGTCTCCGGTTCCAGACGCGGACGCTCCACCTAAGCCACTGCTGTTACTCGGAGTTTTCGGAGTCCGTGGTTTGCCGAGACCACCACTGGGATCAAGGACGAGTAAGTGCAGTAACCGGGTAAGATTCTGGATAACTTGACGTAGCACAGTTGCATCCCCCGTGAACTCGAGAAGGCGAACTGTGAGATCACCGACTGTCTCCACAACTTCTACCAGTGTGCAGCCTTTGTGTAATGCGTTCACATAGTCTTGGATGATAGCTGCCAGCAGCTCCTCGTAGCGTAAGTGCTCCGAGTGGTACGCGAGATATTGTTCTTCTCCCTCGATTGCGCGTAAGCGCAAAGTTGCACGATCATAGTAAGCCCGCCAGCAACTTCGGTCTAGCGCCAACACGGACGTCAGATCCTGCAAAGCCGCACCAACGGAGTGTCCGCGATGAAAAATCTCAGCCCGCAGCAACAAAGCCTCAGTGTACTGCGGGTGTAGCACCAGTGCGCGGTTTACATCCGCCAGCGCATTATCTGCGTCGTCTATTTTGCTATGTAGACAAGCTCTCAGCAGAAAGAGACGCTGGTCTTCAGGACGCAACAGCAAGGCATGGCTCAAATCCTTAATCGCCTGCGTCCAAAGTCCAAGTCGTCGACAGCAACGCCCTCGGAGCAACGCAGCCAGAATAAACTCGCGGTCGATAACCACGCACGCGGAGGCCAACAGAATCGCACGCTTCCAATCCTTCTCTGCTTCAGCCAGTAGAGCTTTCAGGAACAGCTCGTCAACCGTCATATGCTGATCACCTTCCTTTAAGTAGCCAGCCAAACTCTCCACAAGGTCGGACGCCATAGACTTGATCGGAATTCGGTTATCAATCGCCGCGGATCTGGAGCTTGGCCGATCAGACCCACGGCTAATGCTTATTGACGAGCCCGGTCGGCGTTGTAAAGCTGCGTCATCGCGCAGCACCACCTCAGTTTGGGTAATCACCGACATCTCTTGACGCAAGAAAGCCTTCATAGCTCGCTTGGCGATGACGTGGCGGCAGATACGCATCATATGTGCCGATGTTGGATCCAGCTTTGCACGCACAGGGATGGCCCCCACCTCGTCTTCACTTATACCCGACATATCCGACGGCCGTCGCCGCTGCGATTTTTCCTTGGGAGGGGCTACCGGTAGCTGGGCGGGGGCAGCGAGTTGTTTTCCTTCTCCAATCGTCCGTAACGATGCGCCCTTACCCAAGTTTTGTGCGGTGAGTGCTGGGATACTTGCGCTGGACATCAACCGCATCCGATGTGCAGTTTGGGTAATCGCCTTATCCACAGACGCTAGTCGGTGGAGAATGGTAGTTGGTCTCCCAGTTGCTCCGGCAGCATCCTCAGTCACACTGTCAATGACGCGCTCAAGCGAGGACTTCCGCAGTCTTCCACTACCGGTCGTAGCGATAGATGGTATTGACGGCTTTCCGAAGCTGCTACCGGCACCTGATGGAGCCATGGCGGATACTCGAAGAACGTGTTGCTCGGTCTCTCGAAGCTTTCGGGCAATGTTGCTCACGTGCAGATACTTGCGCAGGATAACACCGCGCAGGACATGCTGTGTGAAAACCCCGGGCTGCTTGTCGCCTGCTTTGCGGATCACGATTGGTGTTGCAAGAGTGTCGTCAGTTGGTTCTGGCTTGGCAGGTCTCGCTTCGATCTCAAATGCTTCTTCTACTATAGGAATTTCGAACGCACTCGACAAGGAATTTGAATCGGCTGAACGCGAAGGCGGATACGTCCCTTGATCACTTTGCTCGTCAGGGTTTCCATGTGCTGAGGAAGGTGGTGACAACGGATGTAGGCGGATGAGAGGTGTTCCTGGAACAGGCTCTGATAATGGCTGATGGGAATCGAGCGTAGCCCCTCCGATACTAGCTCCGGAGACTTGTGAATTTGCTGCCGACATCAGTTCAGCATTGACCGAATTGCTGTTTAGTTCAGGGGAAGTGGACGCGCTTGGAGGGCGGACCGGGGTCGCTAAACGCGAATGCTCCTGGTTTTGGGTGGACGTCGAGATTGATGACATTGCTGGAGTTGACGGCTTTGATGATGCTGCTGGGGTTGACGGCTTCGTGGAAGTTGCTGGGGTTATAAGCCCTGACCGAGACGTAACTGGGCCATCGAAGAGAAAGTGATTGCTCTCTGGGGTAGCTGAGACTTCGATGGCTGGTGTATTTTCCTCATTCCATGGAGATACCCGTGACTCATTGGCGCTGTCATCGGAAGCAAATCCAGTATCCCCAGCTCCACCTCGACTTGATGGTGGCGTAGAGATCGCATTATCATCCCCAAGTAACTCGGGCGCTCGTGTATCAACCGCGGCTCTCCAACTGTTTTGCCGTCGCTGAGCACTTGGAGAAGGCACAACTGGAGGAGGCGCAACAGACTTGCTCTGCGGGTACACAGGAGGAGACTTCAATGGAGCCATTGGCTGAGGTTTCCATCTGAAATACTTCGGCGTATCCGATGGCGTCGGGATGTACGGTCTTTTTGCTGGACGCGGGCTGAATACGGCGGGAAGTGCTCCGGCAGGCAGAATAGGCTCGCCACTTTGGTTTGCATTGTCTTCGACCCCACGTTCGTATTCAAAGTCGTCATCTTCCAACGGGTGAAGTCTCCGATGCTTGCGTTGAAGCTTCTCACTCTCTTCTTGGGTAAGTACCCCGAGTGGCGGTCGCTGCTGGGCTGGCCGGATGTCGAAAAGCAGAGGGCGCCGTTTAAGCGCGGGGTCCATTGCCAACACTGGGGACTTACTGCACCTGGAAAGCCACTGAAGACATTATTGCGCTTCCTGCCGCATTGAACGTTTCCTGCCGTTTTCCAGCCACCAAGAGTCACCTAAGTACATACATACACAACATTCCAGTCAGTAAAAAGGTCCTGATCTCTTGTTGCGACTGGCAGCTCAGAAGGAAGCACCGCGATCTCCCGCGTAAACTTGATAGCAGATCAGGAAGCAAAGAGACAAACGAACTGGTTTGTGAAGCGACGAGACCAACTATGTCATCTAATTTTTGTTTGCACTTGGCTACCATACTGTTCACCACCGCATCAGCCATTTACCGCAAGTCAGCATTGTCCATCTTCTCCTGCAAGTTGGCAAGGCATTTACGCTACAAATTGATAACAGTCAGTGCCAGGAATACGATACCAGCTAGGATACAGAAGACTTACCTGCCATGGTGTCAGCCGGTGCGACGAATCGTAACGCTTGGAAGCCATCTCGAGAATCTGCGGCGACCACTTGTTGCACGCTTTCAGTAAACTTGAGAGGAAGAAATCCATGTCACTCGGGCGGTGAGTCTCGCCCATGTGCTCCGCGAACCGGTTGAGCATATGCTCGGCGCCAGCAATGTCCAGCTGCCCAAGGCGGCAAAGGACAGCATTGCCGTAAGCTTCGTTTGCAAGGTCGTGCTGGGTGTTGGCGCGTCGAATGTCCCCCACCGCTTCAAAGCACCCTTCCGCGGATGCCCACAAGCCAGCATCGGCGTACATGCGCGCCGCCCACAGTCCATTTTCTGCAGCAGCATGCACACTGCCTCCCGCTTCCGCGACATTCTTCGCTTGCACATACAACTCCGCCACTTCCTTCGCCATCTCTGCAGTCTTACACTCCGCCGGGAACCTGCGCTTGAGCCTCAGCGCCAGCTCCGACAACCCACGCGACGCCTCGTCAAAGTACCCAGCCGAGGCTAGTTCCTCACACACGTTCCGAATCGTCCGCGCCAGCTCACTCTGCGTCTTTGGGTACGTTTCCACCTCCTCCAACGTGCACCAGGCCGCCTCCAGTTCATAGTTGGCTCTCGTCACCAACGCCCCCGTCGCCTTCGCCGCCTCCAGGAACAACGTCGCCGCATTCTTCCAGTCCTTCCTCACTTTACACTGCAAGGCCTTGGCTCGGATCTGCCGGTGGGACTCCGTTTCCACCTCCGTCACCCCTGAACAATCACGTGCTCCAGCTGCTCGTCTGCGTCTCACCGAGCCGTCGTCTCCCTGTGTCACCCCTCCCATCACGTACTTGTCGATGCTGGAGATAGTCCCGCCCCTCGACACTTTGACCACCCACGACGCGCGACACAGAGCCTTGACGAAGTCCGGGGACTCGTCGGCCCAGCGCCACGTCCCGAAGACGCCCAATGCGTAGCGCTCCCTCGAGGGCACGAAGACGACGCTGAACACCAGCGCGTTGTGGAGGCGCCAGACGAGCGGCTCGTTGCGCACCAGCGCCTTGGCCGTGTGGAACACGGCCGAGAGCCACTTGGACACGCCCAGCGACGCGTCCGGCACCAATTCCGCCGCCTCCTTCTGCTGGCTGATCCACTGGGCGAACGACTGGTCCGGAGGGTTCGTGACTGCGGCGGCGAGCACCACAGCGGACGCCAGCGCCAGCAGACGCAGCAGCGTCGCCACCAGCACGGGGAGAAGTGTAGCCATGAGGAACATGCCCAGCACTGTGACACACGAAAGGGTTAGACGGTTAGGGTGTGGGCTACAGAGGGAGTTAGAAGGCGGTGGGGGCGCCAAAACGCAGCTTACGGATCAGGAAGAGAGCGTTGTTGGCTGTCATGGGCGCCGGTGCAGCAGCAGCAGGAGGAGGCGTCGTCCACGCCATCCCTACTCGCAGGAATCAGGTCGTGCGTTGTGAAGTGTGAAAAATAATATTAAAATCGGTAGGTCACTATAGTGGGGAAATTATATGGATCGAAGTAGTGACATGTAGCCACTTCAACTTCAACTTGCCTTTTTCGAGCTGGGGAGTTGAGATTGTGGCGGAAGACGTCGGAGTGCACCACGGCCACGTCCTTGGCAGGATCGTCGTTGTCCTCCTCGTCTTCGTCGCCTTCTTTTGGACGTTGCGCATTGCTGTCGCCCTGGATCGTGGATGGAGGTTCGACGCCGCAGAGTTTGGACAATGGGAGGTTGGACAAGTCGCGCTGCTCTCTTCTTCCTTGGTATTGCCGCAGACGTCGCAACGTGTCGCTGATGTTTGGAGTAGCGGAGGTCTCCGTCTCCTCGAGTATCTTGGCCATGATGAACTGCATGATGCGCTCTTCGATGGCTCCGATTCGACGCATCATACCGGAGTCTCGGGTAGCCTAGAGACAGAATAGATGAAGCGATTAACACTAGAGAGAACATGGCAAAGAGCAATAGCCAGTCCCTACGTTGCTGTCAAACACGTCTTCATTGCGTTCGTTCGGGAAAAACTCCTTGTAGATGTCGTAAATGGGATCTCGAAGACATTTCACCCTGATATACAAAACAATTTGAGTCAATGAAGACACAGGGGGGTAATATGTACTTGATGACTCACGCTTCGGCAAATATATCAGCGTCTTTCACCCATCGCTTGATGTGAACTGTGTCTGCATCCAGGAGCCTTTGAAGCTCAGCTGAAAAAAAAATATATGGCGCAAGAACGACCACTTCACTTGAACTGCCAGTTTTATAGACCCCAAAATGAGAACCACAAAACTTACCGGAAGATTTCTCACCGCAATCCGTAGCGTCGCTCTCTTCGGCCCCACTGAGTCGGGCGATGTCTTGACTAAGCTGTGCAATGGATTCATTTAGCGCAGCATCTGGACGTGGGTAGGCAGGTTAATCAGTGAGTTGCTTACCCCTACAAGTAAGCATTTAAAACGTACTTGCTAATGTCTGTGCTTCAATCCGGGCGAACACGTCCGCCTTGGTGCGCTCTTGGTCGTTGTACTTCTGGATGAACTCACTCAGATTTTTCACGTTCGTCTCCTCTACGATGCGGTCCAGAACCCGTTTCTTCTGCTCGAAAGACACGATTTTCTGCTCCAAATTGACCTTCTTCCACTTGCACGATCTAACCGTTCATTCCACACCTGCATTAGGCTAAATATCGAGGTTGAAATACAGATTTTTATCGCACCTCGCGTGTTTTCGGCGATGGACGATGTTGTTGTGGAACATGCTGTATTTCTGCGCAAAACACAACAAAACTCCGAGTACCAGTAAGCCCCATTTCGAGCACCTTAGACTCCAAAACAACCCACAAAACGTACATGTGACACGGGTGCAGGCTGTTCCAGAGCTCCCTGCTTCTCCACCTTCACGATCTCCTCCACTTCTAGCAGCAGTCTCTGTCGTTCCAGTCGAAAGGCCTGCTTCTCCGTGTCAAACTGCTGCTCCGTCGCAGTGACCTCGCTCTTCAATTCCGCCCCCTGCTGCTTTAACTCCGCAATTTCAGCTTGTGCCGCTTTCATGTCTTCTTCGTCCTCCTGGATCTCCTTCAGCATGTCCTTCTCGGCAGCCAGCGCGTCCAGTCTTTTCCGTCTCGTCTCATCGATCGCACGCCGAAGCTTTTGCAGCTCAACGTTGCGCTCTGCTACTGCAACTTTCAGACGTTCCTCTGTCTGCAACACCCTGCCACTAGCTACTGCACTAAACGTCGCAGTAGCAGCAGCAAGTGACACTCTTTTCGTGTTGGCGTCCTGCTCCTGCGGAATCGTCGGTAGCTGCTGCTTTGCAGGTTCTTTGATGCTCGACATCACCACTGCATTGAACAGCCCCTTTGCCTTTGTAGCATCTGCAAATACCCCATTTTCTCCCTGCTTGGCCGCCTTCTTCCGCTCTCGGAGCTGCTTGTGAGCCTGTGCCAGTTTGGTCTCCAGCTCGACGAGCTTCTTCCTCTCAGTTTGCACCTTGATCAGCGTGAGGTCGCCCTCGGTCCGAATCCGATCCAGCTCCTCCTCATACTGCGAGTGCAGCGGACTGATGAGCAAATGGTGCTCCGCTGAGCTCGCCTTCATGAACTTCACCAGACGCCCCAACGGTTATATCGTGAACTAAACTATAACGTGAACTTCAACGATAACGCATGTATGTGAAGCCACTCGCACTGAAATTTGTTAAACCAAGCCATTACTAAGCTTGGGACGGGAGGTAGGATACCAAAGTTGATGTTAGTGCCCTCAAGTCTGAAGTTTTGGATGTATCAATCAATGGAAGTGACGGAGTGAAGAGGTCCTTTGTCGACCGCCTTCACTCCGTCACCCCGGCTTTCTTGCAGCGGTGAAATTGAAAGTCCGACTTCACTCTCCAACTTGCGAGCAATGTCGACCGTGTCTTCTTCGTCTTCCCCATCTTCGCCGCCACCGCCGTCGACTCCGCCCCCGATGGGAGCAGCTCCAGCAGCATCGCCAGATGACGGCGACAGCGAGAGCAGCCTTTGGGACATAATAGCCCAGTCACACCCAACCTTGGAGAGCTACGGCGACCAGGAGCTTATCCTCAGCAACTACCAACCCTCCATCGACACCAGCCTCATACTTCCTGACAATCCGCCGTCGTACTCCTCGTTCGCAAGCCCAAGCTACTACGTCACGGTCGGCACCCGTCAAGACGGCACACCTTTCCGTACGCAACTCCACTTCATCACTACCATGTACTTATTCTTTTTAGTCACGTTCGTCTGCTGTGTACAGCTCTTTCGAAACCCATCATTCGCGAGGACGGGCTTCTGCTTGTGGGCACGGAGGCCGTTGCAGATCCATCAAGCCAAAATCGAGAGAAGAATCGAATCTATGTGGCGAATTTCTTGACCTCAAGCAGTTCAGCCCAGTCGGTGTCACACTTCGAAGTTGAACAGGTGCAAACAACGGCGTGCTGGTGTGCTCGAACTGGTATTTCATGTTCTGATCTCACTATGAATTTCTTCTTTTCTGCAGGAGGTTCGTGACATCCATTGGGTTGACTCGCAGGCCGCTGTCGTTGCGATCGGCAAAGAGATCCAGCTGATCCGGCTAGGCGATCCTTCCGTGGGTAGTCCCTGCAGAGTGCAAGGTAGGCGCTGAGCTCGGATTGCGTGTTGTTCGTACAGTTGAATGGGGTCTAACAGACTATTGCTTAATCGCAGACCATATCGACAGCGTGCACTCGGACGCGATTCGTGAAATTGCTGTCTCGCCCACCACGATTTCACACGTGGTCTCTGGTGGTGAGTTGTGAACACGGTGACAATATTCTTGGCTTTTGTTTTTCATGCTAATGGATTGCGTGTCTGCGCCTTTCTAGGCTTCGACGAGACTGTCGTAGTGACAGATCTCCGGGACAGAGGAGACCCAAGAGCTGCTGCCATCATTGGAAAATACGATGCTCGTGACGTCGTGAGTAGCGTTCGGTGGTCGCCTGCGGGTGCTTCCCACGTGAGCTGGACGACGGACGGGGGTGACTTTCAAGTCGCAGACTCTCGCGTTCCGTCACCTCAGCTCCAGGTTCCTCTGCAAACGTATCTGGTAGGTGCTATCTACTTTGCTGTCACACAAGTTGCTAACAACTTATTCTCATTCGAACCCTTTTGCAGAAGGTTGACAAGTTAGGTGGATTGTTTGCCCACGAATACCTGAGCGACTTCACTGTTGCTCTGGGATTCGAGAGCGGATACTTCGCCATGCTGGACCTCCGCCAGTCTCGATACTCGTCTTGCACCTCACTGGTAGAGTCGAGGCTGACGGCCGTCGGCGAGATCCGACGCTCTGGCAACAAGCTTGCGATATTCGGTCGCAGTGGGTACGAGCAGCTCGAACTTACTTTTTTTATGGCATTATTGACGCGAGTGTCTTGTGTATTTGATGGTAGGTTTTCAACTGCAGATCTAAATGATGGGACGACCGGCAGAATGGACCCTATCACGCTGTACGTTGAGATCACACTCTTGATTTTCCGAAGATGTTGCTGATTGTTTTATTGTTCAGGCGGCAGCAACCGACCCAGATCGCCGCAGTCTCCTACAAGACCAGCGGTGAGTTCTCTTTTGAAAGCGGAGCTCATCTCGCTGTCTCTGACAAGTACGTGGCATGCATATATTGCTGAGTTGGAGGCCTACGACTGCAGTTCTGACATACTTTTTTGTAGCATGGGCATTGTGTCCGTGTACACGACGGAAAACAACATATGGGGTGGAAGTAGCGGCTGGTGAAGCGGCCCACAACCGCCAAGATGAAAACGAAATGTATGCAAGGAAAGAAGTAGTTCATTTGCAAAATATACGTAGTACTTATGAAAGAAAAATAATGCTCCATTGCGTAACTATCGTGGGATCTACAGAACCGTTCTGTTCTGTCAAAGCGCGAGATGTTACTACAGCAGATGATGTATTTATTGTAGTAACTTACTTCAGTAGTAGAAAATCTAACGACCGATGCGCGAGATTTCTTGAAGCAGACGTGCGAGGCTGCTTTGCGGCTTCTGGTTGGTAAAACTGTCAAAGTGAGACCAGGAGTAGCCATCGGTGTGCGCGACATCACTGCTTGTGTCTGCGGGGCAGAAAAAACAAATCAATCGTGTCAGTAGAATTATAGCAAGAGCGCGAATGCCTACGCGTTTGCGATAAGTTTTGCAATTCGAATGAGCACATACCTGGGTTCATAGCAAGCTGCACACGACCAAGAGCGTTGCATGCATACCACTCCGTTTCCTTGCTTCGCGACTTGTTGGATAATCCGATCATGGTGGTCGCCAACTGCGTCCTCAAAGCAGGAGACTGTAGCGCTTGCGAGAACTTAACCCGCGTCGGCTGGTCCAGCTCTGCAAGCCCGACTTGCATTCGTTGCAGTGCGTTGACTTGCTGGTCCGTGCACAGATACAGCATCTCGATCAGACGAGTTACTGCTAGACACGCTTGTTCACCTTCTTGCTGCAGAAAAAGCTTGGCCTCTCCATCTTCATCGGCGTTGGCGCCCTTCTTCTTGGTCTTGCCACCCTCATCATACACTCGTTTCCACAACTGCAAAGACCAGCCGATGGCTTGAAAGATCACGTTGTTGTTGCGCATTTTGCTGGACTTGGCGCGTGATTTGGCACGAGCCTTGGCAGAGCTCGATGCACTGGCGCCGTCGCTCTGCAAGAGCAAGAATAATCGGGTCCGCTGCACCCACGCCTTTCCTTCCAGACGTTCATACCGCGAGCGACACGCATAGAGATCTTGCTGGAAGCAGTAGATAAAGAACTGTACGACCAGCAAGTTACGCCGCCAGGCTTCGTCCTTCTTGGGCAGACCGTCCTCTCCGACTCGTCCGTTCCCACTAACTTCCTGCAACGCCGTTCCCAGCGGCCCCCACTGGTTAGGAAACGTCAAATCACAGCTACACGACGCCGCCTTGTCAAACACAAACACCAACGCCGCGTAGATGGCCACTGCGTCGCTGTAGGCAATCGCCTCATGGCTCTGGATGCGGTCAATGAGCTCAGCATAGAGCAGATCCGACGGATACTCTTTGCCGAGCACCACGATGCTCCGAAGCGTAGCAATAGCCACCCCCGGGTCGTTCGTACTGAGCGAAGTGACCATGTCGAACACCAGCGACGCGTTCATGGACGACTTGAGCGTCGACGACGGCGTGATGGGCTTCAGGCCGTCCGATCGGTTGATGGGGGGCGTACAGGGCGCCGAGAAGGGCCCCGAACTTGCACGGCGCTTGGCCGCCGGCTCCGGCGTCTTCTCGGGTGTGGAGAAGTAGTCGGTGATGGAGCGACTGCGCACTTTCTTGCTCTTGGTGGGGCGCGGCGGCGTCTTCGTCTTGTTGGTCTTGGCCGGCTGCTCGGACTTGGCCCCGGAGTACACGGAGCTCAGCATCTCCTCCAGCTTCACGTCGTTGTCGCTGTCACTGTCGCTCAGGATGCTGGCGATTGCGCTAGAGGCGGCGCGACGAGGTCGAGTGGAGCTCTGCGGTTTGGCATGTTCGTCTGTGTTTGAATGGGGATTTTGAAGTTAGTATGGGGGTGGGGGACGTGTGGGGTATGAGCAGAAAGAGGAGCGTCTGGCACTTCAGCTGCGGGTCCATGAAGCCGCAGACGTACCGTCGGAGCTGAGAACGACTGCGTCTACCGCGGCGTCCGCCGCAGCCTCTTCCAGCTTGATATTGTCCATTATGCGTTTTGTGACTGAGAACTCAATGCGGCGGGTGTTTGGACTAAGTACGGTTTTAATTTGGGTGGTACAATGTACCATTTGGGCTTTTTGTACTGTAGCCATCTCGAGCAGCTCATTTTCCGAAGCAATGGTGGCGACGACTCTACAGCGTCAGGACGGCCGCGCCGGCAACGAGCTGCGGCCTTTTGCGTCCGAGCAAGGCGCGCTCTTCCGAGCCGATGGGTCGGCTCGTATGTCGCACGGTAGCAGCACCGTGCTGGCGGCTGTGTATGGCCCCGGCCAAGCGCGCAACTGGCGCGCCGAGAAGACGGACAAGGCCACACTGGACGTGTGCTTCAAGCTGGAGAAGGGCATCATGAGTGCGTTGCACTGCGCATTCAATTGATTGAATGGGTTAAGTGGTGGTGTTAATGGTGCGTTGGGGTTTTATTGTTGCGCGTTGCAGCGTCCAAGGAGAAGGGGTACGAGCAGATCATCCGCGAGACCTTCACGCCCGTCATGGTCACGGACAGTTTCCCGCGCGCCGTCATCAGCATCGTGGTGCAGGTCATCGAGGACAATGGCTCTATATCCTTTCCACTGATTTTCTGTGCATGTGTAGTAATTGGGGGGTGAAATGTGTTTGAAAATGGTACAACGTGGGTTGTCCTTAACCTTGATTCAACTCTTTGAAATCAGCACCTTCTTGCAGTTGCAATTAACGCGGTGAGCTTGGCGCTGATGGACGCTGGAGTTCCGATGCTGTCGGTCGTCACCGCCACTTCGTGCGGAATTTTCCAGGATGGCAACTTGTACCTGGACCCGTCATCGACAGAAGAGGAGGTGCTGAATATCGACTTTATGCATCGTGAAAAACAATGGGACTAATGGGAGATTTCATGGTTTTATGTCTACAGGAAGCGGTTTCTTGGGTCACCACTGCGCGTTCCAGTACAAATGATGGCGTCCTGACCTGCATTACGAACGGTTCGTGTAGCATTCACGCGCACGTTGAAATAATGGGGGTTAATGTGTTGTTATGTCGTGTGCAGGTCTGCTGTCAGAAGAGCAGTACTTCGCATGTTCCGAGGCATGCCAGAGGTTCGAAAGGAGCTAATTAATGACTGTGGGTGACTTCGCGACTAACATCGCACCTGCTTGACTTCACAGGGCATCGGAAAGCGTGGCAGCCTTCTTCCGCATCGTCCAGCAAAAGAAGCACCCACTTGAGCCAGCCACTCAGTAATTTAATACTGGAATAAAAAGCCTCGTCTTGCTCGACTAGTGCGGACAGGTGACAGCAGCTCCCAAGAGAACAATTGTTTTGTTGCCGGTGGTTTCATCAAGCTTGTTAGAACGTCGAATCCCGGTTTTTTCTGCTCTGATCAATTGTGAGCATCTCGCCTCGTTTTGATGTCTCATAGGTCAGCCGTACCGAACCGTGTCGTCGACAAACCAGTCAAACTTATCGTTTCCAAATCCGGCTATCACACTTTTGACTTGCGAGTACGAGCGATACGCCTCCAGTCCATTCTCTCTCCTGTAATCCAGCATTAAATGATGGTTCATCGGTTAGGACATGTACATGCACTACGCATTGCAGAACTTACCCCATGCCGCTGTCCTTCACGCCACCCCAAGGACTTGACGGATCGTTACGATGGTGGTCGTTGAGCCAAATAATTCCAGCTTCCATGTTGTGCGCTACACGATGAGCACGCTTGATGTCGGTTGTCCATACAGCTGCACCAAGCCCAAACGGCGAGTCGTTTGCTAGCCGAACAGCTTCGTCCTCACCCTGGAGCCAACAATCCACGCGCATTTAGAAAGAAGTTAGTTCATACTAGTAGCACAATCCAGCATCATAACAACTGAGTGCACCTTGCGCACCTTGAAGGAATATGCGGCAACAACGGGACCAAATACTTCTTCCTGAACAATTTCCATGTCCGGGGCAACATCCGTGATTACTGTTGGCTCGTAGAAGTATCCCTGTAATGCGTTTGAGAACGTTAGCATCGGTAAAGACGCCTACTACTAGTAGAATATCAATGGATCAACAAACCTTGAGATATGGCGCTCGGCGTCCTCCACAGCGTATCGTTGCACCACCTTGCTTGGCACGCTCCACCATAGCGTGAATACGAACAAGGTGCGGTTCTGAAATAATAGTTCCCATTTGTGTTCGATCATTCATCGGATCGCCCAGGCGGATCGACCGCACTTTTGCCACAAGCTTATCGACCAGTTCATCAAAAATGGCCTCATGAACGATCAAGCGTGCACCCGTTACGCAGGTTTGGCCACTTCCAATAAAACACGCGAACGCTGCACCATTTACCACTTCGTCCACGTTCACATCATCAAAAACTACAATCGGTGCTTTCCCCCCGAGCTCCATCGTCGTACTTGCGAGGTTGCCGCCGGCAGCTGCAGCAACCCGTCTCCCAGTAGTTGTTCCTCCCGTGAAATCAATTTTCTTAATCGACGGGTGTTCTGCAAGAGCTTGTCCTGCAACAGCTCCTAGTCCAGGGACGCAATTAAACACTCCCGCAGGTAGTCCAGCTTCGTGACACAGCTCAGCAAGCTGCACGACGGTAAGAGGAGCTAACTCCGACGGCTTCAATACCACTGAGTTGCCCGCTGCCAACGCAGGAGCCAGCTTCTTTACAGCAATCAGCAACGGATGGTTCCACGGCGTGATCTACAGCACGACAGAAAATCAAAGTTAGTTTCAAACGGACAAAAGTGTCCTCCAATCCACTAATCCACCAACCAGCCCAACAGTTCCGAGCGGAAGACGCTGCACATAGTTCACGTACGGCCCCGAGAATGGTGGCACCGATCCCTCTGATGTTCGTGCCAACGCCGCAAAGTACTCGAACCATTCTAGTACATCCCAATTCAACGTCAGTCTAAGCCTTACAGCCCCCCTCTCTCACAGAATTCTCTTGCAGCCACCACCCACCAGGGATCCTCGTCAACTGCGCCCGCATCTCCCGAATGGGGCGTCCAGTCTGCAGACTTTCCTTCTCTGCGAACTCCGGAATCCGTTTGTGCAGCGCCCGGGCGATGTCATGGAGCACGTTGGCGCGGTGTGCGACAGAGGCTCGCGACCAGGCGCCGCCTTCGAACGCTCGCTGTCCGCTGGTCACAGCACGATCCACGTCTGCGGCTGTAGCATTGGCCACGTACGCAAGACGCTCCGTCGTCGCAGGGTTCTCCACCGCAACACGCGAGTCTTCACCAGTCGCAGAGGAGGACGCGAACTTCCCGTCGATAAAGAGGCCGTACTCGCTGCGGTCGAAGGCTGCAGACGACGCCCAGCGGTCCACTGAGCGAGGGAAGCTGCGTGCGTTGGGTGAAGAGTGGGGGCGAGCAACCAGGCGCCACATCACGGCGAGGTGTGAGCTCGAAGCGGCAGATTGAAGAATGATTCAGGACTGCTGAGAGCGGGGAGTGACCATCACTCTGCCAACTTCAACGGATTCCAACCAATCATAGCGCATTAGATATAGATATGGCGTAAGTATGCTGTGGATTCATGATGCTCTTCTCTATCTCTCATGCGCATTGAACAGTACCAAGGCGTTGGTGCTCCGCGAGGACTGGGCGACGACCGAGCAGATCGAGCGCGTGCAACTCCAGCTACTGGACGTCGTGGACTTCATCAACCGATTCCGTGCGTCTCTTCGCCGCAAGATTGAGTAAGATCTCGTGGATAATGGGGTGTGAACACTGTACAGATGCCAGTGTGAAGACAAGACTTGCGGTGCTTAATGAGAAAATGACCGCAGTCGAGAGGAACTTGAGGTCAATGAAGATGAAGATCACGTATTGTATGTAGCAGCTGCTAACATGAAAATATGCTGATCAGACACGTCGAAAATGCCGTGCGCAAGGCGAGGTCCCTGAACGCCACGGAGCCAGCGCAGTAAAGCATGTCACTGTTCTCTTTCGAGGAAAAAAATCAATGATATGAAGCATTTGATGGATTTCTGAAGGCCGCTCTGATCCTTTATAGCTGCAGGCTGTCGGAGCTGCTGGGTCGCGAGGGCATTCGAAAAGTTTTATAGCCCGTCCTTGATAGTGACGTTGGGGGCTTGCGTAGTTCGGCAGTCTTGATGGGATCCAGCCGAGGAGGGTCCGACCAGAACTTGGCGGGGTCAACATCCTCCTCAGGTTGTTCTTCGGCACTTGATTGGTTGTCTTCAGGGGGAGCGCTGTCCATTGCATGCTGCATAAGGAAGAGTTTCATTTCGGTCTCGATCGCATCGCTGGCTTGTTGTGGTTGTGGACCCCATTGATTTGTTGACTCGCTAGCCATTTCTTCTGGTGTCGTAATGACTTCGTTGTTCTGCTCGGGCTGCTCTTGATTGGCTTGAGGGAATTTCGATTCCGGATCACGAAGAGATCCTGACTTCGATACCGAAAGAAGTGGAGCTGGTGGCAACGTAGTTTGCGTCTCCATTTCGCAACCTTGTACACGCGTAGGAATACCGACGGGATTGTTGTTGTTGTGACTCATAAGCGACTCGAGGGGATCCGTACCCGCATCTACACATGACCTTCTGATGAGCGACTGCACGGTTCTCGCGCGATGCACGATCTTAGGGATCCGCTCTATCTCATTCACAACGTCCACAGAAGTTGTGGGCGATGTTTCTGAGGGAGCGAGCTTTGTAGCATTACGACCATCATTTGATCTAGTCCCCACCTTGGTCGCAGATTCACGTTTTCTTGCTGCGATAGCTGCCGAAAAAGGTTCCTCAGGCGCCGATGTGCGCCGTTGAATAGGCTTGAGTTGCTCCTCCTTTTCTGACTTGTCACATGCTGCAGCTTCTTCAGTGTTGCCCCCCACGCGATGTAATAGTTGCTTCATTTTCTGTAAGCGATTGCGTACTTCCTCTTGAGCCTTTGCAAGATCGTCTTCACTAGTCAGCTTTGTGAGGTTACCTTCGCACACACACAGTAAAAGCCCGTCAACACAACGAAATCACTAAGGACATTAAAAACCTACCGATTCGGGCAGAAGGTGTATGAAAAACTGGAGCTGAATCAGGCGTCGCCGGCCTCCCACTGGGCGTTCGCACACGCGCACTACCAGGACGAGAGGCTGCTGACCCTGGTCGATATGCGGGTGTAGAGGCTCTAGAAGAATTAAGCAGTTCTTCTTGTGAGATAAGACCTTGCTTCAGCTTATCGCGGTGGCTCTGTAACTGAGCATCGGTGAATGCATCGAGTGTTTTCAGATCTGGAAGCGCCGACATCACGTCAATTAGGTAGCTTGGCAAAACCACACGCGAATATAATGTTAATAGTCCGATAGTGCTGCAAACCTTGCAACGACGGTTAGAGTGCGTACCTGCTCGAATAGCAGCATGGATTTCCTTGCAGCCAAATATCTTGCAGCCCCACACACGTAGTTAGATTCGTAATCTGGGAGCTCGAAGTGATCTGGTTATTTCGCAAGTCGATAGACTCCAGCTGTGAACATCGAGTGGGCAGTGAAACTATGTCCACGATAATGTTGTTGTGTGCATAAAGCTCGTTAAGCTTCTCCAGCGGCGTTGCCATGCCTTGAAAGTCAGAAATCTGGTTTCCATTGACTCGGAGCACCTACAGAAACATGCAAACAGAAAAATAATCAGCGAACTCCCCCTGACATTCGTTACGATCTGTGAATCTTACAATCAAATTTGGCGGCATTATGCCTTGCAAACTTGTGAGTTTGTTCTCTGCCAAGTTCAACTCCTCCAGCTTCGTAAGGTGAGCGAGGTTGCCAACGGATGACAGCTCATTTCCAGCAAGGTTCAGGTGCTCCAAGTTGGTAAGTGCATCTAGCCCCTATGAGAGAACGATCGCCGGTAAGTATCTCGAGCAGATACAGCGACGGATAGACTCAATAAATTAGCTACAGGCTGGAGCAAACAAACCTGTGATGCTGCGCCGTGCAGACGGTTCCGACCCAAGTCCAAATGAACAAGCAGTCTGCATCCCCGAAGGTTCTGCACAGAGGCAATGCGGTTGCCATTCAACCGCAAATTTTTGAGTCTACCCAGCGCCAAGAAGTCGGTGGAGATTTCTTCAATCTGATTGTCGTTCATCTGAAGACCTTCCAAGTTGGAATTGCTTCACACGAAGTGGAATCAGCTCCACACACCCTGCATTCATTCTAGCTACCGACACCGTCCACTTACGCTTTCAACCCGATAGTGCTGGTGAGTTTGTTGTTGTAGATCTTGAGCTCCCGCAGCTCCCTGGCCGTGCTCACGTTCCGCAGCGACGTGATCTTGTTGAACGAAACATCCAGCGAGCACAGCTTCGGCAGCTGCAGAGCAGCAGCAGCGATTGCACGTAATATCATAAATAATTATTACACAGTACACAAAACAATGAGCAAAGTAACCGCATTGTGCAGTCAGCACCTCTGACAAGTTGCCGAGCTCGCTAATCGAGCGGTTGTGCGCATCGATGGCGTATTTGCTCGAGTTGAGCTCTGTCGAGAGCGCCCTCTGCCCAATCATACAATCATCCAGTCAAAACACCAATCCACTCAAGCCACCACATCAACAAGCACCCACCAGGGCAGTGCCATCGAGCACTCGGATCTGCGTGGCGTTGACGTCGCCTCTCATGGCTCGCGATTGTGTCGCTTCACGCCGCTTCAAGGTGTTTACGTACAATTTATGTACAGAGATTTTTGACCAATCCGAGCGCTCCGCTCTGTTCAAAACCGAATTCCCGCGCTCATTATCGGAACTCGCCGGAAGAAGCCGCCACCATAAGGTATGTGAAGTACACGAGATACTCAATAGCTCCATGTATCGGAGCACTAGGCAGGAGCCACGCAGGGAGAGCTGACCCACTCTGTGCTGGTGTATTTCCCCGCTTAGTAGCTACATGGAGGACACGACGAACACCACCACGGACACGAAGCTGGTCTTCACCGACTCGGACGCCGCCACGACGCCCAACGACACGCCCAGTGCCGCCGCCGACGCGTCCCAGGCCGACCTCCAGGCGCAGCTCGCGCTCTTCCAGCAGCAACAGCAGCAGTACATCCAACAGCTCGTAAGGCTCTGCAGTTTTCTACCGTCTCTCCCTCTTGTATCGTGTGAATGCTGACCAATTATTTACTCGCTGACTCTTGTCACCCAACAACGTTGCTGTTGATTTAGATGGTAAGTTACGAAGGGGGTTGGCTGGCTGCCTTAGCTGTGCGTAATTTATTGCTGACGCTGTTGATGTTTTATTCGTTGCAGCAACAAACGAACAGTGAGCAGCTCCGGGCCATGTACAACTCGAGCGCCATGATGCAGCCATACATGGTGAGACCTCATGATCTTCTTCATTTTTACTGTGAGAACGTAATAGCTGACGTGTTTTTTATTGTTGTAATTGTAGTTGTCGCAGTCGATGTTCCCGCGTCCATCGACGCCCAACTCTGCCGAGGCGACCGAGGAGGAGCCAGTCTACGTGAACGCCAAGCAGTACCACCGCATTATGATCCGTCGCCAACAGCGCGCAAAGCTAGAGGCCAAGCTAGGAAACCCTCGTCAGCGCAAGGCGTATCTGCACGACTCGCGTCACAAGCACGCGATGCGGCGGCCGCGTGGCCCTGGCGGCCGGTTCCTTACCAAGGATGAGATTCAGGGATTGAAGGACGGCACGATGGTGTTTGAAGACTTGCCGCGGAAAGCTGCGCCGAAGCAGCAGTAGATCGGTGGAGCACGGGCGCGTCGACAAACGCAAACTCCAGATAGCAGCGCACTCCTCGTATTTGTATTCCGTGACGTAAGTAATGAAGCGGAAACTGCATGTTCCCTCATTACAGCAGCCAAGTTGGCAGCTATTTCTCCAACGCACGGACGTACGCCACTTCACCGGTCTTCGACACAATCAGGCCACAGGGTCGTGTGCGCTGCGGCTTGTCTTCGAGTCCGAGGCTTGCCCAGATGCGGCGGTTTCCAAGCGCTGTCAGCTGCGCGCGCTTCGCAGCAATTGTTTCCTTGTCGAAGTTCTCGAGAGGCGCGTAGATGCTGTTGATGTGCAGGTTGCCTAGCAGTACGAAAACAAATGAAAAATAAGTTTGACAGCTCACGAGACATCTTAGGAACACAACGTACTGTTGTCGGTTAGCTCGCCGGCCTCTTCTTCCTCTCCTGTAGCACCATTGGTTTTCGATTCTCGCTCAAATGAGTTTGTGTGGCGCAGCGATGGAGACTTGTCCGGTACTGAAGCAGCATCAGCTGGTGAAGGCGAGACTTCGGGTGATGGCGGAGCGTCGTAGTCGTTTCTCCTGTAGGAAGGTCGTTGACCTGGAACCAAAATGAAGAAGAAATTAGCTGCAAAATCCATTACTTGCGCGCACACACGCCCCATTACCATAAGTATTCTTCGTCGGCGTGCACGAACACGTCGAATTACAAGCACAATGCGAGAAGTGGCAGAACCGACCGCGCTGACACACACCCTTGTTCTGGAAATCGTAGCACACGCCTGTACCAGGTCCTTGATTCCCACCGGCTCCACCTCCGCTCCCACCGCGCTTCTTTTTGCTAGGTGGAGCAAATTCCTGTTGAGTAACCCATGATACATGAAAGCAATGCGTCAGCTATGAAAGAAAACAAATCAAAGAGCTTGATAAACTTACATCTGATGCCGACGGGGTATCATGGCGATTCTTCTGCTGCGATGGCATCGGTTTCTTGCTTGGATCATCAGGGAAAAATCGCTCGATCTCCTCAAGCTTAATATCTTCGCCAACTGCTTTCTCAACCATCGCCAGGAAATTGCGCTCCAACGGCATCCCGCGATCTGGTCGGCATCGAATAAATCTCCAACCTCCTTCACATTTAGACGGTTCACATAGCAGATATGAGTGAAAAATTCGCACATACACCAGCAGCTCCACACATTTTACGTACCCTTTCGCCATCCAACACCTCGCTCCGTGGCATTAAATTCCGTGTTGCCTGCGTCCCACGTGCTTTTGTCGTGTGACGGGATGTATGTGAGCCACTCTTGGTCATACACGCACTCCACAATGCGCGACGACGCCTTCTTGTCCTGCCGAAAGGCCTCGAAGTCATCTAATCCCGTCATTCCACAAGTGATCAGTCGAACTGCATGCTTTGAGCCAGACACCAAAAAGTAGCAAACTCACCCGGCGCGAACGTGATCCAGTCGTGGAAGACCTGCGTGCGTTTGTCATGGACCATGAGCTTGAAGCCCGGCTTCGGCGGTCGGCCTCGCCACTCGACCCCCAGTTGAAAGTCAGCAAACAGCACCGACGTGGGCGTCCAATGGAAGAGCCCCTTAGAGTACCCTGGCGTGTAGGGCAGCAGCACGGGCGTGAACACCAGCCCCGCATTCTGCCGCGTCTGCGAGACTCGGGGCAGAATGCTGCGGATCACGTGCCCCACGCGGTTGATGGGGTACATGGACTGCAGCACGAGCTGGAACATGTCGGGCGGCTGTCCCTTGGGCGGCGGCAGCTGCTTGCGCGGCCCCACGACGTCGTTCTGGATGAGCTTGAGCCGGTCCTGCAGCTTGGAGGTCATGACGGGGCTCCCGTTGAGCGCCAGGATGTCGTACAGTAGCAGCGTGAGCACCGACTTGCTGCCGTCCTTGTCGCACACCATGAGGCCGTCCAGGATCGTCCACTGGTGCGGCACGACCGTGTTGCGGTCCACGCCCGGCTGCAGGCGGTCGGGCCGCACGGGGCAGAAGAGCGCCACCTCGCGCACGTCGTAGCTCTGCGAGATGAGGTAGCAGCGGCCCTGCACCAGCAGCGCCAGGTAGCGCACGCCCACCGACTTCTCGCACACGAAGTACGGGTGCTCGCCCACCTGGTGCTCGTTGCCGCGCAGCATCGTCTGCGCCACGTTGAGCGGCGCGCGGTCCAGGTCGTTCCAGCCCACGATCGAGTTGATCTGGCGCTGCAGCTGCTTCTTCGTGGTGATGTGCACGGGCTGCCCGAGCTCCACGGGCACGCCCGCGATCGTCTGCGTGCCGGCGACGACCATGAGGTTGGTGTGCTGTGTGCTTTTTGCCGAGTGAGCGACGAATTAGGGCTCGAGATTACGGCAAATCTTGAGAGATACGTTATTGTTGATGAACGTGCGGAAATGATAGCACCGTTAGTTAGATACTGTAGATTCCACGATAGTTATGCATTATTTTTCTTTCATATATTTTGTGACTGAAGTACTGCTTTCCTTACATAAACTCTTGGCGTTTGTGGGCCGCTTCACCAGCCGCCACTTCCGCTCCCGAAGATGTTGTTTTCCGTCGTGTACACGGACACGATGCCCATGCTACACGTACCACAAACAGGATGTCAGCGTAGCAAGGTCTCGAACTCAGCAAAACATGCATGACACGTACTTGTCAGAGACAGCGAGATGAGCTCCTCTTTCAAAAGAGAACGCGCCGCTGGTCTTGTAGGAACCTGCAGCGATCTGGGTCGGTTGCTGCCGCCTGAACAATAAAACAGTCAGCTACATCTTCGGAAATCAAGAGTGTGATCTCAACGTACAGTGTGATGTGCTCCATTCTGTCGGCCCTATCGTTCAGATCTGCAGTTGAAAATCTGCCATCAAATCAACAAAACACTCGCGTCAATAATGTCACCAAAAAAGTAAGCTCGAGCTGCTCGTACCCGCTGTGACCGAATATCGCAAGCTTGTTGCCAAAGCGTCGGATCTCGCCGACGGCCGTCAGCCTCGACTCTACCAGTGAAGTGCAAGATGAGTGTCGAGGCTGGCGGAGGTCCAGCATGGCGACGTATCCGCTCTCGAATCCGAGAGCAACAGTGAAGTCGCTCAGGTATTCGTGGGCAAACAATCCACCTAACTTGTCAACCTTCTGCAAAAGGGTTAGAATGAGGAAAGTTAGGTCCAAGTTGTGTGACAGCAAAGTAGATAGCACCTACCAGATACGTGTGCAGAGGAACCTGGAGCTGAGGAGACGGAACGCGAGAGTCTGCGACTTGAAAGTCGCCCCCGTCCGTCGTCCAGCTCACGTGGGAAGCACCCGCAGGCGACCACCGAACGCTGCTCACGACGTCACGAGCATCGTATTTTCCGATGATGGCAGCAGCTCTTGGGTCTCCTCTGTCCCGGAGATCTGTCACTACGACAGTCTCGTCGAAGCCTAGAAAGACGCAGACACGCAATCCATTAGCATGAAAGAACCCAAGAATATGTCATCGTGTTCCCAACTCACCACCAGAGACAACGTGTGAAATCGTGGTGGGCGAGACAGCAATTTCACGAATTGCGTCGGAGTGCACGCTGTCGATATGGTCTGCGATAACCAATTAAGCAACAGCCTGTCAGAACCCATTTAACTGTACGAACAACACGCAGTCCGAGCTCCAGCGCCTACCTTGCACCCTGCAGGGACTACCCACGGAAGGATCGCCTAGCCGGATCAGCTGGATCTCTTTGCCGATCGCAACGACAGCGGCCTGTGAGTCAACCCAATGGATGTCACGAACCTCCTGCAGAAGAGAAGAAATTCATAGTGAGATCAGAGCATAAAATACCAGTTCGAGCACACCAGCACGCCGCTGTTTGCACCTGTTCAACTTCGAAGTGTGACACCGACTGGGTTGTACTGCTCGAGGTCAGGAAGTTCGCCACATATATTCTATTCTTCTCGCGATTTTGGCTTGATGGATCTGCAACGGCCTCCGTGCCCACAAGCAGAAGCCCGTCCTCGCGAATGATGGGTTTCGAAAGAGCTGTACACAGCAGACGATTGTGTTAGTTACTAAAAGAATACACAGTAAGGATGAAGCGGAGTTGCGTACGGAAAGGTGTGCCGTCTTGACGGGTGCCGACCGTGACGTAGTAGCTTGGAGTTGAAAGCGCTGAGTTTGTCGTCAATGGCAGCATCCCACTGCTGATGATACTGGGGGTGTCGATGGCGGGTTGATAGCTCACCTCTTGGTTGTATTGTGGGTCCATGTAGCTCTCTAGGTCCGGGTGGGAGCCAGCGATAGTGTCCCAAAAGGTGGCTTCGCTATCTCCATCACTTCCTGTGGGCGCGTTGATCCCCACCGCAGCCTCAAGGTTTGCGTCAGTTTGCTCTAACGCAGCAGAGGCTGGCGTGTTTTCGCTTTCCGCAGCCAGCGACAGCGGCGACGCAGGCGGAGGCGAGGAAGAGGACGACGAGGCTGACATGCCAACAATTTGAAAGTGAAGTTCCCATGGCATGTACACGATCCGCTAAATTGCATCATTAGTACGCTGTCCGAGGTCAGACTCCGTCATTCTGTCTTCCATCAGCGTAAGTAGCCATTAGTATCCTAGAGGCAAACCTGATGAAACTTCCGCCCCCATCCATTATGAAGCCTTGGTCTTCAATGGAAAATTTGCAAGTGCGCGCGCTTCGCAGCAATCTAATACATTACATTCCACAATATGAGTTGATCTGCTAGCTTTGATTCAGTACACCAAGAGAGGGGGGAGAAGAAGAAGAAGAAGAAAAGAAAACTCATCCGGCGCGAACGTGATTTAGTCATGGATGCGTTTGTCACGGATCACGAGCTTGAAGGCCGGCGACTGGCCTCGAGTTGAAAGTCAGCAAGCAGCATCGACCAATGGAATAGCCCCATGGAGCACCTTGATGTGTAGGGGACGTGAACAGCAGCCCCGCACTTTGCGAGGCTCCGGGCAGAACTGCAGATCACGTGCCCCATGCAGTTGATGGGGGAGTGCCAGTGATCGCGATAGTCGGGGCTGGTATTGTGTTGAGCGTTTACCGAGTTGGACGACCTTCGCCTGTGTGGCACGTTAGCACATGCAGCGAACAGATCCGCATCAGCTTGCTCGACACGAAACATCGCTACGTGCTCCACCATCGGCATCGTAGAGAGCCCAAGCTTTTGCGCAGCACATCTTCTCGCCCGCGACGGTCAGAACTTTGTCGATTTGACGGTACAGGTAGTACTACCACTTCCGACACCAGCTGTTGTGTATTTTTCATGTACATGAAAAATTATTGCAGGATTTAGCCACTACAGACTAATTGACGCCACTTTGAGCATCAGATCAACAATCTCGCCGTCGGTATCGCCCTCTTCAACGCCCTCGTCCTCGCTGTCTTCGTCCGACTCGTCGTTTCCACGAAGGGGAGTCGCAAAACCAGTATTTTGCCAACAGTGCGCCACCGGCTTGGCCTCCGTAGACGACCACAGCAGCGAGCTCCATCGCATCGCCTGAAGTTGGTCTATTTTGTATGCAGACTGCCCATTAACATTTGCATCAGCCTCAAACCTTTCGATCCCGTGGTCAATCTGTAACGACCTAAAGCGTGCCTTGAAGGACGCAATAACACCGGCGTCCAGAGGCTGCAGATAGGTGGTAGTATTGGCCGGCAGCTTCTGAACTTTGATGTTCGTCAGCACCATGTCGCCGAGAGCATGGGAGGACACGTTATCAACCAGCAGCAGGATATGCCGCTTCGCAGCACGCATCTCCTTGTCCAACTGCAGCAACCAGTTCTGGTAGATCTTCGAGTTCATCCAGGCCTTGGTACTCTTGCGATACAGGTAGCCGAGCTGTTCAGCCGTCTTCTTACCAAAGCACCGCGGCTTTTGGGCCTTGCCAATAAACAAAACGGGGAGCGAGTCGCTCCCGTCTGCATTGGTAGTCAGCGCTAGCGTTAGCCGAGTCTTGTTTTCTTGACGCCTTTTGTTGTTGCCGTGCAAATACTCCGCCCAGGCGCGGCTGCGTAGTACAGCCCGGCCTCGTCCATGTTGTAGGTGTCGTGGGCGTCGTAGCAGTCGGTGATCTCGTGGATGGCATGGCGTCCTTCTCTCACTACGTCGGCGTCAGCAGAGCCAGCCTCGCCGTGTCGCGGTCTGTAGCGTAGCTTGTGCCGCTTGAGAAACCCGGTCAGCCAGCCAACGGAGAGTCCGACATCGAGCGCAGGCCCGCCTACATCTTCTCGAATCTGCTCGGCCTTCCTAGTGATAGCTTTGCGGTTAAGACACAGCCCCCTCGCTTTTACGCTACCCACCCACTCCTCTAAATTCTTTTCTAAGGCAGGCGCCTTTACCTTTAGCGGGTTACGCCGTTTGCCCTCACCGTACTCTGGTTTCTTGATAGTGCTTGCGTTCTTTAGTATGTCAGATACTGTGTTGCGGGCTGGGGCTTTGCGCAAGCGGAATGCTCGCTTGGACCACCGCGCTAGCTCTGGATGGGTCATGCCAGGCTCCGCTGCGCTCTTGTCAATCAGCTCGCGCTTGTTCTCGATCGTCAGCCAGCGTCCCATTGCTCCCTCGGAAGGGGGTCACAGCGCTCAGAAGCCAGTCTGCGGCGAGTGGTGGACGCGCGCTAAGCATCCCTGTTTAAGCTGACAACGTATTATTAAGGATATTTTTTCTAGGAGGTGTCGGAAGTGGGAGTACAAGCTGTACAGTACTTTGTGTGCAGTTTCTACATAATTTGGACCCAATCACGGTCATTGCTAGAAGTGCCGGTCGTAAAAGTTGCAGTTGTTGCTCCGATGGACCTGAACACGGCGTCGCCTCTCGAGCTGCAGCAGCTGCCGGGCGTTGGTTGCGTCACTGCGCGGCTTATCATCGAGTGTCGCCCGTTCTCGTGCGTCGAGGACTTGGTGCGCGTGAAAGGCATCGGCCCCGTCAAGCTGGCGGCCATCCGCCCCCAAGTGTGCGCAGTCAACTGCACGAAACCCAATGCAACTCCCTCTAAAGTCGACATCAATGCTGCGTCCAAGAGGCAACTGCAGCAACTGAAGGGGGTGGGGCCGGCCTTGGCGCAACGGATCGTCGAGGCGAGGCCGTTCCACCGGAAGGAAGATCTACTGGCCGTGAAAGGCATTGGAGCCAAATCTTACGTTAAAATACAAGCGGGGGCTCGCGTGAGAGTGAATTCCATAGATAACCAGAGTGGGGGAGAAGAGGTTCAAGGTGGTGTCAAGTGTAGCCAAGAGGGGGCAACGCAAGGTGCAAACTTTCACATTTGTCGGGAGATTGAGAGCGATGTACGTGGAAATGTGTTCCCAATGTGGAGTGGAGATGGAGGTGACAACCGGTCGCTTATTGTGGCGAGCTGGAATATTCGCAACATTTCAAGACGCAAGGAGACGGTTCTACTGGAGCGTATTGCCGAGGTGTTGGACGAGTTTGACCTCGTCGCGCTGCAGGAAGTGAGGGACTTGATTGTGCTCAAGAGACTCAAGACGATGCTTCCTGGTTGGGACTACGTGGTGTCGGAGCCGGTGGGCGCAAGTCTCCGGGCACGAAGAAGCGTGTTGAGCGCTACGCTTTCTTTTATAGGCGTAGCGCTGTACGTCTTGTTGAGAAGTGCTCGCTTTTGGAAGGGAACAATAATGTATTCAATAGGCTACCGTGCGTCGCTACTTTTCGAGCGACGAAAGCGACGGGCTTACCACCGCTGGAGCTCGCGTTGATGAACGTTCACGTGTCTTTTGGCGCGAAAGAAGACCGCCATGTTGAAATTCTCGAGCTCAACAGACTGGCGATGGAGCTGAGCGAACGCGTTGGCGATGAGAGGAAAGTGGTGGTGCTGGGCGACTTCAACTTGTCGCCACAGGACGTGCTGGGCAGTCTTGGGTCGCACAAGATGGCTCTGATACGCTCACCGCTTTCCACTACGGTATTCGGAAAACTTTACGACAACATTTGGCTCGATCGTGCAGAATTCAGCAGCAATAACCCGGGTGAAGACCACTACCTCGTGGATAGCGGCGTCCTCCGCGTGGATTGGCGATACTACCCTCCTTCAAAGAGCAGTCGTATCTCCGTGCAGAACCCGATGGACGCGATGCTTCCACGACTACAAACGTATATGTCTCGCGTGCAGTGTGGGTATGAGCTCTCGGATCATTGTCCTGTGTGGGTTGCGTTCGCATCAACAAAGCGCAGCGAACAGGAACAATGCCGAGAACCCGAATCGGACAGTAGTCACGTGGCAGCGTAGTGCTGGGTAGTGTACATCATCGAAACAGCTACTACATATATACTTGTTGATGTACTTAACACTGCGTGCTGCAATCTAATGCTACCTCGCTGCACACTAACACGACCACCTTGCATCTACATGACCTTATTATCTCTGTGCGGGTACTCACCTGCCGCGATCTCAGAGCGCATTGTAACGGTCGTGTCGGACTTGATGACTTTCGTCATGCAAAATGGACACACGTGGACCTTGGTCCAGTAGCGTCGACAGCGGAGGGGTCAGGTGCGGGAAGTCGATGGAGTGCAGAAGTTGGTAGCTCACACGGTCTCCGTTGCTTAGAGTGGTGAAGCCCGTGGCCTCGAGGTAGATGTGGTCGTAGCTCTTGAAGAAGGTTCGCATCACCGGTGGGTTCTCGGTCACTCGCCAGCGGATAGTGAGCGACGTGAACGGGTTCTCGTCCGTGACGTCGTCGATCAGAGCCAACACGTTGCACTCCTCGAGCTTGTCGCCTCCCCCAGGCACCACCACGAGCATATTGGCGCTGTGCACGACTTTCTCGCTCCACCTCCTGGTACGAGGTCCAGTTCGCAGCACATGAGCGTCTTGACGTCGTGTGTAGCCGCGTGGCCCGCCGGGTCGGCGTCCGCCTCAGCGTAGTCCAGCTCCAGGCAGTCGAAGACGGGGTTCTCGAAGCCCACGTTCAGCCCCACGACGCCCAAGTGGATGGCGTTGGAGCGACGCGCCTTGAGATTGTGATGCAGCTGGGTGCATCGCGGTTCATGATGTACACCAGCTGCTGCTTCTCCACGGCGCCGAAGAGCAGCGCGTCGCTCTTGGGGTCGGTCGCCAGGTACTGGCAAGGCGTGATGCGTCTGCAGCAGGTCGCGCACAACCCCGTGGAGGCGTGCACGTCCGCTCCTATGTAGTCGAATGAGGGGAACGGTGTGGGACACGTAACTTGAGTGACGCACGTAAGTTACAGTTGAAAAAAAGACAACTTCAACTTGTGCAGCTTTTGATGCGCATTGTCAAGCAGTCGTTTGGGCTGCTACTTGGGACGGGATTAGAGACCCTGACTGGGCGTCCTACCGCTCAGTAGAGAACCTGACTGGCGTCGCGCAAGAGGAAGGCAGACACAGTGGTGGCGACGGACTCGACAGATTTCTGCCGAGGTGTACCGCGCAATGAGGCGCGTCTCAAGGGCAGGAGGAGGAAGTGTTCCGCCTCTAGCCAGGGCTCGGACGTGGTAGATCACCACCGGTGGTGGACAGAATCTCCATCACCATCGTCTGCTGAGCCCTGGAACCGAATGCACGGCGTCTACGGAGCAAGGTCCGGACGCTGGTTCTCCCCGACCAAGCGCCGGAGTCGCCGGCGGCAGAGCAGAAGCAGGGGGTCGGTGCCCGGTTTGCTACGACGCGGTCGATAGGGGTCGGTAGTGCGTACAATAGCGCTGCGTCCGATGCAGGCGACGAGTCGGCGGGCGACACTGAGGACAAAAAGACGGATACCCAAAGCCAGGAGACAAGCAAGAAGTAGGGGGTGCAGGCTGTGGTGATCCATGCAAGGATTCATTTTATGGGCGGTGGTTTTAAGTCTTGTGGATATACGCAACTTACTCGTGCTTTCTCCAGTCAAATTGCTGTCATCTTGGCAAGATGCTGCTGGCCTTCGTATTGATCAAACCGTTGGCAAATAGCTGCAACGCCGCCCACGTCCCAGTTCTCTCTCTCCCGCGCCAGGTCCCACCAGACCAACGAGCTGCCTACTCTGTGTCTGCCCTCAGTCAGCGTTTTCCATCGCTGCGAGGCAAGTCGCTGTGCGGTGACTATTGCCGGGCAGCTTTCGACCACGTTATCAGGCCCCGAGCAGGTTAACAGACCCAATCCTGGGCTACATCTCTACCAAGGAAAGCTACAAGTCGTCTACAGCGAGTGAGCTTACGTGAATTATGGCTGTGGCCCTAACCGTGCACGTTCTGTTTGACACCGACAGTGAAATCCCGAATCCAAAATGCGCAATTGGCTTTCAAGCCTTCCGATGTGGAACGCAGTCTGCTTACGAGTCGTAAGTTACGACACGTACTTCGATTCATGGTTTCGAGTGTATTACACTAATTCTATGTGTCGTACATAGATTAGCGGTTACAGGTTGAAGTTGTCGTGCCTCTTCAACTGCGGGCTCCATTCACTGCCGTGATGCAGCGTCTTCCGCTGCTTATTAGCGCGTCGCTGTTCCTGTTCCATGCGGCGGATGCGGCCTGCGCGCGCGGTGTATACAACAACAAGATCTGCTCGGGCCACGGGTCGTGCAATCCGCGCAACTTGTGCGAGTGCGACGCACGCCACTTCGGCTTCGACTGCTCCCAGAGTCCGTGGTGTATTGCTGCCTTGACTATGCCTACAAAGGTGACTTACTGTCTCTGTATTGTTGTGGCAGAGCGCTGTCCACTGGGACCGGCGTGGGTGGCTCCTGCGCGAGCGACGGACGACGCGCACTACCCCGTCGAGTGCTCGAACAAGGGCGTGTGCGACTACGAAGAGGGCGCCTGCACCTGCGACGAAGGCTTCGTGGGATCTGCTTGTCAGCGGTGTACGTGTCTGAAGGAAGATCTGAAGGGCGGTGGTGCATTATGCAGAGAGACTGACAGTTTGTCGTTGTTGGAAACCCGCAGTGGAGTGCCCCCATGCATGCGACGGTGCTGGCCAATGTTTGTCGCTGAAAGAGCTGTCGGCGACGTATGCAGTGGGCTCGGAGCCGCTGTACGACAGCGTGTGGGACGCCGAGATGATCTACGGATGCAAGTGCCGCAAGGGCTACCACGCCTATGACTGCTCACTGCGTACGTTTAACCGCCCCCAACTCGTTTGGTAGACTTATGATAACCTCGATGTGTTTGAGTCCACTCCAGGGTCTTGTCCTCGCGGAGATGACCCGCTGACTACGGGTCAGAAGAATGAGGTGCAAATCGTGCAGTGTACGGCGACTGGAGGGTCGTTTTTCCTCTTCTTCAGCGGGCAAGGCGCGCAAGTGCCCTTCGACACCACACTCTCGCAGTTCCAAAGCATCCTCGCGACAATCCCGAACTTCCCACGAGTGAAAGTCTCTTTCGGCGGGACAGCGAAAACGGTTTGCAGTAGTGCGACTGCCAACGCCATTTTGATCGAGTTTATCTACGATTTCGGCCCGTACGACCCCGCTCTAGTGCACGCTGTGTTTGTTTGGTGCTGATGGTATTGCGTACGTTTGGTTTGTGAACGGCGTAGGCAACCTCCCATCAAGGTTATGGGGTCGCTGAAGGGCGTCGCTTACCTCACAGGGGGGAGCGTGTTCGCAGCATCTGCAGGCGGCATCTTGGCTGGAAGAACATCGGTCCAAGGGACAAAGGAATGGGAGTTCTGCAGCAATCGAGGGGACTGCAACTATGGTGAGGATGCATGTGCAGTCAAGAAGAAGGTGAAGGTCTCACTACTTAAATCTCTCAAATTCACCAGAAACTGGCCAGTGTGTTTGCTTCCTCAATCCCATGCCTGGCTATCGGTCCAGCGACGGATATGGCAATCCGGGAACGCTTGGCGACTGTGGCTGTGCCAACGACAAGAATATTTACGGCGGGCCTATGTTGGCCTGTGTAGGAGAGCTCGCTTGTAGCGGCCACGGCTACTGCACGGGATATCCGTCATTTAAATGTGTTTGCGAGAAGGGATGGACTATCGGAGACTGTTCCTCAAGTAAGGACACGAGTGCATAACATTCTACGTTCTCAGCAACAGCTAACACTGTGATGTTTTGCTTTTACAACAGGAACTTGCCCGACCGGACCTTCCTGGTTTACGGCTCCGTCAGCAACCAATACCGTGCACAACCAGTGGACGATGTGCTCTGATGTCGGGACTTGTGACCAAACTACAGGTCAATGCTCCTGCTACACTCCATTTGAGGGAGCCGCATGCGAATTCAGTGAGTAAAAGTGGATGCATTGCGGTTGCTACTGGCTTCGCCTTATGCTGTCTTCGTCCGTTTTGTAGTGAAATGTCCCGGCGAACCTGTTTGCAGCGGCCATGGGGAGTGCATGAGCATCCGGCGACTTTCGTTAGAAGCTGACGTGGATTCTTCTTCGCTACGATTCGACTATGGTGCTGACCCGAATAATATGCAGACGTTTGACCGTGACAACATCCTTGGCTGCAAGTGCGATCCTGGCTACGAGGGCTATGACTGCAGCAAGCGTAAGTACCGATGTTTGTATTTATCGAGTGAACTTTCGCTCACTGTATAAACTCTGTGATCGATCAGGCTCGTGTCCTAGGGGCGATGACCCAGTGACGACTAATCAAGTGGATGAAATCCAGGCGTTGAAGTGCACTGCTACGGGAGGTGTCTTCCGACTCCAGTATCGCACCTCGACCTCAACCGATATCCCTTTCAACGCTCGGGTCAGTGCGCTTCGCCATATCCTCAAGACTTCCTTCGGGTTCGAAGATCCTGTCGTGACGTACTCCTCTGGCACACAAGCCTGCACTGCGCCAGCATCCCCCGCCAATATTATCACCGTCACATTCCCAGTAGACCATGGAGATATCCCGCCGATGCGAGCTGTCACGACAGGTCTTACCTCAACTGGAGGGGTCGTAAGCTTTGTCATCGCGGACAACGGGGTTACGATCGGAGGAGTCAGAAGTCAACAAGGTACGAAGGAAAGCGCAGTCTGCTCGAACAGAGGCTACTGCAATTACCAGCAGGGTACTTGCACGTGCTCGTTCGGGTATGGTAGTAGCGATGGTCGTGGGAACCACGGCAACCGAGACGACTGTGGGTACATATTACCAAAGGTCAAGTTCGTAGCTCAGGAATGATACGCAGGCACCACCAATGCACACTGCTTTTGATCAAAAAAGCGTTTGGGGATGTCTTCGTATCCTGAGCAAGTCAATGGGGGATGGAATGCTACTCATTGTCCCAGTTACTACATGCAGACGGAGGAAATGCATGATACTGGCGATGACACGACTAGCTCAGGCAAGATGGTGCGCCGGACAGCATCCGAATTGACCGCCGAATCCACTTTCCGGTGGTGTACTTCCCAATCTGCGGCAGAGCCCGCAGACCAGAGTCCGGACAGAGACGAAGACCTCCGAGAGCCAGTAAAACTGGCCCCCTTGCCTTGGGTGGGAAGTCCCTCATACTGAGGCCAAGGTAAAAAGGGGGGAGGCCTTCTCTCCACTGCGTGCGCCGCGGGGGCAGCGCAGTGGGCAACCCGAGAGGTGAAGCCTACCGTAAAGTTACGACCCGAGGGGGAGGGGGCGTCGGCCGCCGGAGCGTGTCGACCCCCTGAACCATTGCGAATTAATTCCTGCTCTTCTTCGTCCAAGTCCAAGACGCCACCCCGTTCGCTGCGCCCAAGCCCAGTTCTATGGTAGTGAACTCCTCCGAGACCGTGATGCCCCGTTGAGATCCAGTACCGGACCGTATTTGTAGGAGCAAGCACGTCCAGACACCTCTCCGTCCAGTGATGACAAGGTTCCGCAAGCGCACGTTTTCTTCAAGACCGTCAAGGAGAGCAAGAATTTCCGTCCCATAAGGAGATGTCAGGATCAGTGTCAAGGCGCAAGCTAGATGGCGTAAACGCTCCGGTTGAGATCCGGTCGCCCGTGCCCGCCCAATGTCCCCTGTCCCAGTGCGATGCAGTGCCCCAACCAATGAGCTACCATCCGGATCGACCGTGCACGTATAACTAACCCCGGACTTGGTCAACGAGTCCACGGGACCTCTTTGGAGTGCCCCCCCGTGACGTCTGAAGTCCCAAGCCAGCAGAATGAGACAGCGAGGAGGATGCAAGCGAAGTCATGGTAGATGACAAGAATCTCTCAGCTTTCAAGCAACTAAGTTATTTGCTCGAGTAACTAGTTAAATTGAACCAGCTGACTCTCTCTCTCACATGTGCACCATTGGTACTTGGTGCCACCAAGGATACCGTCCTGAAAATTCCCCGATAGGCGATAATATCAGCTTTCGTGGGTCCATTCTTAGGTCAATTTTAGGCCCGGCTTCGTTACTTTCCCTTTACGCTCGACGCTCGCAATGGACCAAACTTGGGACGTCTCGCGGATTCCGCCGCTGGCCGGCAAGGTGGCGGTCGTCACGGGCGCCAACTCGGGTATCGGCTTCGTCACTGCGCTAGAGTTGGCACGTGTGGATGCGCACGTGGTGCTCGCCTGTCGCAACGCTGAGCGAGCTCAGGAGGCCGTGGACGCCATCAAAGCTGAACGGGAACCGGAGCATGCGAGTGTGGAGTTTTTGCTGCTGGACCTGAGCGACCTCAGCAGCGTCCGAGACTTTGCAGAGACCTTCCGATCCAAATTCGACCGACTGGACATCCTGGTGAACAACGGGGGCGTCCTGATGCCCAACCCGACGCACACGCTGGACGGACTGGAGATGCAATTCGCTGTGAATCACTTAGGCCACTTCTATCTGACGCACTTGCTCTTCGACCTCCTCAAACGTGGGGATGAACCTTCCCGTGTTGTGAGTGTGAGCAGTATATCACACAAGTGGGCGAAGATAGATCTGAATACACTGGCCAGATCCACACCCAAGAAGGCCTACACGGACGAGTACGGCACGTCCAAGCTGGCCAATTTGCTCTTCACCTACGAATTACATCGACGCGTTGCTGCTGCAGACTTGTCCGGCCAAATTCTTGTAGTGGCTGCTCATCCAGGCATCTCCACGTCGGATATCGTGCCCAAGGTCTTCGCGACGTACCTGCCGTCGTGGATGCTGGGATTCATGAACAAACTGCTCGACGTGCTGCATATTATGCAACCTACTGAACGTGGGGCACTCCCGTCTCTCTTCGCTGCGACGGACGCCTCAGTGGAAAGTGGAGACTACTTTGGCCCCGATGGGTTTCTAGGAATTCGCGGCAAACACCCGACCAAGATCGAGTCAAGCGCTTCTAGTCACTCGAAAGAAGACGCCGCTGGGCTCTGGACGCTGAGTGAAGACCTTACGCGCTGCAAGTTTGACGTGACAAAGTGACGTCACTGGTAACGAGTACCAAGAATCTACCAAGAATCGATACCTAGAATACAAAACTTCAGTTTCCAAGCAGCTTCAACTTAGGCGTTACTGAAACCAAGTCATTTTGATGAAGATCTTCACATGAACTCAAGGCCGCACGGCTTAATACTTCTCCTTGACTGCGGCCGCATAGAATAACTTGGCGTCCGCCACCTCCTGCTCCAGGTCCTCCTCCCAGATCCAGCGCATGCGCTTCTGCAAGTTCTCGGCGATCTTCTCCACGTCGTCCTCGTAGCCAGGCAGCTCGAAGTCGTACAGCTGACCGGCCTCGTGGCTCGTGGCCACCACCTTCTGCGTGCGATACAGACGCACCTTCTCGAACGCATGGAAGGCCGCACTCAGCTCCGACGCGTGCTGCACGTCGGCCAGCAGAGACGACAGCACGTACGCGTCCTCGATGGCCATGGCGGCGCCCGACCCGTGGTTCGGCGTCGTGGCGTGGGCCGCGTCGCCGATCAAGAGCACGTTGTCGCGCGTGTAAGTACGCGCGGGCAAGTGATGGAACAACGCCCAGATGTCCGTGTTCTCCATCATGGAGATGATGCCGCGCACGTGCTTGGAGAAGCCCGCGAAGTCCTTGACCAGGTCCTCCTTGGTGGTGCCCACGACCCAATTCGGGTCCTTCCACTCGTCCTTGCTGGCGAACGCCACCACGTTCATGACGTCGCCATGCTGGATGGGGAACGTGAGCACGTGGCCGTGGTAGCCCAAGTACATTTGGCTGTTGCGAGCCATCTCGTCGCCCAGCAGCGCGGCGGCCTTGTCCATGGGGATGAGGCCGCGGTAGACGTACTTGCCGGAGAAGACGGCGTTGGCGGCGGGGTCGTTCTCGCCGAGGACCACCTTGCGCGTGCGCGACTTGACACCGTCGCAACCCACCACGGCGCTGTGCACAGCCTCCGTGCCGTCCTCGAATTTGAGCTTCACGTTGCCGTCGGGGAGCGTCTCGATGTCTTGCAGGCGCTTGCCGAACTTGGCGACGCCCTCGGGTACGAGCTTGACCATCTCGTCGAGGAAATGGGCGCGGTGCACGTAGGCCGAGCCTGCGGGCGTCTCGACGCTGGTGATAAGGTCTCCGGCGCCGTCGTCCACGTCACTGCCCTGGATGCCGACGCCCTTGCGGAAGTCGAACCACACGCTCTTCTTGGCCGTCGAGAGGTTGAACGTTCCGACGCGGTCGAAGCCGCGCTTGACGTCGGGCGCCAGGAGCTCCATGGCACGAGCCGCGTTGGCGGCGAGTGCCACGCCAGCGCCGATTTCACCGAACGCCTTGGCCGACTCGTAGAGCGTGACGGGGATGTTGGCACGCACGAGGCCAACGGCGAGGGTCGCTCCAGCGATGCCGCCGCCGACGATGGCGATGTCGTAGTCGCGGGACGAGTTCTGAACCATGGCGGTGAGTGAAGAGAGAGAGGGAGGTGTTGGTTTGGGTATTGCTGGAGACCAAGCAAATTGGAGAATGAAGTGCCGATCCAACAGCGTTGTTCGTCATGGAGACGGGGTTCCTCTTGGATGTCCCACCGAATCTCGCTCTCCAGGATGATTGCCCGCTTTGGGTTGCGAGCCAGGATCGTTTGGGAGCTCGCACGGCTGACAAGAACGTTGAGCCGATACATGTAATGGATGGGATGGTCTGGTACGACACGAGCAACCGAATACTGTACAGTACACGTTACACTTGCTTTTCACATCCATCCCGGGCACCGAGAGATTACTCGTCGCAGTTTGCGGGCCGCGATCCGGAATGATCCCGGTGGTTGGGTTTGTCCCATGCAAGTCTGTCTGCCCCGGTATCTCATGAGAGTCATAGGCAAGTTGAAGTTGTGTTGTCGCACGAATGTCGCCTCAGCCTATCAATGTTATCTCAACGTCGCCCCAACCCCAGCCACCTTCCCGCAACCTCCCACACAGCGTAGCCTTGACCAGCCACATACAAGATCGTCGCCGACCCGGCCCGTAACAAACTAAAAGAGCTCCTCGCCACCTTCCTCCACCATGATGCAAGCTCCGGTGATGGTTCTCAGTGCGTCCCCCTCCTCCCCTCCTCTCCCCCCCTTCCTCCCTCTAACCTCCCTCCCTCTCTACAGACACCAACACGAAGCGCGAGACGGGCCGCACCGCGCAGCTGGGCAACATCGAAGCCGCCAAGGCCGTGTCCGACATCGTGCGCACGACTTTGGGCCCGCGCTCGATGCTCAAGATGCTGCTGGACCCGATGGGCGGCATCGTCATGACCAACGACGGCAACGCCATCCTGCGCGAGGTGGACGTGGCCCACCCGGCGGCCAAGAGCATGATCGAGCTGAGTCGCGCGCAGGACGAGGAGGTGGGCGACGGCACCACGTCCGTCATCATCCTGGCGGGCGAGCTGCTGGTGGTGGCCGAGCCCTTCCTGTCGCACCAGGTGCACCCGACGGTGATCATCCGCGGCTTCAACCGCGCGCTCAACGCGTCGCTGGAGATTGCCAAGTCGCTGGCGCGCCCCATCGACATCGAGAACAAGGCGGACATGCGCAACCTGGTGCAGTCGTCCATCGGCACCAAGTTCTCCCCGCGCGTGGGGAACCTCGTAAGCGACCTGGCGCTGGACGCCGTGCTCACGGTCGTGCGCACGTCCGCCTCGGGCCGCACGGAGGTGGACGTCAAGCGCTACGCCAAGGTGGAGAAGATCCCCGGCGGAGAGCTCGAGGACAGCCGCGTGCTCACGGGCGTCATGTTCAACAAGGACGTGACCCACTCCAAGATGCGCCGCCGCATCGAGAACCCGCGCGTGCTGCTGCTGGACTGCCCCCTCGAGTACAAGAAGGGCGAGAGCCAGACGAACGTGGAGCTCACGAACGACCAGGACTGGAACACGCTGCTGCGCCTCGAGGAGGAGTACATCGAGAACCTGTGCGCGCAGGTCGTGGCCATGAAGCCCGACGTCGTCATCACGGAGAAGGGCGTGTCCGACCTGGCCCAGCACTACTTCGTCAAGGCCGGCATCACGGCCTTCCGCCGCCTGCGCAAGACGGACAACAACCGCGTGGCGCGCGCCACCGGCGCCACCATCGTGAGCCGCGCGGACGAGATCCAGGAGGCCGACATCGGCACCAAGTGCGGCCTCTTCGAGGTGCGCAAGCTGGGCGACGAGTACTTTGCGTTCTTCGAGGAGTGCAAGGACCCGGGCGCCTGCAGCATCCTGCTGCGCGGCGGCAGCAAGGACGTGCTGAACGAGATCGAGCGCAACCTGCAGGACGCCATGCAGGTGGCGCGCAACGTCGTGTTCGAGCCGCTGCTGCTGCCCGGCGGCGGCGCCACGGAGATGCGGCTCGCCCACGAGCTCAAGAAGCGCGCGGACGAGATCGAGGGCGTGGAGCAGTTCCCGTTCCGGGCAGTGGGCGAGGCGCTCGAGGTCATCCCGCGCACGCTGCTGCAGAACTGCGGCGCCGACGTGGTGCGCGTCATGACGTCGCTGCGTGCCAAGCAGGCCGAGACGGACGAGTCGTACGGCGTGGACGGCGTGACGGGCAAGGTGACAGCGTCGGAGGAGCTGGGCGTGTGGGAGCCCTTCCAGGTCAAGACGCAGTCCATCAAGACAGCCGTGGAGGCTGCGTGCATGCTGCTGCGCATCGACGACATTGTGTCCGGCCTGGCCAAGAAGAAGAACTAGGCAGGCGCAGCGCCACGAGCGTGGGCATCGCATGGATATTAATATAGTTTTGGCCCCGATCGTGCTTTGGAGGGGCTGGAGATCGATCATTCAGGTGTGTAAACAGTCGCTGGATCCGGGCGGGCATTGATCGTGTCCTCATTGCAGTCATGGCGCTGGATCGCGAGCTGAGGCGGTTGTTGGAGTACGCGCGGCAGCCGGAGACTGACAATTCCGCGTCGAAAGATGGGAATCCGCCGAGACCAACTGCGCGCGGCATTCTCGACCGTATCGTCGGCATCCACCAGCAAACCTGCGTGCCGTCCATGGGTGTGAGTGCTGACATGAACTTGCCAGAGCTGTTGGTTTTGACTGCAGAGACGGCGATTTTCCAGGGAGATTTCGAGGCTGCATCCGAGAGTGTCGAGTGGTTTTTCAGCGAATGTCAACTGAAGAACCAGGTATGACCATCATGGAGGGATCATGCACTTGAAAGTATCATCTAACGCACGTGTTGTTGATGTAGTTTTACTGTCGAGCGCAATTTGTTCGCGCGCATTGCGGGTCTCACGACGCTCAGGCAGATACGGGAGTGACGAAGCTCAAGAAGGTGCTCAATGCCATTCACTTCATTTTGGCGGTGATCCCGATCGCCACGGACAGCCGCAAGCGCCCCACGTACGACTTCCTCGTCTACAATGCGTCGGTGACGTACTGGCAAATTGCTCGCCAGCTCATGAAGGAGTCCACATTCCAGTTTCTGGTGCCGTCGCTGACCAAGATGATCGACGCACTCAAGTTGACTGCGGAGGCTGATGTGGCGTGGCTGCTTCGACTGCAGATCGCGCTGGTTTACGCTCAAGTGGACGCGAACCAACTGGCAAACGCTGCGAAAACAATAAATGACGTAGTTGATGGACAGATCACTCCTCGCCTAGCTGACCCCACAAAGGCTGGAGATGAGGCATTCAAGGCCTTGTTCGAAGAAGCCTTGCGGATCCAGGTCCATGTCGGCTCGTTCAAGGACCCAGAGTGTCAGAAAATCGTGCCGAATGTCAAACGACTGCTTCCACCGAGTAACAAGCGGGCGTCACTACTCGTGAAGCTCCAGTGCGTCAAGTCGGGGAATCTCTCGGGGGCGCTAGAGGCAGCGTATGTTGAAATCTTCCAGGAAGCGACGGGCTTTCTCGCTTTCACCTCTGAAACCCACTTAGATGAAGTCAAGACTTTTGTGGCATCCCTCGAGCCGCGAGCTCTGGATGCCATCGACGCAGAAGTGATCGTGGAGACCGCAATTCACGCTGCTTTCAACAATACGTTGCCAATAGCAGCAGCGTGCGATGTTGTCCTGCAACGCAAAGGCAAAAACATGCCGCCGAAGATCCGTGTATTGTACCAAGTGCTGGGTGCAATGCTGCTTATCACAATGCCCTCCCCGCACAGTGGCAGCAAGTTGAGTTCGCGACAACGCCAGTCGATGCTGCTTGCTCGCCGTGTCGAAGGAATGAAGGCATTTGAGCGAGCTCTTCTAGCCAGCAAACGCCAGCAGGACCCACAGTTGGTTGAGAGGGTGTGCATCTACAGCTGGAATCTATCGCTACCATTGCTCCAGCCTCACTTGCGCAACAACTTGGCGCGAGTGTTGGGTCTTTCTTCCTCAGTCCTGGAAGAACTCGACTCTTTGCTGCTTGGATTCCGCGCTAGGCTGTACTTGGAAGTTGCGATGCTTGAAGTGGCGTCCGATTTTCTTGCCAAAGCGAACTCAAATGTCAGCAAAGCTCTCACACTGGACTACGGAACGATCACGCGGCCAAACGATGCGACTGCGATGGCTGTCGAGCTTTTGAGTGCACATGAGGACTGGATTGTTCGCTCAGTTGATACGCATTTGCTCCCTATCAAGCAAAAACTGGATTTGAAGCTGGGGACCGACAACTCCCTTTCGAAATCAAGCGAAGTGTTAGCGATGCTGGAGCAGGTCAAAGACGGCAAAGATTCTCACCAGCAGCGAGCCACTCTTGAGCGAGCCATTGACATGATGACTGAGATGAGTAGTCCAGTCGAGTCTCCTGCTGTTGCAGATCACATCAGACTCTGGAGTGAGATTTCATCGTTGGCATGGAATGGCTTGCACGATGGCGAGCTCGCACAGAGAGCAGTTGAAAGCGCTCTCACGACATATTTCGTGACGACTGAAGAGGGAGAGGCTGTGATCCCGAAGAGCATTTCTAGTGAGAAGAGTCTGATGATTATTGAGGTTGATATGCGTCTACTGTTAGTTGAGATTCTCGCTACAAGGCTTAAAGACCAGGCCACACAAGTTGACAGTGCACGTCGTCAAGCAGAATCTGCTGGAAATCGGATTGAGGCGCAGGGTATTGGGCGGAAATCCGCTGGAAGAAGATCGAGCGTTGATCTCACAGCTTTGGTACTTTTAGGAAAGGAAGCTTACGTGCTTGGAATCCACCGGCCACATGCAGAAGCAGCGCAGCCACCAGCGGATCCACCGGCCGATGGTGAAGAACTAGATGAAAACGCAATTCTACAAGCCCGACAAAGCAAGCTGGAGAGTGAGATACAAAGTGTAAAGAGAGAGATACTGAAGCACCTGGCCAGAGCCTTGAAGGCAGCAACGACAATCGGATGGACTTTTGTCCTCGAGAACACGTGCGTCTACTTGTGGAACTATCACTTTCACGTCTTCCGCATGGTGCTGGAATCGTCTCGAACATCTTCCAGTTCTTCTCCGGAAGCCTTCGACCCGCAGTGGATTCTTCCGGAATGCGCCAGTGCGTTTGAAGCTGTTTACACAGCTCTAGAAGCTGCAGCAAGTGCGGTCGATAGTGATCTTCTTGCCTGTGTTGGACTTGGCTTATCAAGTATTTACGAGAAGACTGCTCGGTTGGATAAGGCTCTCGCAATTGCGGACACCTTCTTGAAGCGAAAGCCGTTTGCAGTTCCTGCTGACAGCCACGTTAGTAGTGTGAGTGTGCTGCACCTGAAAAGGTTCGCTGAACTGAAGTCTAGAGTCCAGATTGCTCAAAATGCAAAAGACATTGTGCCTACGGACACTAGCACCGCCCAACTCAAGGTAGTTGCGTATCTGGAAGCGATGGAGGTGGTGTTCCGACAAATGCTGCTTCCTGCAGCTCAGCAATCTCAATTGATGGAGAAAGCCCAAGGATTGTATCAGAAAGCTGTCGGAATATGGCAAACCAGTGCACCTGAAATGTTTACTGCGTTTACGAGCGATGACTTTGAACGAGTGCTAGAAGAAGAGCAGCAACTGCTGGAGCTTTACGTGGAGATATGGGTGCGCTTAGGGTGCGGCGCATTCCGCCTCCATAATACGAAATATGCCATTGAGTGCGCTGACCAAGCGTTGCTATCACTGAAGTCAGGTGAAGGCAAGAAGACCAGGCAGATGACTCAGCTTCTTGTCGTAGGGAGCACCTGGAAATGGTTTGCGATGGCTGAACTGCTCTATGGACGCGCGATATTGGCGTTAGGCCAAGGCGATACTCCAGCGCAAAAGTTGCTACTTGCTTCGCTGTCTCACCTCGTGCGTGCGATCGAGTACGGACTTCGTGGTAACATCTCAACGCTGGTTATTCAAGCGTGCGAAGTGATCTGGAATGCAACCATATCGGCTATTAACCGAGGCAGCACCGTAGAACATGACGAAGCGGAAGAAGACAACTTTCTTGAACATGTCGTGGAGCACTTGAGGAAGACTTTGCGCTATCTGGATCAAGTAATAGCTTCCCCCGAAGCCGATCTATCTTTTTACGGTGAAATGGTTTTGCTAACGCTTGCAGTGTGGGAAAAAGCCAACAAATGGACCGATCAGTTTGAGATCTGTGACGCGGTGCTGAAAGCCTTTGGCCCAACCTCCCACCGAGCACCTCTTCCTGGCGAAATTATGAAGGAGATCCAAACCGCGTCTGCAATATCAGGAGCGCACTTGGGGAAGCCAAGTGCTATGCCAAAAACTGGAGGAAGCTCCAAGTCACCGGAACAGCTCAAAGAATCCCTTGTGCAGGCTCAAATCTTGCGGAAAGTAGCTTTTTCGTCTTGGAAGGACCCACCAGCCCAACTAAAAGCTCTATCCAACGCGTACGTAGAGCTGGATGGACAGTTAGAAGAGCAGGCGCTCGTGCTTGTCGATATCGCGGAGTGGTTGTTTACAAACCGTCTTCCATCTCAGAATGCCGAGGCTTATCTGGAATGCGCGACCGCGACACTATTAATTTCTCAGAAGCAGAAACTTCTCGCCTCACAAATGGCGATGTCTCGAAAGGCCTCAAGTAGCCAATTGTCCGTAGGTTCAAGGCTCAAATCTAGTGTGGTGTACTCGCCATTGTGGTTTGCTGAGAAGCAGCTTCGGATCTTCGTGATGCAAGGAACGATAGCTGAAACTTTCACAAAGCGCTCGGAATATTTACGTTTGGCCCTAATCCAAGTTGAAAAAGCGTGGGAACACATACTCCTAGTGGTGAACGAGATCGGGTTTCAAGCTGCGTTTGACGTGGACCCGTCTAATAAAGCAAATAACGTGGACTTTGATGAGTGGAAGAAGGACAAAACGCCAAAATACTCGAAGCCTTTATCCGAGCGTGACTGGATTTACTTTTTCCTAGATCACGATGAAAATGCTGCTCATCGCTTTCACACCCCGTGGACTAAAGCGCTTCAATCGGTGCAATCGCCGACTTCGCTCCATATTACCCAGCCAGCTCTTACGTTAACCTATCTCGAAGAACTGATGACGATGCTTCGTGACGATGGCGCTCACTACGGCTCTATGGTCCCCGTATTTTGTCTTTATATTGTCGTGTTCCACGCTTACATTCCGCATCAAACTCATACCTCGCAAATCTGGCTGGAGTTGTTGCAGTTCGAACTGATGGAACGTCTGAACTTGAGCAAGTTTTCGCTGCCTCTACAGAGTGCTCTTGACATGATCCAGTCCCATGGAGAGACACTGATAAGAGAAATTCAGGATGGAGAAACATCTACAAAACTTCCCGATAGTGGTGACATCACCTCACGAAAGCGGCTTGTGCTTCACAGTGATCGCCTGGACGAACGGTCCAAAGCTGTGGCTTCGGTCAAGATGCTTCTCCAGTTTGGGTTCGTTCGCCAGGCGAAAACGCTTCTCGAGGTTTTGCGTTACTCGATAAATGATCGCAGCGTCAACAGGAACAACGCTTCTGCTACTGAAGCACTTTGCGAGTGTGAGCTTTTATCCAGCTATATCTTAGAGATTGAGGGTCAACGTGAGCGGGCGTTGGCACGAATGGCTAGTGCGCTCGAGTGTCCACAGGTTGACCTGTGTCGTTTCTTGGAGTGGACACTGCGAAGTTGCAAGCTGGACGCCAATCTTGCTTTGTCTCTCTGTACCTTGCAAGCTGCAGAGAAGAAGGCAGCTAAGACACTAGTAACTGCGATACGGCGTCCAGTCGTGCAAACACCAGGTATAAGCAAAGTCCTCAACGGCACAGCGTCTAGTCCACCAGACATTTCAGCAGTATGCCTACTCGCTCGAGTCATATTCAAACAGGCCACCATTTCGCTCAAGATTTCAGCCACCTCCAACGGTTCTGGTGTGATGGTGCATGTACTGGAGAGCAAACGAGCGTTCGAGAGATGCGTGCGAATGTTAAAACTCGTTGAAGCAGAGTATGCCTGCACTCGGTTGATGATGAAATATGTGCGCGCCTTACGATGCTTCGAACAAAATCACGGAGGCTCGCAACTATCTGGCGCCGACATAGATCCTACAGACATCGTACAAAATGTAGTGGCGTTGCTTGAGAGCATTTTGACAAAGTTCTTCCGATATTGTGGTACAGAAGCGCTACAGACGGAAGCTCATCAGCGAGAAGCGATTGTGAATCCCTTGGAATTGGACCTTGCAACGACGAAACTGGAGCTCGCTCGACTGCTTATGGCACCGGAGTTGTCTCCTGCTGCTATTCAAGAGAAAGAGATGACTTGGTACCGCTACTATGAAGACAGTCAGCGCAACGTAGTGGCAAAATGGCTTAACGCCACCGGGTCCGTGATGAAGACGAACCTTTCATGGAAGTTGCCACGAGCGATGACGCTTATCACTTCTGCGATAGAGAAACTCGGTGAAAACTCTACCTTGGACATTCAGCATGCGATTGCTCAAGTGATCCGACTTCAGTGCCAGCGACTTGCCCTGTTGCACGGCACTGATAGACAGACAGCAGATGCGATCCAACATCGCTTATGGACGCGTTATACTTCGTCTGACTCGCCTGACGTGACGTGGGTTTGTTGTCACGGAGCACGAGCTCAACTCGCTGTCGCTGCTGCCGACGCTGCTGCAGCGAGTCAACCTCAGACCCAAAATCAGCCTTCGATTCAAGCTGGTCAGGAAGAGAACGATGACCAAGAAGAAGAGGACGACGAGGAGGAAGAAGGGCTTGATCAAGGCCGCTTTGACGAAATGTTGGCTGCCCGCGCCGCTCAGATTCAAACGTACCAAGTCTTTGCGTTCGAAAAGCAGTGCTCGGAGCTTTTGAAGCTTTGCTCGAACGAGCTCATCCAGCTTTTAGGATGTCGCCGGCCTTTTGACTGCGCCAAGAATGTGCTCAAGCATCAGAGCGCGGAGGTGATTGAAGTTGCCAATAATCTGTTCGAGAAATGCGTCTCGGAATCAAACGTGCAGCGCCTGCACTTGCGACGAATGAAGAAGCTACAGAAGACTCACACAAGCGCTACAGCACACAGCCTTCCGTTCCAACTTTCGCAACTCTATTTGAACCAACAATCTGAATCGTTCAAGCGGATGAGCGTCGGCTTTCGAGTTGATTCAATTGTGGCTGCGTTACCGAGCTCCATCCGCGTGTTGTGTCTCCACTTCTCCCCGGACCGTTGTTTTCTGTACGCTGCATTGCTGGGCAGTACCGAGAGGCGCGTAGCGATCGCACGTATGGAATTCACTGACATCCAGACTGCATTGCTCGAGCAGCTACGGAAGAGAATCGACGCGTGGAGAGCGAAATGTTCAAAAGAAACTTTGGCTTACGAAGGCGCCCACGGCCAGGATGAAATGTACGAGTTCATGCCAGTGGAGCCTCAGCCGTCAGACCACAGCGGTGATCCTTTGGAGGAGGAATTCACGGCCATCATCAATGACACCATCGAATTGCTCGGACCTCTATTCACCCACTCAGCTATGAAAGCGGAGCTGTCGAACAACCTTGCTGGTAATACGCTCGTGCTTCTGTTGGATCAAGTGTTGTCCTGCCTCCCAATGGAGGCTCTACCAGCGCTACAAGCTGCTGATGCCATCGCTCGGGACTTTTCGATCCAAATGCTGCATCAGAGGCTCATGGCGATGAAGAAGCAGCCGCTACGCCCAAACGAGGTTCGCGTCATCGTGGATCCCCACAAAGAAGACTCGGGAAGTCCCAGCGGTCAGACCCTAACGAGCGTCGTGAAGCAAGCTGGATGGAAAGACGCCTTCGAGCACGGACAGATCCCAAGCGTGACAGACTGGCAGCAGGCGCTTCTTGCTCGTCGCGGTGGTGGTCTCATCTACGTTGGGCCCAACCGCGTCCTCGGCTCGTGTCTCCCGCTGCAACAGCTCACAGGTATGAACGTTGCACTCACATGTCAAGCGATGATTCTGCTCGACCACGCAGAAAACTCGAAAAGCTCACGCCGACAGAGCAAACTTGACAGCGAGAAGCCCGCGTGGGAGAAGGAGGTCGAGTGTGACCCCTACCGTCGTGCGCTGCTCCTGACACTCTGTGGAGTGAACGTGCTGACCATCAACCAGTGGACGACAACGTTCAACGGCAATCGCCGCCTAGCCAGCGGCCTGCTCCAGAACTTGTCCAAAGGCCACTACATCGGCAAAGCACTCAAGAAGTTCAGCGAGACAACCATCGCAGCTTCTCCGTCTACAGTCGCTTCAGCAACAGACCCCACTACCAGCCCAACCACAACATCCGAAGGCGCTGTAGGTAGTAAACTGCAGCTCAAGAACCGGTTCCGCTACAACGCCGTAGTGTACGGACTGGCACACCTCAGTCTCAAGAGTGGCGAATAAAACAAATCCTAATACTATAGGGCACGTGATGCTGTCACCGACTGGGTGTTGCAGTAGCCTCTCTACTGTAACCGACTCGCACCTTTTATATAGCTGTCTATACGTGTCCGGATAAAAACAGATTTTTAGTACAGCCTTGACTAGACCCCAAAAAACCTGGCATGGGGGTCCTAAACCCTACCGCGCTCCGCGCGGGGATCGGCTCGCTACGCTCGCTCTGTGTTACCCTATCGCGCTTCGCGCGGGGATCGGCTCGCTGCGCTCGCTATGCGCACCGTTTATGCCCTCCGGACAGAAGTACACAAGGCGTATACTTCAGTCGGGGACAGCAGTCACTCATACTATAGTTGCCCTTTTCACACGTCGCAGATTAAATTCCGTCTAAGTACGAATATGATCCTGAGCCTAAAGCGTAAGTAGAGTTCAAATCGACGATGTCTCGGCGGACGGTGGCTCTCTTCGGTGGTGCATTGGCGCTGCGCCTGGCACTGCTGCTCTACGGCCACGTGCAGGACCAGTTCATGGCCGTTAAGTATACGGACGTGGACTACGACGTGTACCAGGACGCGGCGCGGGAGATGGCGGAGGGCAATTCGCCCTTCGAGCGCACGACGTACCGCTACACCCCCGTATTGTGAGAGACTGGCGGTTGTTACGAGGGGGCTACCGGTAGTTGGGGATTAGATTTTAACATCATTTTTATGATTTTTTTGTTATTAATTTTAAGAGCTTTTATGCTGCTGCCGAACATTTACGTGCACCAAGTGTTCGGCAAGTTGCTGTTTGTCGCCTGCGACCTTATGGTGGGCTACGTGTTGTATCGGATCTTGCGACTGCGAGGACTCCCGGATCAAAGTGAGACAAAAATCATAAAGGAGATGGTGGTTTTTGTTGATTTTTATTTGCTAATTGAATTATTTTTGTTGTTGTGGGGTAGATGCTGTAAATTACTGCTGGTGAGAATTTAGGAGGGTTTTTTTTTCGGTTGTTGGAGGTGCTGACAATGGTGATATTGTGCTGGTGGTGGGTGGATTTGACAGTGTTTGGCTGTTCCATCCATTCTCGGTGAACATCTCGACGCGAGGGAATGCGGACTCGATTGTGGTGCTGCTGGTGATGCTGTCGCTGCTGTTGATCATGCGCAAGCAACTCGTTCTTTCGGCACTAGCGTACGTAGATTTTTCAGTTTTATTTATTGTGCATGGGGATAGTTTTGTATTATAGTGATACTTGTCTTTCTACATCTTTGTAGATATGGCGCTGCTGTTCATTTCAAGATCTACCCTATCATCTACGCGCTGGCTTTCCTCGTGGTACGATAGCTCAGGTTAAAAAGGGTTTCCATTGACCTACTAACAACAATCATATCGTGTTCGATTGCAGTTTCTTAACGGAGACTTCCGTACTTCGAATGCCAAGTGGGCCTCGTCCTGTGGATCCTCTGCTTGCGTTTGGGTGAAGCTTGCTGGGCAGCTCAATCGGGATCGCCTGGTGTTCGGCATTGTGAGTGGAGGACTCTTCCTTGGTCTCGCTGGCGGCTTCTACTACCTGTACGTACCAAATCCGACTGCTATGGACGAAGCAATGCGAGCTAACAGTGTTTTCTACCTTTCGCAGCTACGGGTTTCAATTTATGTACGAAGCGTACCTCTACCACTTTACGCGCACAGACAACCGCCACAACTTTTCGGTCTACTTCTACGATCTCTATCTCCGATACAACACCCCGTCGGGTTTCGGGGTTGGGCTTCTTGCCTTCTTGCCCCAGCTTACGTCACTCGTGGCCATCTCGTTCGCTTATGGCCGAGATCTTCCCTTTGCACTTTTTGCACTAACGAAGGTTTTCGTGATTTTTAACAAAGTTTGCACAGCACAGGTGCGTTACAACTGCCATGCACTCGCTTATACCTGAATTCTATCTGACTTTATTGTAATGTGCTTTCGCCAGTATTTTTTGTGGTACACCGCGTTTCTACCGCTAATTTTCCCGCTTACAAGCTTGAGATTCAAGTGGAAGGGCCTTGCGATGATTGCTGCGTGGCTGGGGGGCGAGGTAAAACAATTTGTACAGTTTCCTGCTGCAAAGTGATGTTGTATTTAACGTTGTTTATTGGTATTTTCACAGCTGCACTGGTTGTACTGGGCGTACTATTTGGAAATGCAAGGCTCGAACACGTTTTTTCCGCTCTGGTTAGCTGGACTCGCTTTCTTCTCGGTGAATGTCGGCATCCTTGCCACGCTCATGCGACACCATTCGTTCACGCCGCTATTCCAGAGAGGCCAAATTCTTCAGCTGGTACCAACTGGCCGCCAAAAGCAGCAGTAGTTGCACTTGAGTCTACAGTATATTGCTGTCTGCTTATCTGCTTCATCCTTCTGACATCTCATTCATAATTGGTACTTAAGTATATGCACACTTCATAGTATTTTTAAAGTTTGCGTTTACCTGAAATCGAAGTAGAAAAGTTATAGTGACACCAACAATTTCAAGGTTTCTCTTGGTGATGGTTCACAGTAAGCTCTTGAAGTGCTGTTCACTTCGGGGCGTTTCGTTCTGATTGGTTATGTGGAAATCTTTATCCCATAAGTCTTTATGTGTGGGATCACTCGCGAGATGTTGGAGGCATGGTGTCAATTGCACTGTTCAAGTGGATGAAGCATCCAAACACCGGTTTAGTTTAGCAAATGTAAGTCGGAAAAGGACATTCAATGCTTGACGACCATGACGACATTCTAGCAGTATAACAAGAGTTTGGTTCGTTTATTGGTGCGCACGATACGGTGGAAGCAGTACTCACCGCGGTCGGCATAACAAATTGTAAGGTGACCATGAAACACATTCATTAACTTAAGAATCAAACCACTGGATAGCTTTCAATCAGCTGACAACTACTGTACACATACAATACCACGCCATGAAGCAGACGTTTGCAGCTGAAGTCGATACACCTCTGCTATGCTCTCACGCACCAGGCCAAATCACTGTCTGAGAGCTTTTGGTCGCGTCTTCTGCTCTTCCAGATTTGTCAGCGGCGCATACCGCACATTGTTGGCTTTCAGACCCACAAGATTCTTCAGGTCCACAACCTGAACGTCCTCTTCGAAGTGAACTTTTTGCGGCTTGGCTTGTAAGAGCTGCGGCGGTTGATACTTCTTCAGTAGTAGCGACGAAATCACCACTGAGACCGAAGAAAACGCCATCGCCAGACCAGCACACGCAGGCGGCATCATTCGATGAATCAGAGGGAAGAACATGCCGGCCGCCAGCGGGATACCCACCACGTTGTACACGATCGAGAAGAAAAAGTTCAACTTGATGCGCGAGAACACGACGCGGGCCAAGTCCAAAGCTACCACCACGTCCGTCAGAGCGCTCTTCACAAGCACCATGTCGGCCTCCGCTTTGGCAATCTGCGTGCCAGCACCGATAGCCATGCCGATATCCGACTGCGCCAATGCTGGCGCATCATTGATGCCGTCGCCCACCATGCATACCACGCGCGGCTTCATCGTCAGCGGATTTACCTGCGACTGCAGTGCCTTGATCTGAGACGCTTTTTCGCCAGGAAGAGCCACCGCCTTAACGTGGTTGATGCCCATCTGACGCGCAATCGCGCTGGCCGTGCGGAGATTATCACCCGTGATCAGCCACACGTCCAACCCCATCGACTTCAGATGCTTCACGACGTCCGCTGCGTCAGGACGAGGAGCGTCAGCCAACGCAATCACGCCCGCCAACTTGTTCTCCACGCACACAGCCACGACAGTCTTGCCCTCCTGCTCCATCTCGTGCATGTGAGTACGCATCTTCTCGCCGATCTCGATGCCCTTCTCCTCGCAGAACTCAGAGTTACCCACCATCACATTGGCGGCAGTAGTGCGTGAAGTCACCGCGCTGGCAGCCACGACACCTTCAATACCGCGACCAGGAACCACATGGACCTCGGTCGGATCCTGCAGGTCGATCTTTTCGTGTTCCGTCGCCGTCACTACGATGGCATTAGCCAGAACGTGCTCACTCACACACTCCAAGGACGCACCATAGTACAGCAGTTCGCGCGGCGTGTACGCACGGTCGGCCACCACTACGTCACGAACAGAAGGGTGACCGACAGTAAGCGTACCCGTCTTGTCGAAGACGATGGTGTCGATGTAGCGCGCGGTCTCAAGCGCACAGCCGCCCTTGATGAGGACGCCCTTCTTGGCTCCGACGCCGCATCCAACCATGACAGCCGTTGGTGTGGCCAGCCCCAAAGCGCACGGGCACGCGATCACCACAACGGAAATGGCAAACAATACAGCCAGGTACATGACATCTGAGTGATCGGCCACTCCATCCACACCTAGCTCCACCTTCCACTCAGCAGGAATGAGGTTGAGTGACAGTACAGCTATCCACACAATAAACGTCATCACCGCCATGCCCAGAACACACGGAGCGAAAATCGATGCCAAGAAGTCTGCGTATGCCTGAATGGGGGCCTTGTTGAGCTGGGCGTCTTCAATCAAGGAGCAAATCTGTGCCAACGCCGAGCTCTCGCCACCCATGCAGCTCGACTCAATCACCAGTGTGCCCTGCTGGTTCACCGTTGACCCGAACACATAGTCGCCTTCCTTCTTTGCCACCGGCATGCTCTCACCTGTGAGCATTGACTCGTCCGTCGAGCTGGAGCCGGACTTCACCACTCCGTCTGTAGGGATGTTAGCACCAGGGAGGATGCGAAGAAGGTCCCCTCGCTGCACCAACTCGATCGGGATTTCACGGTCGCGTTTCCCATTGACAATCAGCAGCGCCGTCTTCGGCTGCAGCTTGGCCAGTTCTGACAGTGCATCAGCCGTCTTGCCCTTCGCCATCGACTCCATGTACTTGCCCAACGTGACGAACGTCAGCAGCATCGCCGAGGACTCGAAGAAGTGGTGGCCCTGGTAGTTCTCGTGCAGCGCCGACCCCACCATCGACACAAAACTGTACGTGTAGGACATGGTGGTGCCTGCTACCACCAAGAAGTCCATGCCCATCGCGCCGTGCTGCAGACCCTTCCACGCCGCCACGTAGAACCGCCAGCCCACACCGAACTGCACCGGCGTGGCCAGCAAGAAGAGCAGCAGCAGCTTCACCGTCACGGCGTTAAACACTGGGGCCATGAGCACCCTCTCCACCGACGGGATGTACATGAGCACCATGTGGATGAGCATGGCCGGCAGCGAGAAGAGCATGGCCGTGGTCAGCAGCTTGCGCCACTTGTCCACCTCCGACCTGCTCAGCGCGCTCTGGTCCGCCGTCTCCAGCGCCACCTCCGCCGAGTAGCCCAGGCCGTTGATGCACTCCAGCACGTCCCGCGGGCCCGTCTTGGCCAGCTGCTTGAGGTGCACGTGCGTCTTGCTGGCCTGCAGGTCGACCAGCACCTTGGTGACGCCCGGCAGCTCGCCCACCGCCGCCTCGATCTTCTCCACGCACGCGGCGTCGCGCATGCCCGCGACCGAGAACTTGAGCTCGAGCGAGTCGTCGTCGCCCGGCTCCACGACGTGCGAGAACGTCGCGTGGTAGCCGGCGTCCTGGATGAGCCGCTGCAGCGTCTGCCGCGCGCTCAGGACCAGGTCGCGGTCGAACGCCACCTCGGCCTTCTGGCTGATGAGCCCCACGCGGCAGTGCAGCACGCCCTCGGCCCGGCCCACGTGGTCCTCGATGGCCTTGACGCACGCGGCGCAGCTCATGCCTTCCACGTGGAACACGGCGCGCGGGTGGCCGGCCGCGTCGCGCACGTCCAGCGCCACGCTCAGCTGCTGCTCCTCTTCCTGCTGCTGCGTCCTCTGTCTCTGCGCCTGCAGCTTGACGGCCGCGGCCTTGGCGGCGTCGTACGCGCCGGCCTCGAAGCCCACGCACTCCACCGCGTCCACGAGCTCCTGCAGCGTCGCGCTGCCGGGCCGCCGCAGCGTCACCACCGCCTTGCGCTGCTCGAAGCTCACGACGGCGCGGGCCACGCCCTCCACGCCCCGCAGCGCGTTCTCGACCGTGGCGCCGCAGTTCTTCTGGCACATCATGCCCTCCACCAGCAGCTCCAGCTCCAGCGTCTGAGTCTGAGTCTGCGCGGGCGGCTTGACGGCGGCGCCGAAGCCCACGCACTCCACGGCGTCCACCAGGTCGGCGGCCGTCACGCGGGCGCGCGGCTCGCACTCGACGCGCGCGCTGCGGCGCTCGAAGTCCACGACGGCGGAGGCCACGCCCCGCAGCGCGCGCTGCACCGTCGAGCCGCAGTTCTGCATGCACATCATGCCCTCCACCGCCAGCTCCACCACGAGCGGCGGCGCGTCATCGTCCCTGGCCACCATTCAAGAGCCTCTTGTGCTGTCAGTCGGACGGACGGGAAATGGCATCCCGTGTGTCGGCGAGGGTCAGGCTGACCATCAGGCTGACGGTCAGTGTCGGCGCTGGTGCCGGCATCTCGATGGGATGGCCACGGTTTTGTGCCCTCAGAATGCGCCAGCTGGTGTGTCCGAACGCTTGTCAAGTGACTTGCGTTTTGTATGCGCGGTGAGGCCGGACCAGTATCATCGAAAAAGCGAGAAATGCAGGTGGCTGGCGAACCAGAAGAACGACTCTGAGAATCTCGCGACTGGATTGATGGCGGCGGCGCTTGGACACCAGCAAGCTGCAGCTGAACAAGTAATGCAGGCAGCCTGTAAGCTGCACAGCAATGCACTGTACATTTGTATTATTACCAAGTACTTGTAAGCTGTTGGCAAACATGTGAGGAAGATGGCGGTCATACATGTACACGAACACTGTGTCCACGTGGAACAAGTCCTAAGAAGGCTGTAATGTCTGTCAGCTACAAGAGGCGCGATGGCCACAGCTTCACGCAGGGCGAAGCGGTTTTAGGGAGGCAGCTATTGTGCATTCGTCTGCAGCAGATCCCGTCGAGCGGCGGCAGCTCGGCACTTTACATGCCCGGTTTCTGAATCGGCCACATCCTTTACTCGTGGAAAGTCACTTTCGCGAAAGTGGCTTGTGTACAACACCGAAATGCCTTCGAGCTAAAGATCGAATTTATCACCGTATGCCAACAACTTACGTCTTAACGTGGACAACAGGCTTATCAGTCTCCTCGTCCATTCCTCAATGCTTCACATCGTGCTCCATCGCCTTCTCCGTCACGAGCTTCTATCCTTCTCAGACAGCGCAGATCACCAGCATATGCACGTCCACAGCACAGACCTTGCGGTGTTTCTTGAGTTCCAACGCCGTCTCGAAGACTTCAAAGCAGAACGCGCACTTGACGATAGGTGCAAGATATAAGTACGTGACTGCTGTTCCCGACGCAAAGCATTTTGTATACCGGTACCTTAATCTGGAGGCATACAGCGAGCAAAGCGTCTCGTTCATGCCTCAAAGGCAGATTTAACTATAAAATATATCCTCCACTTATCCGAATCGTGCTACAGCAACAAAGTCGCGCTTCGCACGAAGAAGCTCTGAAATTTAGAAAATTGTTGGAAACTTTATCGATAAGATTTGGTTCGTGTTCACATACCATTGACCAAGAGGAGCATCTGGTGCGCCTGCTTCGCAGCCGCACCATCTGCATCGTGCCAGTCTGTCAGACTAGGTGACTGTCACCTGTATTTCAAATGCAAGTATAGACCAAAACCAGTTCTAAATGCACTTTGGTGGAGACACACCTCGTGAACGAAGCAGCAGCATACCTTATCAGTACTTGCTATCTTAGTAAAACTACACCAATGTATATATAAATTAGTATATGCGTTACACGTGTAGGCAACTCGTACGTATTTAAAAAAAAGGGTTTAACCCTTTCACTTAACCCTTTAAGAGTGCTCCAGATGGAGGGTGAACGGGATCCCTTCGCGCAACCTCCAAAACTCGTACCTAGACGAGGTGGACGTTACAAGCAACATCCCAGTAATTTATCATATTCAGAGGGTATTATGACTCATGAAAGTAACTGTAGAGTACTTACAGGGATTTTCCACGAAACCTCTACGAACTAATATCACCTATCCCATAAATTACCAGGTTATAGTATTTTTGAAGAATAAGACGTCCACTCGGATCCCTCCTTAGCTCTGAAATAAATTTCAGAGAACAGAAAATCTATAGAAAATCCACAGAAAATCAGATATTATTGGTGTATTTTCGGTAGTTCTTGAAGGTAATCAGAGAGGGATAAATGCTTACAGAAGGAGGGTGAAAGTAAGCCCCCCGAATCCAGCCAAATTGCCGGCTTCACATTTGTAAATGCGTTCGCTGTTCGCACTTCCACGACAGGTGGCTAGGAATTCCCGCCCATAGCTATTCTATGAGCCAAACACGTCTTCACAGCTGCCGTACTGGCTCAGCGAGGCGCTTTCTTGTCCCTAAAATCGGATCTTTTGGGGATTTGAGGGCCACGACATCCATCCCCAGGAAGGATTTTCATTGTCTGTTGCTCAAGCCAACTCCCACTTATCCGGATGTGTATAGATTTCTCTATAACGTTTTAACGTGCGAATCGATTACAGTTGAAAGGCTACTACACCCAGTCGGGGAAAGTATCTGCGTGTGAACGTTCTCATTCGAGAATATGCCGCCTCGAGGAAAGATTGTCACTCTTTACTGTACCGTCGCTGGTGTCGCCGGAAGCGCGTTCCCTGTGGACATCGACGATAGTTTGTCGGTGGGCCACTTAAAGGACGCGATCAAGCCGAAGATCAATTACTCGGATCCAGCCTACAAGCTACACCTATTCCTGGCGAGGAAGGACGACGCGTGGTTGACGGAGGCTGACGTGATCAAAGGTGTGGACGACGCCACTGACCTGAAGCCGTTGGGCGGTGCGGGGGCACCACTCAACCTTGTTGACTTGTCGGAGGACAAGGTGCGATTTCAATTCACGAAGGAACATGTTGTGGCTAAAACGACCCCTGTCCATGTGCTGGTGGTGGTTCCGGAGCAAGAATTTACGGGCAAACGCACTCGCGAGTAGATGAATGGTTCGTTGGCGATGAGTTTTCTGCTCAACAGAAGAAGCGTAAAGTGGATGAGGGTGGTGATGGGGACGACAGGGTGTTGAGGTACTTCAGGATGTCTAACTTTCCACCTCTGATGCACCCGGAGGAACACTACTCGACGATTGTGGAAAGGGCCTCATCCATCGTGAGTTGATGGAAAAGGTGAAATCTTGTTTTGAAAATAATAAGGGCGCCAATATGGTCGTAACGGGGAACCCTGGCACGGGAAAGAGTCGTTTCTACCTGTATTGCGTCTTCCGACTTCTTCGTCGCCAACAAGTTGAAGTCCAGGATCTTCCTTCGTTTGAGTTGGTGCTAAATTTTGGGCAAAGATTTCACAAGTATAGTGCTCAAGATTATGTGTTCACTGAATTGGACGAAGCGGGTGTTCGTCGACTCTCAGACCGACGCTTGGTGCTTCGGCTGATTGAGGGAAGGTCATCTCAGCTGACTGGGTGGAAAGGAGTATCGATTCTGTTTGCGTCGCCTGGCCTTGAAAGCATAACAGAGTAACAGGATTGAAATCCTGGGTGCCCGTCTCGCTTAGACGGCACCACGAGCAGCGACGGAAGGACGAGCGAAGACCAAGACGGCGGCGAAGGACGGACGATCAAGGCAAGCAGCACGGCAACGGGCCGGCGCTGGACGAACCCGTCGTCTAGCGACCCATGGCCCGCCGTACAAGATCGCGAGGTGCCCAAAGGGCACGGACGAGCGGCTGGCAGGGACGAGGGGCGCAACGGACGGCCAGGAGGGCAGGGGAGTCGTCGCCGACCCTTGGAGCAAGAAAGATCGTAGGCAGATGCATGTGTAGGGTAGCGGGGCAGTTCCCGATTTGCAGTGAGGCACACAGAGCCCCGTTGCAAGCAGCTAGAGCGTCAGGTCTTGACACAGCACTAACAACAAGAAACACGAACAACTACAAGACATTGACAGTTAGATAGACAAGAACGAGCACACCGCCCGCTGCTAAGGACTGCCGTGGATACAGGTCGGAGGAGATACTCGGGTCTGTAGCCTTACAGCTCCCGGAAGAAGGTCGTCGGTATTTGTAGCCCGCCACGCAGGCCACCAAAGGCCAAGAAGAGGTTCTGCGAAGCCCTCGGCATTGCAGCCCGGTACTGGTGGACCTGGCGACGCTTGAAGAGTATCCTAGAGCAGGCCGTTGCAGCCCGAAGCACAAGGACAAGTCAACCGTAGATCGCCGTGCGTGTTAGTGTGTGGATAGAGAGTAGGTCTAGGCAACCAGGCGATTAGCGGTCGTAGCCACCGGACACTGTCCTCTGGCCAGGGACAAGACCGGCGTGCAAGAGGGACGCAATACAAAAGGCGGTGCTGATCACTTGGTGGTCATACAGGGGCTGACTACACAGCTGGAGCAAGGAGAACTCCACGACGCTCAGCCCAGAGGCGCGAACCCGAGCGGAGAGAAGAGTGGGTGCATAGTGAGGAGTGAGGGAAGAGTGCGGAGTGAGAAGCAGTGAGACGGAAAACGAAAGAAGAGCTGTATTAACGGCGGCAGAGGAAGCAGAATGACGGCACGAACGGACCGCCCAGCCCGGCGATCGAACACACCGACGGCGAATGTGACACCGAGAGCGACGACCCCAATAAGAGCAGCGGCGAGACCAAAACGGTAGCGTGCAACTTGCACGCGCACGCGGATGCGACTGAACACGGACGGAGATGACGGAGATGGCGACGAGGTCGTGGTCAGCAGCGGGGTCGCCATAGCCGCAGCCGGCGACGACGACTCCGACGACCACAGCGGGGACTCGAGCGGTGGCGGCGACGACCATGAGAACGGTGGGTGGAGCAGTGCGGCAAACCAACAGCCCGCCAGCAACCAACAGGCGACGTCCAACCATCGCGAAGAAGCCCACGCATCGAACCAGCCAGCAGCCGCGAGCCAGCGAACGATGGCCGCGAGCAGCAACCAGGATGAGGAACTTGAAGCGATGGACTGGTGGGAGGTGCTCAATCCCGCTCAGCAGCGTGCCATGATGAAGCGATTCATCACGCAGCCGACCGTGATCGCGGCACCTGCTCCAGTCGCGACGACGGCCATGGACACGCAGCCTCGACGCACGAAGCGGAAGAAACTGCTGATTGATGACTTCAAGGGCACGGCGAGCGAGTCCGTCGAAGCTTGGCTAGCCACCGTGCCCCAGGAAGTCAGCCGACAGAGAGCACATGGTGGCGACACTTGGACGTCCGAGGAGCTCTTCTACGGCGTGACAGCGCATCTGAAGGAGCGGCCAGCAAGTGGATCATTTGCGTGAGTGAGGAGATGGATGATAACGAGCGCACCATCGAACACCTTACCCGTCGGATGCGGAAGAAGTACGGGCGCCGTGACAATACGTGGCAAATCCAGCAACGCCTAGCGAAGCGGGTTCAACAGCCAGGAGAGCGGCTCACGGACTTCGCCGACAGCCTGACAGAGATCGGGTTCGGAAAACGAGTGTTAGCGGAGTCGTACGTCGAGGCGTTCCTCAACGGCCTCAATAACGAGATCACAGCCATGCAAGTGCGTACCTCGGAACCGCGGACGCTGGACGAGGCCGTCCAATTCGCCGTCGACAAGTGTGGCGAGTACGGCGAGGGCCACCGAGTCACCGACTGACGCGTAGCCAAGCGGCGGTATCGGGAGGATCGCCAACTGGCTGAGGACGACGCGGCAGCGACGAAGCACAAGAAAGTGAAAACAGAGCCGGATCAAATTGATTGGAAGAAACTAGGCCTAGGGCTTGGGGTTGGAGTGGACACTCCCCCGAATTACGACACAGCCGGCAGAGCTGTCTCCGGATTGGCTAAGGCCTCGGTCAAAGACCCACTGTCATTGGTCGCGCTGCAAGCCCTGATGATGGCGTCCGGCGTTCAAGACCCGAAGCCCGCAGCTAGCAAACCAAAGGCGGCCAAGACACTCGAGATCAAGGCAGAGGAGGACGTCCACGCACCGGCAACTGGCGCGCAGGACAACCAGCAGACGCACAACCGCTACAGTGGTGGCGGTGGCTATCGAGGACCCGGCGGCTCCGGCGGCCGACAAGGATCCGGCGGTAGCGGCGGTGCAGGACGCGGAGGTGGGCGCAGTGCGTATGGGCCACCCGGCGGCTACAAGTCCATTGCCCAGCGGAAGGCGGAATCCTCGTGCGGCCACTGTGGCGAAGCGGGCGATTGGTGGCGCGAGTGCCGCATTCGCCTGGCGGAAGCGACGAAGATGGAGCAGGAGAACGCGGCGTCCAGCAATCAAGCGGCTGGTACCACCACGGCACCGACAGCGGCACCAGCGTCGGGAAATGCACCGCGGCAGTAGAGGCGGGGACTCTGCTGCCGGTGGACGAAGGGCACCCCGGAGTGAGTACGCGTACGACTGCGCAGAAAGCGGGACTGGAGCGGAGCGAGGGGCAGGCGCCAGCGTGTCTCGCCAAGAGGAAGAGCGGTAGCGTGGAGAACGTGCGTGGCCTGACCCAGAGGAAGAGTGGGGACGACCATGGCACGGCGAAAGTGCCGGGCAAGGACGACGAAGTGGAGAGCCCGGCGGAGGCGAAGCATGTGGAGGAGGAGACGATGAGAACGCCTGACGAGGGCGACACGAACAGCTCGGCGGCAAGAACGGCGGCGGAGTCGGCGGCCGAGTCGATTCTGGCCGAGATGGAAGGAGCGGAGGGCTCTGGGCAGCCCGCGAGTACGACAGCGGCGACGGCCGGCTCAAGCGATGAAGTCAACCGCGCGCACACTGCCAAAGAAGACCATGCGTCGAAACCCCGCAAGGGATTGACGCGACAGCAGCTGCTGGTGAGTGGCGGTCGTACAGTAGCGGCCCGCCGACGGCAACGACGGACCGAGCAGGAGCTGGCGACCTTGCAAGGCATCCTGACGGCGGAGCTGCGAGAGCGACGCGCCGAGCGCGCCAAAGTGTTGCGTCTGATGGTGAAGACGCTGATCACCGAGGTGAACACGGTGGTCGACGCAGGAGGCAAGAAGCCGCGACAGCGCAGCGTGCAAGCTGTGGTGGTCGAAGCGCGCCAAGTGGAGCTGGCCGCCATGAACCAAGGGCGGTCAGCGTGAAGGACGCGCCCCAGACAGTGGGCCGTAAGAAGACACGGTGGGACGGGTCACGCGTCACGGCGACGGCCGTGGCAGAGAAGAACAAGACGGAGGACGTGTGGCTCGAGTGCATGAGGCAGTATGCGCTCGAGTTGCCGGAGGAGTTGGTAGAATAGGGCACGCTGGCAGAGATGCGGGCGGCCCGCCGAAGTGCAGCCAAGGCAGTCAAGAAGTACAAGATAGCAAGAAGAGGGTACCGGCTGCAGCGCCGGCGGAGGATGATGGATCAAGTCCGAGCCACGGAGGCTGCGAAACCAGTCCAGCAGAGGCGCCGTATCAAGCGCGGCTACCACTACGAGCGCCAAGGGCACTACGGAGACGTCGAGCTGGTGCCGGACGCCAAGGGCAAGCCGTTGCGTACGGCTCAGTTGAGGGCCACGGGTGCAATCAGTCCAAGCTGTCTGCCGACAGCACTGCTAGCGCTCTCCAAGGCGCACACGCAAGAGGTACGCCTCGACAGCTGCGCGCAGTTTAGCGTGGCTGATCGAGACCTGCGCAAGTATGGACGGTGTATCACCAGGAACGCGCCGGTGGACGTGGTGCTGGGATTCGGTGGCGGACAGACGCGAGTGTTGGGGGTGTGGCGCTTTACGGGCACTACGGTGTACCAACAGCGCATCACGGTGGATGCCCTTCTCGTGGATGGCCAAGGTGACGAGTTTTCTCGTCGGCGAGGACTGGATGGCGGACAAGCAGGTTCGGCTCGCGAGAGCTGAAGTACCGAGAGGCGGACGGCCAGAAGGTCATACTGCCCTTCACGTGCCACGGAGTGACCACGCTGCAGCAAGCCGGGGAGAGACAAGCGAACGTGCGCCTGGCCAAGACGGTGAAGATGCCAACGAACACCCTGAACCTGGTGCGCGTCAAGGTCGACGCGCCTGACGGCACGACGGGAGTGTTTGTCCCGAAGCCGAGCTCCAAGCGACACCTGATGATGTCGCCGACGGCAGCCACGGTGCACGAAGGCGTGGTACGAGTCGCAGTACTCAACATCGAGGGCAAGAGGGAGAAGTTGCCTGCGCGCGAGGTTCTCGGCACATGGGTGCCGACAGACGACACCATGCAGATGTTGTCGCTGAACGGGGAATTAGAGAAGGCGCGCGTGAAAGAGTGAGTGTCGACCCTGAAGAAAGAGGACGGCGAGCCTCTGAAGAATGAAGCCAGCTTGGACATCGGGGATATGGAGCCCGACGAGCGCGACTTGGTCATCGCGCTGTTCCGTCAGTACGCGCCGATAGTGGAGAAGAAAGAAGGCTGCCCGCCATTGGCGAAGGCGACAGTCGAGCACCACATCAACACGGGCGACACTGCGCCCATCATGCTACGAAGAAGGCGGCATGCCGTCTCCGAGAACACGCTCATTGACAAGGAGGTGGACACTATGCTGTCCCAGGGCGTGATCGGGGAAGGCGAAGGAGCATGGGGATTCCCCGTCGTGATAGTACGAAAGAAAGATGGCAGCGTGCGCTTCTGTATCGATTACAGAGCGCTCAACGCTGTGACGGTCAAAGACGTCTACCCGCTGCCGCGAGTGGACGAGACGCTGGAAGCCCTGCATGGCTCGAGGCGGTTCACTAGTTTGGACTTGCACTCCGGCTACTGGCAGTTAGCCGTCGCTGAGAAAGACAAGCCGAAGACGGCGTTTACCACGCGCCGTGGTCTATTCCAGTTTCGGCGCATGCCCTTTGGGCTGTGCAACGCGCCGAGTACGTTTCAGCGGCTCATGGACTGCGTCCTGTGAGGACTCACGTGGATCTGTTGCTTGGTGTACCTGGACGATGTGATCATCTTCACCAAGGGCACTGTGGCCCAACATGTCGTGGAGCTAGCGCTCGTCTTGGAGCGACTCTCGGAGGTCTCGGAGGTCGGCCTCAGCCTGAAGGCGAGCAAGTGCTCCTTCGCGACCACAAGTATGGAATACTTGGGCCACGACTTGACGCCAGACGGTATACAGCCGACGCGCCGGCTAGTGAAGGCGATTGTGGACTTTCCAAGGCCACAAGACGACGTGCAAGTACGCGGCTTTGTAGCCCTCGCGGGCTACTATCGACGTTTTGTACCTGACTTCGGTGCCCGAATGGCGCCATTGACTACCCTACTGCGAAAGACTAGCGAGTGGACATGGGGCGAAGCCCAAGAGGAAGCATTCACGTGGGCGAAGGCGTGGCTCAGCACGAAGCCCGTGCTGGTCTACCCCGATTACGACCTGCCTTTTAAATTGACAACCGACGCCTCGAAGGCTGGACTCGCAGCGGTGCTGTCGCAGGACCAAGGGCGCGGCGACCAACCGGTGACGTACGCGTCCAAGGTCAACAGCCCGACCGTGGCCAACTACAGTATTTCAGAGCTAGAATGTTTGGCGGTCGTGTGGGCGGTGCGGCTATTCCGTCCACACCTCTACGGAAGGAGATTTACGATCGTCACGGACCACGAGGCCCTGAAGTGGTTGATGACCACCAAGGAGCCAGCCGGTCGGTTGCACAGGTGGGCCCTAACCTTGCAGGAGTACGACTTTGACATCGTGTACCGGCCCGGCAAGGAGAACCACGTGGCGGATGCGCTGTCGTGCGGCCCAGCAGCTATGGCGGCGAACATGGGGGAGGACGAGGCGAAGGAAGCAGATGACGACCCCGCCATCGGGCTGGGGCCGAAGCTGATGAGCGGCTCCAGCACCAGCGACGCGAAGTGCGTCGAGACATTGGAACCAGCGGCAGAGAAGACCAGTGTGGCGCGCACTGGTCTGACGAAGCGTGAGCTGGCACTCCTGGCGGTGCACGAAGATGTTGAGGTGGCCGCGTGCCCGGCAGTCGCGCAAGTCTTGAGCGCGAAGGCGGTGTCGGACGCGTACCTGAGCCCGACACCATACGCGGAACTGGCCACGTCCCCGACAGAGGCGGAAGTGAACCGTGCAGCGGTTGCAGTGATTGAGGCGGGAATAGTGCGACGAGTTGACGCCGCTGAACTCGGTGTTGTCCAGTTCGCGGACGCCGACATCGAGAGAGAGCAGGGATAGTCGGTCATGGTGCAGGCGCTGCTCAAGAAGGGCAACTACCAAGGGCAGCGCGTCTTTGTGAAGGACGACGGCTTAGTGAACATCCAAGTGGGCGATGGAGAGGCCCGTGTGATCCTGTCAGCTGTCTACTGGCCCTTGGCGTTTAAGGAGGCTCATGATAGTAGTTGGGCGGGCCACTTGCGCGGGCCGCAGACTTAAGAACGGCTACGCAGGCTTTACTGGTGGCCCTACATGCAGAAGACCGTGCGTGACTGGGTGTCGGCATGCCAGGACTGTGGCAGCCGCAAGGCCAGACCGCAGGCCGTGATACCCCCGCTGAGGAGTGTGCGCACTGGAGAAGTAGGTGATAGGTGGGCCATCGATGTCGCGGGGCCGTTGCCCGTGACAATGAACGGTAATCGGTACGTGATTGCCACGGTGGAGTACACCACCAGATACGCTGTGGCTGCGTCAGTGCCAGAGCACACAGCCAAATCGATAGCGAGATTTTTGATGGATCGCGTGGTGCTAGTCTACGGCCCCATGAGGGAGATCATGATGGACGGTGCCCGAGGATTCACGAGCAAGGTCACGGCGGAGCTACTAGAATTGATGCAGGTGAAGCAGGCCACGCCGGTGCCGTACCGCCCAAACTTGTTGGGGCTGGTTGAACGGTTCCACCGGACGTGGAAGGACATCGTAAGCCTGTACGTGGATGAGGGCCAGGACGACTGGGACGACTTCCTACCCTGCGCTCTCTACGCCTACAACTCCTCGCAACATGCTACTCATCGCTATCAGCCAAATGAACTGATGATGGGACGCAAACTGAAGACTCCTGCTGAACTACTGCGACGGAACCGACTAGCGCACCCACATGGCACGCTCAATGCGTATCATGAGGTGCTATTACAAGATTTGATGAAGGCACGTGAGTTGGCGGCTCGGGCGCTGCAAAAGGAGCAGGCACGCCAGGCCATGTACTATAACCAGCGCAAGGTGCGACGGCGCGGTGCATTTGCACCCAACCAGTTAATCTGGGTGTATCGGCTGGCACGCGGCAAGAAGATCACTAAATTTGGACATCGGTGGCGAGGTCAGGGCCAGATTATGGAACCTGCTGGATATGACAACTACAAGATCAAGATGCTGGACTCTGGACAAGAATTAGTAACGCATTGTTCATTTTTACTACCCTATTATTACCCCCAGCACCTGCTGGAGTAAATGGCTCGAGACATCGCAGTGGACCTCCGCGAGGAGGCCATAGCAGCAGCGGACATCGACTCGGAAGACGAGGAGGCGGGGAAACTCAAAATAGCCTCACCACCCGGCGACGAGAATAGCGCGGCAGTGGCGGAGCACGCAGGGCATGGGCCCGGGCACGAAGCGGCCCAGGACCGGCCAGACAGCAAATCACCGCCTGCGCAGCAAGTGAGCAGCATCCCAGCCGCCAGCCAAGCAGCACCGAAGAAGCGAAGTAGAGGCCATGCCGAACAAAGCGCAGCGCAGCAGCAAAAGAAGCGGAGCAAGCACAGTGAGCCAGCCGCACGCAGCCGAACCAACGAGCAAGTGGTACACGTACCTGACAACCGAGGTGGTGCTCCACCAGGTGAGGCGGAGCCAGAGCGTCGGCCGTCCCCACGACATCAGGGACGAGCAGCCGCGCGAAGCAGGCAAGGTGTCTCCGGCGACACCATCGCCAGTCGGACGCGGGCGCGAAGCAGACGAGCTCCGTACCCCGACTCCAACGACGACGGAAGCAGATCCAGCAGTCCGGACAGGGCTCTCGCCCCTGACACAGCACTTGTCGAGGATGCTGACATCAGTCCGCGAGACGGGCGCGATCAGCAGCGCGTCGAAGCCAGTCGCGACGACGCGGAAGGCAGCGAGCGACGAGCAGACTACGAAGGGCATGCTGCCCGTGATGAGGGTGCAGGACAACATGCCGACGTTGTCCCTCCAGGCGAGCAACAAGACCGCGTACCCCACGGTGGTGGTGAACGCAGTGTCGGAACAGCAGAAGGCACCGTTGCAGACCAGCGGCCGTCGAAGAGAATGAAGAACCAAGAATTTACGTGTTCGCCGGCGGCGGAAGGCGCGGCGTGGACAGCGTCGTGTCCAAGAAGCCAAGGCTCACCCGATTGGAGCCGACCGAAGCCGTGGTGTAGTGCAGACGGCGGCGATATCGCACACGCACTGGGTGTTATGTTCGGGAGTTCGAAGTTGAGCGCCTGGGTCATCGATCTGACCGAGACTGCAAGCTGTGGATTAATCAACGGGACTACGAGCAGCTCTGGCGTGAAGGGCGGATACGGACGCAAGACGGCAGCGACTCTGGCGGAGAAGAACAAGGCGCCGGCGATGAAGGCGTCACAGCGGAGGATTCGGCGACCAAGGAAGGTCGGTCAGCAGCGGCGGCAGGAGGTGACACGGCAGCAGTTCCAGCAGCAGCGAAAGCGGACCAAGTACAGCAGCACAGCAGGACGCGAATCGGGGACGATTCGCCCACTAGAGGAAGAGAGTAACAGGATTGAAATCGTGGGTGCCCGTCTCGCTTAGACGGCACCACGAGCAGCGACGGAAGGACGAGCGAGGACCAAGACGGCGGCGAAGGACGGACGATCAAGGCAAGCAGCACGGCAACGGGCCGGCGCTGGACGAACCCGTCGTCTAGCGACCCATGGCCCGCCGTACAAGATCGCGAGGTGCCCAAAGGGCACGGACGAGCGGCTGGCAGGGACGAGGGGCGCAACGGACGGCCAGGAGGGCAGGGGAGTCGTCGCCGACCCTTGGAGCAAGAAAGATCGTAGGCAGATGCATGTGTAGGGTAGCGGGGCAGTTCCCGATTTGCAGTGAGGCACACAGAGCCCCGTTGCAAGCAGCTAGAGCGTCAGGTCTTGACGCAGCACTAACAACAAGAAACACGAACAACTACAAGACATTGACAGTTAGATAGACAAGAACGAGCACACCGCCCGCTGCTAAAGACTGCCGTGGATACAGGTCGGAGGAGATACTCGGGTCTGTAGCCTTACAGCTCCCGGAAGAAGGTCGTCGGTATTTGTAGCCCGCCACGCAGGCCACCAAAGGCCAAGAAGAGGTTCTGCGAAGCCCTCGGCATTGCAGCCCGGTACTGGTGGACCTGGCGACGCTTGAAGAGTATCCTAGAGCAGGCCGTTGCAGCCCGAAGCACAAGGACAAGTCGACCGTAGATCGCCGTGCGTGTTAGTGTGTGGATAGAGAGTAGGTCTAGGCAACCAGGCGATTAGCGGTCGTAGCCACCGGACACTGTCCTCTAGCCAGGGACAAGACCGGCGTGCAAGAGGGACGCAATACAAAAGGCGGTGCTGATCACTACAGATTATGCAAAAACCCAGTCGTTCACGTATATCGTGCCAGCGTGGAGTTTGGATGAGCTGCAAGACTGTATAACTCGCTCCTTAGCGATGAGGTGAAACTACCAGACGCTGTTTTGATTTCGAGATACAACAAGGTTGGTGGAATTCCAAGATTCATCTTTACTTCAACAGAACTCGAAGATGACGAAGAACTGAGCAGGGCAATTGCCACATACAGTGCGTTGGATATCATTTCCTATGTCAAAAGCAACCATGCTGTGAAAGACGGAAATTACAGCCACCGCGTCCTTGAGATGGTACCCTCCCTCGCAACTTTTCGAGCGAAATTTCATTTGGATTTTCTGTCCAAGTATATTGCCGAGAAAATTGTTTCCAGAGTGACCCAAGACAGCGTCGGAATTCGCGATAGCACACGCTTGCGATGACTTAGGAAATACATCCGTGGTTCGAGGCAAGATATACGAGATGCTGTGTCATAAATGATTTAGCCTTCGCGAACCGCTTCCGTTTCGTCTGCGTTCTCTGTACTCGGAGCTTATATTGTGAATTCCGTCCAAATTTGCCGAATCGGATCGGTTTCAAGACCCCAACAGAATCGCCCAATACAATTCCCAAGTCAGATTTGGAATCGCCAGAGAAAGCCGAGGAGCCACATGTCATGGCTACATTCGTACTTAATTGGTCAACTATACGATTTGTATACGCTCGGGCGATTGGCCGGCGATTGGGCTCGGTCGATTCAACCAATCGCGTTTGGAAACTTCGACTAGAACTCACAATACATGTATGAGATATCGGTTTGAACGAAATGCCAACGGAGCGCTTCCCCGCTCTCAAAGACATCAAAGATTCCACCTTCTATCGACCGACGTCGAAGACATTTGGTGCGCTGGATGCATTCATTATTATGGGCGTTTTCTGTTTAAGCTTGCAGATGACACTGAACCGGGATCATGGTATCAAGGCTGCACCATTGAACAAGTTCTTACAGACTAGACTGGCTGGAAGGCGTTCGAATTCGCAAATATCGTTTCTACTTCGTATTCGTGGTTCCAAGCGAGCTAGCTCAAGAAGCAGACAATCCGACGGAAGACCGATTCCATCACCAGGAAGCCAGGAGATTCTGCTCGAGTCGCCCAGTACGTTGTTGCATTGGATGTGTTTGCTGAGAGCAACTGATGATCCGCTCACGCTGGAAGGCCACGTTCCCACTATGCCGTTGCCGGACTTCAGAATCGTGAGCAGCTGCCCTGGTAGGTTGCGAAGTAGCTATTGGGTCTCGAGAAAAACGAATTACATTGCATGCTACTTCGAAGTATCTCACTACAGTCTCTTAACTCCATTTCTTTGGCCGGGTGTTTGGGTTGACAGGAGGAAGTTTTGATCGGTACATATTAAATTCCGGAACCGCATTGCATCTACTAAGCAGGACGAAGCACTTTAGCGAGGTAACAGTATGCGTCTGCAGCAGATCCTGTGCGGGTGGTGCGAGCGGAGACAGCTCAGCACTTTTTCACTTGCCAGTACTTTACTCGGAAAGTCGCTTTCGTGTACACAACACCGAAATGCCTTCAGCCGCGGCTAAGATCGATTTAATTACCGTATGACAACAACTTGAGGTCTTCAAGGCTAGAATCGAGTCTCTGCTGGCGTTATGACCATCAACTAGGCGCTGGAAGTTGAGCAGTCGCTTGAAATCTGAGACCACATTGCATCGGACGCCAAGAGCGACGATTCCATGCTCATCTTCCGCTTCTTGTACGCTTGATCCCTACAGCTCGGCGGCTCGGTCTTTTGAGGAGCAGTTTCGCTAGCCGCCTTCTGAATTGTCTTCTTCTTTCGCGTCTTCACCGACCGTGTTGTACGGCGTTCCTTCTCGTCTTGATGTGCGCCTGCAGCATTCGTAGCGCCGACTCGCTCTCCTTCCGTCTTGCTCTTGGATTCTGCTGCCTCCAGTTTAGCCGTCTTCTCTTCCCTTATCCTCGCCTTCTTTAGCGCTCTACGGCGCCTCTTAGCCGTTTGACGTGCGGTATCTGCGTTTGAGACAGCGATGTTCGTCTCTGCAGCCGCTTTAATCGTCGAGTCTGCTGAGTCCGAGGCTCCAAGACGGCGCTTCTTGCCGCTGGATGGCTGCTGCAGCTTAGAAGAACTCCCTCGACTCTCCATCAAAAGCGAGCGCATCCTCTTTACGTGGACAACAGGCTCCGCAGTCTCCTCGTCCACTCCACAATGCTTCACATGTTGCTCCATCGCCTTCTCCGTCACGAGTTTCTTTCCTTCGCAGACAGCGCAGATCACCAGTATATGCACGTCCACATCACAGATCTTGCGATGTTTCTTGAGTTCCAATGCCGTCTCGAAGACTTCAAAGCAGAGCGCGCACTTGGGCGTCCGTGGCAAGTTCACATCCAGCACATTGGTCACGTCACTCAGCTGGAAGCGCTTCTCTCCTTGCTGTTCCTTATTCATCCGCTTCAGCAGCTCATCGTACAGATGAATGAGCACGAGTGCGTCCGCGGCAGCGTAGTGCAGCTGACTGGCAGTCAGCGGCCTCCTCTCCCAGTTGGACATCTGCTGCGTCTTGGCGAGCTTTCGGTGCAGGTAGAAGAACACGAGCTTCTGCAGACTCAGCGGGTTGTGTGCGCCCGTCAACGCGATGGACAGGTCGTTCACCTCCACGACGCTCTTGCAGACTGTGAAGCAGGACGCCTGCGGGTAGGACTGTGCCAGCTCCTGCAGGTCCTGGAAGAAGCTCTGGCCGAACTTCACGATCTTCTTGGACAGGAAGACGCTGGTGAGCGTGCTGTTGTAGACGGTGGCGGGCAGGCGGCGCAGGTCGATGACGAAGACCTCCTCCTTGTGGCTGGTGTCGCGCACTGCGATCTGCAGCAGCGCGCACGGGTTGGGGCCGCGGGTCCTTCCAAAGTTAGGCCGCGTCTCCTGCGTGAGTGAAGTGAGTCAGAGTCAGAGTCAGCGGCTAGTGGATCAGCTTTCAACCCACACGGACGCACCGTGTCGAAGCCCATGAGCTGCGCGCTGAGCAGGCGACCGGCGCAGTAGGAGAAGTCCTTCTTGGTGGCCACGAAGTGGATGGGCACGCGCGCTTGATCGATCACATACTGCGGGGACTGGTTGATGATGCCCGTGAGCCGAACCTTCATGGAGACCATGGCGTCCGATGTAGCAGTGGAAATTCCACTGTGGAATGCAAAGTGACGCACCGTTTCGTTGGTTGATGGTGGTTGTCCGTTATAACGAAAGCGATTTAAATCTTTATAAGGTAACACACACATTAGCGAATCATCGTGCTTGGTGTTAATAGGATCGAGTACAGGTGTCTGGAAGACCGCAACGTGCAGTGCTGGCAGTCGGACTCAGCGTAAGCTTACTCGTTGCCATGCCATGAATCCATCAGCTCAGCGATCGTCGACAGCGGAGAGGCGTGGAGAAGCGTAGGGATCAGTTCGTTTCTGATCTTGCAATCGAACGGTGGCTTTCCGTGCCAACCACCGGCTCGGGCGATTGTTGATAGGCTCTGCAGCAGTGTCGAGACCGAAGACCTGATCGCTTGCTTGCGATGCAAGGTCCTTTCGGTAGTCGATTAGACTTTGCCAGCCTCACGTCACGCTCATGGTCCGACGCACTCCACCAAGCAGCTCTTGTGCCTGGCTCAGCTGAGCTGCTGCAGCACCGCCGGATTCCAACCTAACCGTCTTTGGCATTGATGACCCCGCGCCACGGATACTCTACTGTACTACCCTTCACTCGCAGGTCGCCAGCTCCGCTCTGGCGGCATGACGGTGTGGCGACAGCACAAACGCTTCAACGCCGCCGCCAGATCTAAACCCAGGTTCTAAAATCCAAGCAGGGATGTCAGTGTAGCCATCGTGCTCCACCCATACTTTAGCGCCATACAACCCGCCGACCACCAGAACGCCCAATCCGCGTCCAAGAGGCGCGTGCCCAAATGCTCCGGCTCCAATCCCAAAATTATCCACCAGCTCTCCGCGCAGAAATAGATTATCCGGCTGGAGCGTAGACGAAGTCTGCTCAGCTCATGGCGGTCCGCGCTCCTTCCGACGATGCGCCGCTGCTGGTGGTGGAGCTTGCGGTGGAGGGCATGATGTGCATGCAGAACTGCGGCTCGACGGTGCAGCGCGCGCTGCGGGGCGTGGCCGGCGTGGCCTCCGCCGTCGTGGACTTCGAGCGCCGCAGCGCGCGCGTCGAGTGCGAGCCGCGCGCCCGCGTGACGGCCGCCGACCTGGTGGACGCCGTGGAGTGCGTGGGCTTCGGCGCCGCCGTCAAGCCGCCCGCGCAGACTCAGACTCAGACGCTGGAGCTGGAGCTGCTGGTGGAGGGCATGATGTGCCAGAAGAACTGCGGCGCCACGGTCGAGAACGCGCTGCGGGGCGTGGAGGGCGTGGCCCGCGCCGTCGTGAGCTTCGAGCAGCGCAAGGCGGTGGTGACGCTGCGGCGGCCCGGCAGCGCGACGCTGCAGGAGCTCGTGGACGCGGTGGAGTGCGTGGGCTTCGAGGCCGGCGCGTACGACGCCGCCAAGGCCGCGGCCGTCAAGCTGCAGGCGCAGAGACAGAGGACGCAGCAGCAGGAAGAGGAGCAGCAGCTGAGCGTGGCGCTGGACGTGCGCGACGCGGCCGGCCACCCGCGCGCCGTGTTCCACGTGGAAGGCATGAGCTGCGCCGCGTGCGTCAAGGCCATCGAGGACCACGTGGGCCGGGCCGAGGGCGTGCTGCACTGCCGCGTGGGGCTCATCAGCCAGAAGGCCGAGGTGGCGTTCGACCGCGACCTGGTCCTGAGCGCGCGGCAGACGCTGCAGCGGCTCATCCAGGACGCCGGCTACCACGCGACGTTCTCGCACGTCGTGGAGCCGGGCGACGACGACTCGCTCGAGCTCAAGTTCTCGGTCGCGGGCATGCGCGACGCCGCGTGCGTGGAGAAGATCGAGGCGGCGGTGGGCGAGCTGCCGGGCGTCACCAAGGTGCTGGTCGACCTGCAGGCCAGCAAGACGCACGTGCACCTCAAGCAGCTGGCCAAGACGGGCCCGCGGGACGTGCTGGAGTGCATCAACGGCCTGGGCTACTCGGCGGAGGTGGCGCTGGAGACGGCGGACCAGAGCGCGCTGAGCAGGTCGGAGGTGGACAAGTGGCGCAAGCTGCTGACCACGGCCATGCTCTTCTCGCTGCCGGCCATGCTCATCCACATGGTGCTCATGTACATCCCGTCGGTGGAGAGGGTGCTCATGGCCCCAGTGTTTAACGCCGTGACGGTGAAGCTGCTGCTGCTCTTCTTGCTGGCCACGCCGGTGCAGTTCGGTGTGGGCTGGCGGTTCTACGTGGCGGCGTGGAAGGGTCTGCAGCACGGCGCGATGGGCATGGACTTCTTGGTGGTAGCAGGCACCACCATGTCCTACACGTACAGTTTTGTGTCGATGGTGGGGTCGGCGCTGCACGAGAACTACCAGGGCCACCACTTCTTCGAGTCCTCGGCGATGCTGCTGACGTTCGTCACGTTGGGCAAGTACATGGAGTCGATGGCGAAGGGCAAGACGGCTGATGCACTGTCAGAACTGGCCAAGCTGCAGCCGAAGACGGCGCTGCTGATTGTCAATGGGAAACGCGACCGTGAAATCCCGATCGAGTTGGTGCAGCGAGGGGACCTTCTTCGCATCCTCCCTGGTGCTAACATCCCTACAGACGGAGTGGTGAAGTCCGGCTCCAGCTCGACGGACGAGTCAATGCTCACAGGTGAGAGCATGCCGGTGGCAAAGAAGGAAGGCGACTATGTGTTCGGGTCAACGGTGAACCAGCAGGGCACACTGGTGATTGAGTCGAGCTGCATGGGTGGCGAGAGCTCGGCGTTGGCACAGATTTGCTCCTTGATTGAAGACGCCCAGCTCAACAAGGCCCCCATTCAGGCATACGCAGACTTCTTGGCATCGATTTTCGCTCCGTGTGTTCTGGGATTGGCAGTATTGACATTTACTACCTGGTTACTGCTGCTCTCAATGGACATCGTACCTGCGGAGTGGAAACTTGATCTGGGAGTGTCCGTCGGTACTGATCATGCCGATGATTTCTTCTTGTCAATTCTATTTGCCATCTCGGTTGTGGTGATTGCGTGCCCGTGTGCTCTGGGGCTGGCCACACCTACGGCTGTGATGGTTGGATGCGGCGTCGGAGCCAAGAAGGGGGTGCTCATCAAGGGCGGCCGTGCGCTGGAGACCGCGCGCTACATCGACACCATCGTATTCGACAAGACGGGTACGCTTACTGTCGGTCACCCTTCTGTTCGTGACGTAGTGGTGGCCGACCGTGCGTACACGCCGCGCGAGCTTCTGTACTACGGTGCGTCCTTGGAGTGTGTGAGTGAGCACGTTCTGGCTAAGGCCATCGTAGTGACGGCGACGGAACACGAAAAGATCGATCTGCAGGATCCGACTGAGGTCCATGTGGTTCCTGGTCGTGGTATTGAAGGTGTCGTGGCTGCCAGCGCGGTGACTTCACGCACTACTGCCACCAATGTAATGGTGGGCAACTCTGAGTTCTGCGAGGAGAAGGGTATCGAGATCGGCGAGAAGATGCGCGCTCACATGCACGAGATGGAGCAGGAGGGCAAGACTGTCGTGGCTGTGTGCGTGGAGAACAAGTTGGCGGGCGTGATTGCGTTGGCTGACGCTCCTCGTCCTGAAGCAGCGGACGTCGTGAAGCACCTGAAGTCGATGGGGTTGGATGTGTGGCTGATCACGGGCGATAACCTCCGCACGGCCAGCGCGATTGCGCGTCAGATGGGCATCAACCACGTCAAGGCGGTGGCTCTTCCTGGCGAGAAGGCGTCTCAGATCAAGGCACTGCAGTCGCAGGTGAATCCACTGACGATGAAGCCGCGCGTGGTATGCATGGTGGGCGACGGCATCAACGACGCGCCAGCATTGGCGCAGTCGGATATCGGCATGGCTATCGGTGCTGGCACGCAGATTGCCAAGGCGGAGGCCGACATGGTGCTTGTGAAGAGCGCTCTGACGGACGTGGTGGTAGCTTTGGACTTGGCCCGCGTCGTGTTCTCGCGCATCAAGTTGAACTTCTTCTTCTCGATCGTGTACAACGTGGTGGGTATCCCGCTGGCGGCCGGCATGTTCTTCCCTCTGATTCATCGAATGATGCCGCCTGCGTGTGCTGGTCTGGCGATGGCGTTTTCTTCGGTATCAGTGGTGATTTCGTCGCTACTTTTGAAACGATACCAGTCTCCCGTGGTCGGCGAGATTGATCTGAAGTGCCAGGTGAAGGAGGACGCGAAGGTGATCGAACTCAAGAACATGGTGCGCCAGAAACTCGGACCGTCACACAAGACGTACGCTCCTTTGACCAATTCTGACGAGGTACGATGGTGATGCAGTTATCTTGGTATGCTGGGCGGGTTTCACTCATTGGTTTCTTTTTTTACGGTTTAGTGGGATGACTGAAGTCCAAAACACGTACAACAGCGCGGTGCTCGAAGAAGTAACAGTAATTAAATTAATGGAGCTTGAAGTGGTAGCGTACAACAAGTGAGCTCCCAAGCAATGCTAGTATCCTTTTTGCCCAGTCTTCACTAGCCGAAAACTATTGAGCTTCGCGTTTGTTCGATGTCTTCGTCGCTATCATCACCGTCGTAGCTCTGATCATCCGTCACGTGGCTGCTTGTGGCCCGCTTAAAACTCTTCGCCTTTCTCCTTTGGGGTGCAACGAATGGTTGTTTCTCGATAAGTGCCAATTGCTGATCATCAAGAGAGACGCCGTGGGGCTTCCGTGTCGAACCGAGCATGCTCTCTTCATCGCAGAACTCGGCAAGCAACTTGAGCCTAGCGGTGGCCCAGCGAGACCGATCCTTTCGCTCACTGTCCATTTGCTCTACAACCAAGAATGATAAGACGATTGAGACTACGGAATTGGGTGGGCTAGACGCACCTTGTAGTACCGCAATTTGTTCACTAAGCAAATTGATCTCATCTTTAGCGTCCTGTGTACATCAAACCCACGTCAATGCAAGTTGATCGAGATTAATACAGGCAATTCGGCCTACCCGTAATGCAATTTGCAGCTCTGAGATATCGCTCTTCCATCTCTTCTCATTGCGCTGGAGTCCTTTAGTAACCTTTTTATTGTTCGGCACGAAAGTTTGAGCAAAATTCAAGACCAGAAAGTAACAAAATAACAAAGGACTAACCTCGCCCACGTGGAGACACTCGTCCTCTTTAGCGATGTAGGCGTGCTGAATGCTCTCGAGTTCCTTATCCTTGTCTCGCAACGCGTCTTTATACTTGGTGAGTTCGCTTTTCAGAGATGCCACTTCCTTCTCCAACTCGACTGGCAATGAATCTACCTGCACTTCTAGTCGCTCGGATTTTGCGCTCAATTCGCACGAAATTTGCAGTTGTTCCTCATACTTGCGCTCGGCTCGCTGTTGCTGTGCTTTCGTTTCGGAGAGCACTCGGTCGCATTCTTCGATTACAGTTGTCTGTCGCACTGTGGTCGCCAGTAAATTTTGGACTTGTTCCTGTAGTTCTTGCACCTCCGCTTCAAGTTTCTTGGTCTTGCTGCAGCTCTGTTCGAGCTGCTGCTGGAGGGCATCGATCGTTTGGGAGTTTGCTCGTGCAGCATTTATCATCTTCTGTTTCCAGTGATGCTCCATACATTTCTGCCCGTCCGATTGAGCTTCATGCACACGCTCGAGCTGCTCAATTCGCTGCAGCAATCTCTTTTCTTTGCCTTTTAGCGTCGTAGCGTGCTCCTGATGCTCTTTTCTTGCATTTTCAACCTTTTGACGCAATTGATCACGTTCCTGCTCCACACAACTTAACTTCTCTAAAACAGTCTTCAGTTGCATCGTTTTCTCCTTGCATGCTTCCTCCAGGTCGCAAGTTCGCTGCTGTAGCAGATTTATATTCTGGGGGTACGCTGTATTCTCTTGCTCCATCCCTCGCAAGGTGAAAACTTCTTGTTGCAAAGAATCCTTTTCTGCTTTTTGCTGCACGAGCTGGCGCTCGAGTTCGTCATTATGGTCGCTTAGACGCTCCACGAGGGTCCGCTGAGATCGCAAACGTTGGATTGACTGCTGAATTTTACTCAGCCCCGTCGACGTAGACACGGTGCTCGAATTAAGTTTTATAAACAAGTTACTTGGTTCCTCCTTCACAGCCACTACAGGTTTGCAGCTCGTTCCTGTGAGATGCTCATGTATTACGTTGGGCTTGTTGACGATATCGCTGACCGACTCGTCCACAGTGGTTTTGTTGCGGCTTGACTCGAGGCTGCTGACATCTCCATCGCTGTCGTTGCCGCTACATATAGTCAAATCTGCCCTGGAGAGTAGTCTTGATCGGGTTGTACCCGTTGGACTGGCTGCATTGCGAGAGCGAGCACCTGCCACAGCCACGCACAGATCACATTTCCGCCTGCTGTCTGGAGAAGCTGCATCGCATCAAAACGTGAGAAAAGCGTATGCTGGTATCCTATTGTTCGCGTGGAAGAGCATGCTGTACCTTGCCCTGCTTGAGTCGTTGCCACCCGATTCGAAGTGGAACTATCCTTCTTGGATTGACTTACAGTCTTTGACGCAGCACGCACTTCATACGTTGGAGGCATTCCGCCTTCGAAGTTCTGGCATACTACAGTCGAAACGGAACACTTGCTAAGTTGAGTGGGTTCATTTGTATATATATCGCTCCTGTCTCAGCCGCCAGCTAACTGCACGAACCAATTTTTGTTGAAATCTAGATGTCCCAGGTGAGGTTGAGAGAGCTGTCGATTTCTTCGACCTGCTCCTTCGCCGGGAAGCGCGTGTGGTTGATACCCATAAGCCGCTGCAGCACACGGACGACCTGGCAACTGTAGCCGAACTCGTTGTCGTACCAGACGTACAGAATGACCTTGTTGCCATCAACGATCGTAGCCTTGCCGTCGACAGTGCCAGCAGCACGGCTGCCGATGAAGTCCGAAGACGCCGCCTCGGCCGAGTTGACGAAGTCGATCTGGTTCTGCAGGGGGGAGTCCAGCGACACCTTGGACATGAACGCGTTGATCGAGTCCTTGGTAATGCCCTCGGACTTGGTCGGGTCAAGCTGCACGTTCAGAATGGCGAGCGACACATTGGGCGTGGGGACTCGGATAGCGTTGGCAGTCAGCTTGTCCTTGAGCGAGGGGAGGCACTTGACCACAGCCGCCGCAGCGCCCGTCTCCGTGATAACCATGTTGAGCACAGCACTGCGTCCGCGACGCTCCTTCATGTGGTAGTTGTCGATCAGGTTCTGGTCGTTCGTGAACGAGTGTACAGTCTCAATGTGGCCGCCCACAATGCCGAACTTCTTGTCCAGCGCGTACAGCGACGGCGCGATGGCGTTCGTCGTGCACGACGCCGCCGAGTAGATGTTGTCCGCGCTCGAGATCATGTTCTCGTTCACGCCGGCCACGATCGTGGGCACGCTGCCCTTGGCGGGCGCCGTGAGGATGACCTTGGCCACGCCGGGGGACTTCAAGTGCAGGCCCAGAGCGTCGGCGTCGCGCCAGCGGCCAGTGTTGTCAATGACCACGGCGTTGTTGATGCCGTACTTGGTGTAGTCGCACTTGTCCGGGCCGTCCGAGTAGATGATTTGGATGAGGTTGCCGTTGGCGATGATGGCGTTGGCCTCCTCGTTGAACGTGATGCTGCCCTGGAACTGGCCGTGCACCGAGTCGCGGCGCAGCAGACTGGCGCGCTTGATCAGGTCCTCCTTGGTGCCCTTGCGCACCACGATGGCGCGCAGCATGAGCTTCACGCCGGGGCCGCTCTTCTCAATGAGCAGCCTGGCCAGCAGGCGGCCGATGCGGCCGAAGCCGTAGAGCACCACGTCGCTGGGCGTGAAGGAGGGCGGCGCCTGGAGCAGCGGCGCCATCTTCGTGTTGAGCAGCTCGCCGAGCGCGCGGATCTTGGCGTCGCGCGCCTCGGGCGTGACCTGCGCCTGCACGTCGAGCACGTGCTTCTCCATGAAGACGAAGGTGCGGCCCAGGTCGATGCGCATGTCGCGCGCGTTGGGCGCGTACTGCACGAGCGCCAGCAGCACCACGAGCGTCTCGGTGGGCTGCATGCGCTTGCCCACGTACTTGCACACGTAGTTGTGCAGCTTGATGAGGTCGATGCTGTTCTTGTGCACGAGGCCCTTGCCGAAGAGAACGCTCACCACGTTGCTCTCGCGGTAGAGGCGGCCGATGAGCGGCACCATGAGGTCGGCCGCATTCTCCTGCGTCTTCCACTGGTCCAGCTCCGCGTCGCGCAGCGCGTTGATCTGCTCGCTGGTCAGCGGCGTATCGGACATGGTGGATGAGTGGGGGTGGGGTGGAGGCTGTGGAGCCACTTGTGGGGTAGAGCGCAGAATGCGGAATGAAGTCTGAAGATTGCCACACTGCGACCTATGGAGTTGAGCCGGACACGCACTTTGCGGGATTGAACCCGCTCAAGCTGATATGGTCAGAGCCTCTGATTCAGAGGTTGTGCTCTGCTCGAAGATGCTTACGGAAAAGTATCATAGCACACGGTTAACTTGCAGAGCAATCGCGATTCGCGATACAGTTTGACAACTGCGGTTTCGAAACGGAAGACTCGATGCAGGGAGAAAACGTTGGAATTATATGCTGTGATGTTTGTCTGTGTTCGTACTGTGAACTACGAACTTTGCGCTTGAGCAACAATCGAGCCATTATATTCTATAAGTGATGAGCTTAACAGCTTATTGAGCTAGCCGAATCACACGATGTGCTCGCGGTGCGAAAGATATTTTTAGACAGATACAAACACGGAACGATCTCGAGCTCGGAGCTAGGTGAACAGCTTTAACGTAATCTGGTTACCAGTAAGTACTGATATAACTAATTTATTAGAATCTGTTTAATATGTTTACCTTGTAATAACTAATAAAATTAATTACTGAGATAAGTGGGGTGGTGACGCCGCGACGTCGATGGTCAAACTGTAAAATGCCATTTGATTGGACGAAAGTCATTATGGCCTGCCAATCGTTTGCCGCAATGAGGACAACTTCAACGGCGGATTGAAAGGACCAGCTAGCGCCGGCCCATTTCGCCGTGTTCCGCGTTCCCCACCACCCAGCAAGCGAGAGAGCAGGTTCAGAGATGACAGCGTCGCGCTCTGCATCGTACGAGCGCAGTCCAGCGCTTCTCCCATTCAGGACCTCGGATTCGCATGGAACGGTGGAGAAATCTCATCGCCCAACGTCAACCCATTGCCAGTGTGGTGATCACCTCGCGGATACTTACGTGGATATGACAATGGCATTTGGCCATTGACTACAGTGCTACAGAGGCCAATGAACGCTTCGATGGTAGTGGTAGTTTCGTGGCCGTAACTGGTGCCGCCGCATTTAGTTCTGGTGGGTCCCAACGGGCCGCAGAGCACGATATCAAGGAAGCAGTGAGGTAGCAACGTTGGCGATGACTACGCCGGTGAAGCGGCCATCGGGGAGGTGCTTGATGCTGAAGACGCCGGGTGGAGGGGGGTGCGACGGGTCTGAAGTCGTCCGTGATGCTCGCTACACCAACTCGATCGGTCAGCTCATGCCCGCGACCGTGAACTTGAGCTCGAGGGAGTCGTCGTCGCCCGGCTCCACGACGTGCGAGAACGTCGCCTTGCCAGCGTCCTGGGTGAGCTGCTGCAGCGTCTGCTGCTTGTTCGGGACCTCGTCACGGTCGAACGCCACCTCGGTCTTCTGGCTACGCGCCTTGATGGCATCGACCACGCGGCGCGGCTCATGTCTTCCACCTGGAAGATGGTGCCCGGCTACTGGTGCGAGCATGCCGGTGGCAAAGAAGAAAGGCGACTATGTGTTTGGGTCAGCTGTGAACCAGCGAAGCACACTGGCGGTTGAGTCGGTCTGTGGGTGGAGAGAGCTCGGCTTTGGCACAGATTTGCTTGATTGAAGACGCCCAGCTCAACAAGGCCCCCATTCAGGCATACGCAGACTATCTGGCATCCTTTTTCGCTCCGTGTGTTCTGGGATGGGCAGTATTGACGTTTACTACCTGGTTACTGCTGCTCTCAATGGACATCGTACCTGCGGAGTGGAAATTTGATCTGGGAGCGGTGAATTCACGCGCCACGGCTGTCAATGTGATGGTGGGCAACTCTTGAGTTCTGCGAGGAGAAGGGCATCGAGATCGGCGAGAAGATGCGCGCTCACATGCACGAGCTGGAGATGGAGGGCAACATTGTCGTGGCTGTGTGCGTGGAGAACAAGTTGGCGGGCGTGATTGCGTTAGCACCTGAAGTCGATGGGGTTGGACGTGTGGCTGATCACGGGCGATAACCTCCGCACGGTCAGCGTAATTGCTCGCCCCCAGATGGGCACCAACCATGTTAAGGCGGTGGCTCTTCCTGGCGAGAAGGCATCTCAGATCAAGGCACTGCAGTCGCACGACTGGATGAAGCCGCGCGTGGTATGCATGGTGGGCAGGAGCTCGAACATATAGTACTGTTTTAGTACTACTTCGTAGTAGTAATATGTAATATCGAACTACTAGCAAGCTACTATAGTAGCTATTAGTTTGGCGTGGGACCGAAACTACTACTACTATAGCAGATACTACTATAGTAGTTTTACTTTCGGAAACTACTACTACTATAGCAGCTACTACTATAGTAGTTTTACTTTCGGAAACTACTACTACTATAGCAGCTACTACTATAGTAGTATTACTTTCGGTCCGGATCAGATAGTAGAGGTCGTTAGATGAATCCACTAACCCCAATTTGTCGGTTTGGAGGTCCGAAACATATGGCAAAACCCTCCACTAAGAGCATTTCCACCGGTCCGACTAAATTTGGGCTAAACCGGACAAAGTCCAGGACACGATAAAATCGTGCAGGAGGCTGATTATCGGTGCTAGCGAAAGGTCAAATTTGGGCTATCCGCCAGTGAAATATAGCTGGTGGATAGTCAGCGTCACTTGATCTTTGTATGACGATCAAATTTGATTTGGTCGGGCTTTTGTCGAACTGTATAAATTGATCGGAATTCAGCGTGGGCTGACTATGTCCACTTTTAACTTTTTTTAGCTTTGACCGGTGGAAATGCTCTAAGCTGGCTACTTTTTATGGTGTGTGGGTTACATTTTACGGTTTCTTAAATCTACCTTGAGGCTCGCTGTGACGGGGGTCACACGCACAATAGCTAGGAGGAAGCGTAACACGCTAACCACAACAGACGCCTGGTGTCTCTGTTGCTGCTTGTGCAAAAGGCTCTGCCTTATCGGTCCTCTTTAGTACCGAGTACTTAAAGAGACTTGCACACTTGTAGGTTAGAGTTAAACAGTCTTGTATAAATAACACTCATAAAGTTCTATCTACTGCTTTCTATCTGCATACTGAATCCCTGCCTAAATTGCGATCTTCCTCAGCGGTTGACTCTCGTGCATCGTGGTCCTTAAGTACGACCGACCCCTAACTTAACATAGTACTTTGGGGAGGTCTACCGTGAATACTCTATATAAGGACCCCTGGTACACAGTACCCATCGTGGTGTGTGACACTCGGTCCTTGTGGGCCACACCGGCCGGGGTGGTCCACACTAGAGAACATCCCTTTTCCTTGAAAAGGTCACTGGCCAATCCTGGCCCCATTACACTCTCCCTCACCCAAACGGGAAGCACCTTTCCCAGTGGGGGAATCCAGCGGAAACTCAAGCACGGCCTCATTCGGCAATTCACGCTCCTCCGAGCACACGCGCACCCCACTACGCCCTCCGGGCATGACGACCGAGACGCAGATCATCGTGCGGGCCGTCCCCAACGCCTTTGGGGCTGCTGGCCCTGCCAAGCCACACGCCGACGCGCTTGCTCCAAGCCATGAAGAGGAGATGCGTCCGGCGCCTGCTTCCACGAAGCACTCGGGCGATCCGGAGGAAGCGAAAGACGCGTCGGCTTTCAAGAAGCCTGCGAATGACACAGCGAAGGCGCCGGGGGCATTGGCTTCACAGAAGCACGCGAAGGACGCGGCCGAAGCGAAGAACCCACCCGCTTCCAAGAAGCTCACGGCCTCTGCGACGAAGGCGAAGAAGACGCCCGCCTCGTCGAAGCCCCCGCGGAAGACGAAGAAGGTGACCGCTTCTTCGAAGCCTGCTCCGAAGAAGCCCTTGGTGAAGAAGCCCGCTGCTAAGCAGCTTCCCAAGAAGAAGGGCGCCGCGAAGGAGGGAACGAAGACCCCGAAGCTGCCCCCCAAGCGCACGGACGTGTTGCTGCCGGGCCCTCACGAGGAGGTAAGCAGCGAGTCGTCCGACACGGACACTCCGAACCCCGGACTCATTGATGATGCCGGGTCGGCGGCTTCTCGCCACAGCAACGCTCCTCGAGCCTCGGCGTCGTCGCCTCCTCGTCCGGACAAGGCCAACGCCGCGACTACGCCACCTCAGAGGCGCAGTCCGTCGCCGGACCCGTCTCTGCAGGTGGACTACGAGGAGTCGGAGTCCAACAAGGACCACGAGGTCGGCGAGGTTGAGTGGTCGCCATCACAGATCACTGACGCTCAACGAGTGATCCACCCGGGGAGCCCAATGTCTCCGAAGACTGTGGTGGCGGTAGAATGCGCCCGAGCCTTGGAGGCGTCCATGTCTCGCCGAGACGACCCGCCCCCCTGCTGCGCAAGAGCCCCAAGTCATCACCAACGCTGGTGTTGATGAGGGGGTCCCTCCTGAGCTGCTTCAGCCGGAGAATCGGGAACACCTGGCCGATCGTTCCCGCCAGGAGGCCTCTCAGGCGGTGGGGACCAAGCGCGACCGCGAGGCCCATGCCCCTCGCACACGCGAAAAACTACTCGCATTGCGGTATTGGACTCGGGGCGAGTACGGCGAGCACCTCCGCCAGAGTCGAAGGCCTGGCCCAGGCGCGCCGCAGTGCGACAAGTGTCCGGTCGTGCTGCTGTCAGACAGCGGCCTGGCCCGCCAGCGGAACGAGACGGAGTTCGAGGAGTGGTTGCACCACTTGGGCTACCCTGAACCCGAGTTCCTGAACTCTCCGTTCCGGATTGATTGGCTGGTCCAGCGTCGTCTTCGATTTCGCATGGCGAAGGTGATCGCTGACGACACTTGGTCGGGTCGATACCTTGATCGACACAAGCCCATGCCGGGCGTCATCCTCGAGGAGGTGCTGCAGAAGATACAGAAGTCTTGGCAGTCGCTGCCGATAGAGCCTAAGAGTGTTCTCGGCTCTGTCAGCGCCGACCAGGTCCGTGGGCACGCTCAAAAGCGGCCACGAGGTCGGCGCAGTCCTCCTCGAGGCGAGCCCCAGGCTCCCACGAGTTACGACTACTCGGGTAGCCACGCCACTTCACCAGGTACTGGTACTGACCGCTACGCCCGCGGCGCTTCAGTAGCCTCTCGACATGGTAGTAGAGGACGCCCTCATTACCAAGCAGAGGCGGCAGAGCCCGCAACGGGAGTGGTGTCGGACCAGGACGCTCAGCGTCGCCCGAGTGGCTCACGCCCTGACCAGGAGGGCCTTCTACCCGCTGTTGAGTCCTGTCAGCGACTGCTGGATGGCCAGCGGACCCGAGATGGTGGCGCTTCGCGCTCGCGTCCAAGATGCGGAGGCCCGCCTGGAGAAGCTCCAGAACGTCCGCCGGGACTTGGACTTCCTGCGAGACCGCGTGTGGAATCTGCCTCGGCAGCTGGACGAGGAGGCTGAACGCTTACGGACCCGGTTCTCGCGAGGCGAGGAGAACGACGCGTCGGTGCGCCAGGTCTTGGAGCGGCACCTTGACTGGATTCGTATCCTGTACGACCGCGTGGGGAGCCTGGAGGCCCAAGAGGCACGCCGCGTAGCGGCTCGTGCTCCTGCTCCGTCTCCTGCTCCTGCTCCACTTCCCTCGGAAGAGCTCGTTCGGATGATAACGAACGCCTTCCAGCAGTACTCTGCGACCCAGTCGGCTCCTCAGGCTCAACAGCCCCCGCCGGGCGATAGGGCTTGAGCAAGCCAACGTAGAACGTCGGATGCGTGGCCATGGAAGATGGCAGATCCAGCGTGTAGGCGTGGCCGTGAACCCCTATGACCGTGAACGGTCCCACGAAGCGAGGTCGCAGCTTGGTGCTGCCCACAGCGGAGACCGCCTGAGTAGGAAGATTCTTAGCATTTAGTAAGACTTGGTCTCCCAGTTTAAACACCTGCGTGTTCTTACGCCCTTGGCGATCACTTTGTTCCTTCTGAGTGTCTTGAGCGGCGGCCATGGCGTCACGTACGCGCTGTCTGACAGCTTCGCCAGTCTCGACAAACGAGAGCAAATTCCGTTTGACGGACGTTCTTAGGCCTTTGAGGCCCCTTGGGTCTTCGGCGTTAGCCTCTCCCCCAGCCAAATTCGAAGCCGGCGGCAACGTCAGTGGCGTACGCGGGCGCCGCAGCCCGTTCACATAGAACGGAGTGAAGCCCGTAGACGAATGCACGGCATTGTTGAGCGCGAACTCCACTTGTGGAAGTAGCGTACTCCACTTGGTGGGCTCTGCTGCGCAGACACTCCGAAGAATGTCCTCCAGAATACGGTTCACCCGCTCAGTCTGACCATCGGTCTGGGGATGGTCCGCTGTGGACATGTCCAACCTCGTGCCTAAAAGGCGGAAGAGGTGTTGCCAGAAGTGGGACACAAACCTTGGGTCCCTGTCACTCACGAAGGCCTCGGGGAGGCCGTGATGACGGAAGACATTGTCCACAAAGAGCTGCGCCGTCTGAGGCGCAGTCACACTCTTCCGCACAGCGGCCAGCCGCACCATCTTGCTGAGGCGGCAAACGAACACCAAGATGCCAGTGTGGCCCCGCGAGTCGGCCGGAAGTTCGAATATGAAGTCCATGCTCACGGAGCGCCAGCAATCCGCCGGCACCGGCAAGCTCATCAAAGGAGCGGACGCCGAGGGCGCAGGCTTGACACGCTGGCACGTCTCACATGTCTGGACGTACTTACGTACCCATTTGTACATGTGGGGCCACCAGAAGTTGCGGGCCACAGACGTGTACGTCTTCTCCCGCCCCAGATGACCGCTAAGCGGCGTGTCATGGGCCTCATAGAGGACACGATGGCGCAGGTCCTCGTCGTTCGGGATGACAATGCGAGGCTCGTCGCCCCCTTCTACTTGGTAGTAGAGCAAACCTTCCACTACCGAGTAGCGGTGCAGACGAGAGCGCTGCCGTGCCGTGAGCTCGACGGCCTTGTCCGGAGCGCTCAGCGCCTCCACCAGACCTGCAAGGTCGTCGTCGTCGGCATACGCCTCGCGGATAAGCTCATAGAGCGGTGACTCAAGGTAGGCCAGATGTGCCAACTCGTAATCTGGCCGCCGGGAGAGCGCGTCCGCTAGGACATTCTGCTTTCCCGGTTTGTACTCCACTGTGAAGTTGTATTCAGTGAAGAATGAAAGCCACCGCACCATGCGCTGAGAGAGGTGAGGCGACGACGTTGCCGTCATCAACGAGGCATGATCTGTGTAGATCACAAAGGGTTTTTGACCTAACAGGTGCACCCGAAACTTGACCAAGGCATACTTCATTGCCAAAAGTTCTTTGTCGTGGACAGGGTAGTTCTTTTCCGCCGCCTTCAATTGGCGAGACTGGAAATGCACTACCCTTTCCCTGCCTTCGGCATCTACCTGCAGCAGGGCGCAGCCAATGGCAAAGTCGGATGCATCGCATACCACGCTGAAAGGACGCTCTTCGTCGGGCAGCGCCAGGATCGGGGCGCTCTGAAGGCTGCTCTTGATGGCTTCAAAAGCCTGTTGAGCCTCAGAGGTCCATGACCACACTGCTTCCTTCTTGAGAAGGTTCGTCAGTGGTCTTGCCATCTCGGCGTTATTGGCACTATACTTGTGCAAGTAGTTGGCCAAGCCGAGCCATTTGCGCAGGTCCTTCTGTGATACAGGTATCGGCCACTGCGCAATGGCGCATACCTTCTCCGGGTCCGCACGGACACCGAACTTGCCAAGGAAACAGCCCAAATAGGGAATCTCTTCGGCCCCGAAGATACACTTGTTGATGTTCGCGTAGAGGCGATTCTCGCGCATACACAGGAGAACCTCACGGAGGTGGCCAAGATGTGCTTCGACGGCCGTCTTGCCTTCCGACGCACGACTGTGCACGAAGATGTCGTCGAAGTACGTCTGTACAAATTGCCGCATCGGCCTGAAAAGCTGTGTTACGAGCCTATTGAACGTGGCGGGTGCGTTGGACAGCCCCTGGGGCATCACCAACCACTCCCACAGCATCCCACTAGGGGTACTCACCGCCGTAGGCGGGATGTCCGACTCGCGCATCAGGAGCTGATAATAGCCGTCGACCATGTCGAGCGCACTAAAGATCGTGCAGCCTGCCATGTTGTTCTGCAACACATCCTTACGAGGGATAGGCGTCGACGCCGGAATGGTTGCCGCGTTCAACTTGTTGAATGCGTGCACCATGCGCCACTTCCCGTTGGGCTTGCGCACACAGAACGTCGGGGACGAATGTGGCGACTTAGACTCGCGCACCATGCCAGCGGCGTGCTTTGCCGCGAAGAAGGCGTCGATTACATCGACCTGTTCCTTCGGTAGCGGCCACTGCCGCGTGGTATAGTACTTAGTACCTGGTACGAGATCAATCTCATGCCTCACGCCCCGATCTGGAGGAAGGACCGAAGGAGGATCGTCGCTAACGACATCCGAAAACTCCTTTAGAAGGGTGTAATACGGATCCGAGGGGTCCTTCAAAATGGCAGCGCCATACCGCGTCTGCCTCTTAGAGGTTCGTTCATCTTCCAACACCTCGGGATCCATGACCGACGAGGAATTGAGCTCCAGTGAGCTGCCCTTTGGGCGAAGCAGAACCACTTCTGCCAACTCTCCCGCCTTGAGAGAGTCCATAAACTCGACATACGAAAGATCCTCGAGCTCAAGTAGCTCTGCTACTGTGGGTAACGGAGTCAACACCTCCCCCACCTTGGGTTCGCCCGTGAAGACGTCGACTACTTGAGGAACCTTGGCCTCAGCCGCGGAATCCGCATCGCGGCTAGACGCCTCTGCCTTGGGCGTGCTCGTGACCTTGTCACTCTTGTTGATCTTGAAAGTGGGGGCCCCTGCTCGACCACTCGTGGTTGCGCGAGCCCCAACTCGAGCGCCTTTCGTTGCGTGAGCTGAACCAGCTACAACGCCTTGCGTAGTGGGAGTTCCGACTCGACCACTCTTGTTTGCGCGAGCAACAACTCCAGCGCCTTTCTCGACGTGGGCTGAACCAGCCACCACGCTTTGCATAGGGGGAGCTCGGACGCTACCACCCCTTCCTGCGCGAGCTGTTGCAGCGTCCGCGCCTTGAGTCATAACTGCCCCTTGGGCAAGTGCAACTCGGTTGCCAACTGCAGAACCCTGTCCTCTACCCGGAGAGGTACTAGGATCCTGCGGATCTTCTCCACCACCTACCTCGAGCTCCCGCGCTCGTGGAGGCAATGCCATGGGCAATTCCAACACTTCCGAAGTGC
>QQOI01000045.1:600000-767877 GCA_009729435.1 Phytophthora fragariae | reverse complement strand
AGCTAGTCCGCGCTGGTTCTCGACCAGAGCCCCGGCTTTTTGCAACGCGCCACGCACGAGTCGGCCGCCGTGACACGCACCGCCGGCAGAGACGCCCACAGAACGCTACAAGAAGACGCGCCCGCGTCCGCGTCGATGCGCGCTCGCTCCGCTGCACGAACGCGAGAAATCCATGAGCACGCAAACCCCACCCAAACCACCAGCGCACAAGCAACCAGATGCGCATCTACCTGTAGTGCATGACGGCAAAAGCTCGCCAGTCCCGGTTTGACGAGAGCCCGAGATCCGAAAATGCACCCTGTGCAGCGACGGGTTGCGATCGAGGTCGCACGAACGTGTGACGAAGGTTGTTCGATTACAATGCAGACGCCTAATAAAGTCCCAACGACAGTTTTCATTTCATTCGAACTGCGAATTATCCAGTGAAAGAAAGTGTTTTCTCAGCGTGAATACAAATTGGTGGATTTATATTGTGGGTTCTACTCCAAACTGGCCGGGGCGATTGGTTGAATCGACCGAGCCCAATCGTCGGCCAATCGCCCTGCGTATACTCTAGTTTATACAAATTCTACTAAGTACAAATGTTGCCATGGCATGTGGATTCGGGTGATTCAGCTAATGACTTGAGAATTTTATGGGGCGATTCGGCGAACCGCTCAGTGTTTCCAAATTTAGCTGGAATTAACAATAAGACCGGTTACTTAAAGTCTGTATCGGATTAGCCTATAGAGCTGTACTACCATGATTAATTAATCCGTATTGGGCTGCACACTGGTACATAAGCAGCCAAATGCAACCGAAGTTGTATTTTTCGCGCTGGCGCGCATCTAATTGGCCAATTACCTGATATTGGCATGGTTCTGGCCAGCAGGGGGTGATACCACGGTAAATGCAGCAGTATTGTTTGCGATATCGGTTGTACTGAGCATCCTCACTGATTTGGGCAACCTCTGCATACAAAAAAACTAGTGTTTTGTTTCACTCTTCGGTTGCAAAGATCCAGGTATTATCAAAATCAAAAGGCAGGATGATGCCAAAGCGATACGAAACCATTACCTGCGAGCTCATGGCATTTTAAGACAAATCATATCAGTTGCACGGACATCACCTTCACCCAGGCCACTTTGCCAGAGATCGCCCCTGTCACTGTGTGTCACAAAGCAGGTTATGGGGGAGGAAGTAGCTCGCGTGCCCGTACTACCGCTGCAGTGGGCGTCACTGGTGCTGCCTGAAACATTTGGCTACATTTTTATCGAATCTAGTGGGTTTATTATCTATGAATTTGGGTGTTTGGCGGTGGCTATTGGGTGACTCTAAATATTGCGTTCAAGCGCCCTGGACGCTGCGTAGTCGGCTGCTTGCGGCTTCGTGGTGGAAGAGGCCCTTCCACCATCGAATTTGGGAGCCGCAGGAATCATTGTTGCTGAACGTCGTGACGGCCACCACTCCGGTGCCAGGGTCCGCGATGGAGCCGTTAAGTGGCACCGTGTTGCCACCGATTGCACGTCCTGCCGCGCGGAGCCCCCCCATTACTCGCCTTCTAGACTCGAGTCTGAGGTGTCTACAGGTCTATTTCCGTGAGGGGCACCACCAAGACGTTGTTCTTGACTCGAGCAATGCTTTGTATATGCCTACATCCGCGCCAGAGGGGACGCAACAGTAAACCCCGTGATGCTCGTTCCCTTGCATATTGCTGGTGATGGTGCTTAACTACAACTATTTAACTCTACGGGAATATCCAGACCACCGTAATGGTACTCATCATGCGTATGACAGTCATGGAAAGCAGCATGATAGCAAATAGCACGCTCTAGGAGCATGCTGCAACTTAATCTAGACCTCAGTGCAGGGAGTGGTGCGAACAAATTTGACTACTGCACCGCATAATGTTACTTGGGTATGGTTGCCACGTTAGTGCACACTGGCATCAACAAGGGCTACGCTACGTACGGCCGACAGGCGACTAAAATCTGCTATGCCCTTCGCCGAGGCAAGTGTCATGGCGGACATCGAAGTGTATCGTAGTTGTGACGAATTGGAGGCTCACATGCACTTATTAACCAATCACATCACGGTTGCACTCAGAGTTGCACACCTTGCTGATATATATACAGTACTACTGATGTTGCACTCCCAGCCTGGGAGTCCCAGGTAGCTTCGCTCCAGGAGAAGCTGCTAAAAATATTGTGTCGCAGAAGAAGCGATATTTTACATATTTGAAACTTTCGTAAGCCGATTGAGTGTGTACGAGTTCATATTTGCTGTGAAAACCTTACATCCCTATGCCTGTAACAACGAGTAACGAGTATTAATAAATCCGTGACTACTATTGGTATGCTAAAAAAAAGTTGCATGATGCTTATACTTGAATTTTGTATTGAAACGATACCTACCTTTTTTGTAAACCACATATAACAACGCTGAATTATTTAACAAAGCCGTGCTGCGCCCGGGGAAGCTCTGGATTTAGTATAGGTCCTATGTTTTGGAAGTTTGAGTTTGTAGTACCGGTAGTAATATTAATAGTAATACTCCACTACAACTCGCGTCATGTAAAGCTCCCGGGAAAACTAGGGCGTCTGCGACTTAGACTGGGGATACCAATTTGCCTAGTATAAGCAGCGCTTTTGCATGCGACCTGCGTTATGGTGTCGAGCTCTGCTAGTATCAGTGGTACTGCACCGATGCGTTCATTTCTATCATGCTGCTCTGCTACATACAGTAGCAGTGCTACTGCACCGATGCCGTCCATTTCTATCATATTGCTCTACTAGTCGTAGTGTTACAGCAGTGCTAATGCATCGATGCTGTCATGCTGCTCTGCTACATGTAGTAGCAGTGCCACTGCACCGATACCGTCCATTTCTATCATGCTGCTCTGCTAGTAGCACTGCTTGCATGAACCGCGCGCAGATGCTGCTGCAGCATCTGCGCGCGGTTCATGCAACATTTCTAATGTTGTACGAACCCAGGTTACGCTTACCAGTACCGTGGAATTAATCCCTTGAGGGCTGTCCATCCCTCATTCTTCGGTATTCCCAGTATAATCTTACACGTTAAAAGATCTCAGCAAAAAGCTTGTCGTGTACTACGTAGTAAATAATTGGTGGTCTCGCCCGCATTGCGGGCTCGCTGTACGTCGGGTACCGACAATGCATGCATGCGCATGCGCAAGTACCCGTACCGGTACTGCAAGCAATGTTTGCGTCGGTTACATGTACATCCAAGCGCAACCTGACAGTACATTTGCCTCAGCACGAACAGCGACACATGTATCCAGTTGAGCACCGCCGTGGAGAAGCCCTGCAAGGGGTTAATACATGTAGTAATCTCCAAAACTTGGAGGGGTACAGTAAGTAGTGCTTGCTGAAATAGTATACCTCGGTAATACTACTAGCGTACTGTGCGGTACTCAATCCCAATAGTATGAGTTAAGCTATGCTACATGTATCATGAGCTCAGTACTATAGTACTCTAAAAGTAATACTTTTGAAGGACCCTAAACATGCAAACTCGGTTCTCATCTTGCAATTCTAGACCACGGGGCAATTTTCGAAACCGCGTCAAAGCACAACAAACGAAGTATGAGCTGTGCCATGAAGGATTACCAGGAAGGCAATGAGGTCAAGCGTGAGCCACGTAGCGTGTGTGAGAGCTCCACTGATTAAGTGTGATAATGAAGCTCGTATAGATTTTTCTAGTGAGATTATTTTCAATTTCAGGAGTTCGTTCGCACATCAATAAGTCGATACGACAAGCGCTGAGATTACTTAACGCATAAGATTGTTTTCCCACAGAGAATAAGGGTGGGTGTTTATTCGCAGGCCGAAAGACCTGTGCTTGGCCCGCAGCACTCACTGTAACTTATCTAAAACCGAGTACCAAAGTGGGTACTCCAAATTTGTCCCTTGAAGAAAGACCTCTCTCTACAAGACCTCCCTCTAGCACTTGAGGCCTCTACAAGACCAAAACTATTAAGCTCAGTTGCACGATTTGCTGGCCAGCGCTTGTTGCGCTACAAGTCACGCGCGAGCAATGTGTTGGTCAACAAGAGCAACCATCGTTTGCTGCTGGGTTGATTGACACCGCCTTTAATCCTGGTAGTGCAACAACGGTACGTTGTGAACGGACAGCCCAACAGGGATTAATTCGAGGGATGATGTAATGTGGTCCACAGAAAAAGTAGGTATCGCTTCAATACAAATATCAAGTACAACACCCTTATAAAACTTTTTTTCCGCATAGGCATTGTCAGATTTTATTATTATTGCAGGCATCTAGCAGAATCATATAAAATTACACGGGGAAAAGATAGATCTAAAAATGATAACCATAATCGGTTAAGACAGGCTTTGTCATCAGCACTTAGTAAGCTGGGCGTCTTTCCCTGCTCAGTTCGTCAGCGCTTCGCGCTAGTAGTGATAGTGTTTGGTCCTTTCCGCCCTTGTGTCGTGCGCCGGTCCTACTCGTGGCCTCGAGTGGTGTCCAGTGGCTACGAACACCAGCCGCCCTAGCTACGTATGAAATATGCACGGCAGCGGCAGTCGACTTTTCCTAGCAGTGGCAAGATTGGTCAGAGTACTTGATGCTTCGCCGAGACCGCTAAGGAGGTGCACCGGGGCTCTTAGTACCGGGGGCTCTCCTACCCTCTTTCAGGGTTTACCCTCTCTTCGGCTAGTTGCTCCTTACTTCGCGGACTGCCGATACCGACGGCCTCGTACGGGGCTGCAGATACCCGCTTCTACAAGCACTCAAGCACCCTTTAAGGACTGCACACAACACTACGTACACTTCGACTGCTACTTGTATTCCGCTGTTTAACACCAATGCCGGTGCTTCGCCGCTTCTGCGTATACGGCTTTGCCGCGCTGTTACTCTGTGCTTCCGCGTGCTGTGCGCTGCACTGGGAATCTTCGAGAGTGAGCCGGAGCTTCATGCATGGCGGGCTTGATGGGTTCACAGCCGACCCTACACAGCCGCGCTGGACCGCTCGTTTGCCCTATGATGTCGCCTCGCCTTCTCTGGTGTCTAGCGTCCGTCTTGGCGTCTTGGTCTGCTCCACCAGTGTGCAAGGCACCTCTTCGTCAGCTTTCGATCTTCCAGGTGGCCGGGTTGGCTGCGGCGGGTCGGTCCGCGCCTCGCTTCAACCCGTATGAGCACCACCACGTCCGTCACCGCTGCATTGTCTTGATATTCGCCGTCTGCTGTCCGCCGCTCGGTTATCGCCCGCTGGCTTGCCCTCCTCGGTGATCTTGTCCTTCACGCAGCTGCCTCGCACCTGTCAGGATTTCATCCTGTTACTACTTGCTGCATCTTTAGGCAGCCTCTATCATCAGCTACCGTAGATAGCAGCACTCGCTGCATCTTTGCTTTGCAAGCCTTTGCAGCACGCATGGAAATCTGTTTCCAACATACACTAGAGAACTGATACAACGAGATCGTGTAAAGCTGCAAGCTCGGCGGCCTCGTTGGTGACAGTCCGAATGAGGCAGCCGAACTTGCCGCTTCACTCGCTGTTAGCATTCTCATTCTAGGCGTTGTTACCGCCTAGATGACCACGAAAGCATCGCTCTCGTTCTGCGTCTGGCCCTCGCCTGCGTCCAGCAGCTGCATACGCCCGCTGCCGCGCATCATCAGCAGCGCGTAAACGTTGTTCTGAAACTCAATGCACGCGGGCGCGCCCTTCAGCAGCACCTCCTGCTGCAGCGAGAAGCCGCACTCGTCGTTTCGCACCAGGAAGCGCCTGGGTCAAAGCTGCCGCAGCGCTCGAGCTCGCACACCTGGCGAGTAGATACGACGATCAAGTAAATCTGGTAGATAGGTAGAAGCACGATGGGGCAGCTAGCTCCGACGCCACGGCAGCACAGTATAACCCGACAGGCTGCCGCGGCGCTCGAACCTGCACGCCTGATGCGTAGATACGTAGATCGATTATATGTGTTGATAATTGGATAGGTAGAAGGGCGATGCGGTAGCTTGCTCCGACGCCACGGCAGCGAAGTATAACCCTATAGAGGGAGGGGGCTGCCGTGACGCCCGAGCTCGCACGCCTGATCAGTGGATACGTAGATCGAGTATATCTGTTGATAATTGGATCGGTAGAAGGACGATGCGGCAGCTTGCTCCAGCGCCACGGTAGCGAAGTATAGTCCTGTAGAGGGAGGGGGCTGCCGTGACGCCCGAGCAGGGGTTCATATCACTGCCCATTTTTACTATATTCTTGATACTGATCTACCGACACATACGCTTGCGGCTAGTATCACCTGATGCTGATACTCCGCCCATCGGGTATCAATATCATATAAATTAAATCATACGTGTATTCGATATTAATATGATACTTAGGTCTTCCTCCCAAATTTGCGCTATGGATACAGTATTTGGCCAGCGTTGATGAAGCAGGCTTAGGTTTGCGCAGCCTTCGTACCGTTGAGCTTCTTGTCGATCATGTTCTTGTGGTAGAAGGCCAACACCAGCATCGAGATCAAGTTTTCCAAGTGTGACGCCCTCCTACTTGCACTTACGCAGGGTGTCACCGTCCAACATGATGTGGTTCGAGCATAAGAAGAAGCGGGCCTTGCTCTCCTTGCGGTCCCCCCATCGTGAATACCAATGTTAACATACAGATTGTCTGAAGAGTGGAGAGGTACACCATGTCAAGGTCAAATCGAGAGAAGTCGTGGTTCAAATTGAGAGCCGCCAAAATCAAGTTGAGCGAACCTGCAATACCATATATGCATATCATATAATCCCCATCTACATTTAATATTATGTACAGAGCCTTTGACTTGTATACTCTAAGGCGCCCGAAAATTCCCTTCGGAAAGCTTTAGCCGGGACATTGCGCCTTTTCTTGGATGATCTCAATTCGATTTTGGCTGCTCTCAATATGGCATCCACGGGTCGCGCACCGGATTAGTGCGCGACGTCATAGCCGCAGACGGAGTGGAGTCGTCGTCGCCTCCACCTCGCGGGGTTGACAGCGCTCCGGCATCAGCGAGCGGCCTATCGCTGCCGCTGCGCGAGCGCTTTGAGCTCGAACCGTCCGAGTCGTCCTCGCGGGGACGACGCGTCCCCACGCTTGCTTCATTGCGCCCTGAAGACGAGGAGTCTCGCTCCTCCACCATGTCGAGATCCTCCATACCGTCAAAGAGGGTTTCGCTGACATAGATAACTTTGCCATGCGTTTTGTGATACTCCCCAATAGAGATCGTACTGTTGGGGGAGCTTGACGTCGTCACCGTGGAAGTGACGACGGACGCCGAAGAGGCTGAAGATGTGGCAGTCGTCGCTGTGTTAGCGACGACCGCGTTGCCTGCTGCAGGTGCAGCAAGCTCGTCGGGTGTCTGCGTCGTTGGCGTGCTCATTTCGAAATGAGCACGAAGTTCTCTCCGAAGAAGACTTTGGATTGATGTGTCGAGACCGGCACATCAGTTCCTAACGGGGGGATGGTGTAGCGGGGCTACACATTCGGCTAACCTCACGTTAGTGCAACACGCACTAATGGATACATTCAGGTGGGCCACATCGCAGTGTGGTCACCATTCATATTAGGAAGCAATCCTATTGGTCAGAAAGTAGGGACTTTCTACCAGTAATAATCAAGCATTAGGCCAGAGTTTCTGCCAACCACTCGTTGGTAGAACCTCTCTTTATAGATATCAGTTTTAGGAGGAAAGCCACAGTTAACATTCAATTCAGTTCTCATTTTACCGAGAAGCTACTATTTGTACCTTTATTTAGATCTAATTATACTTGTGGATACAAGTATACTTAATCTAAGTTAAATACACCTTACGCTTCCTCATACACGTGCGCTCACGTGTAAGCTAAAGTATTGGGCTGAGTATGCCCATTACACTGGTAGCGTTGTATTCCCCGAGCTTAACAGGCAATCCCGCTAAGAAGAGGGAGAAAACGGCCCAAAAAGGGGAAAACTGGAAAAATAACTAATTGCGGTAATTGTCTTTGTAGGAAGATGATGCTACCACTAGATAGCCCTTTATCTTAATTAAATGCTGCGGCATTCGTTGTGAAGCAAACGCTCTTCACCGCCCAATGCATCGACGTCAACGAGGCAACTTGACTGAGCCTGTGAAAGCGTTTTCGGCTTTTTGGAAAAGTGTTAGAGTGGTTCTTCGAGTACATACATGTAGACCTCATGCACATCCTGGTGCACCGCTGCCTTGGCCTTCACGGGCCCCGGTTGGAGCTGCAGCGTCTCGTATAAGCGAAGAAGCTGTTCAGGCACTGCGCAAACGCTTAAACTTGTACGTTATCGTAAGGAACTCCCTTCACACCCGGCAAAAGCCGCTTGATCTCCCACATGAATTTCGAAGTGATTCCACTGGAATGAACCTCGGGTTTGAACCTAGCACATGGTATCACTGCCAAACGTCTAAAATTGAAGAAAGCGATGCTATCTGCCAATATTCATCACAGTGCTTCATGCACCACAACCTGCTGCAATGTAACGGGCGTACTGTTAAATGTGACATAATACCCTCATTGTATGAAAATCTCAAGTCCACACGACTGTTTCCGCATTTTGTGTTTTTCTGGGTTTCCCTCGATCGCTCCCTCCTCTTAGCGGGAATGCGTGTTAAAACCGACGAAGCACAAGTCTTCAGCTCCGATCGACGCAAATTGACGCATATTAAGCGTACTGAGCGCTACTTGGCTTCAGAGCTGGTAACGTATAGTATTGAGTACTGACTCCGACTGGCTAGAAGTTGAGCCGTTGACTTGGTGATTGAATCCCTTTACAGCGTGAAAACCTGGTCAAAATTGCTCCGGAGTATTAATATAGAAAACCCGAGCCAAAACATGGAGGACATTGACCTCGAGGAAGACACGGAGCGATTTCATAGTAAAATCAAGTCAAAAGGTGGAGGACAAGGAGCAGCGGCTAGTGGCGCACCGGTTTGACTTGATTTCACTATAGTGTCATCCGGTGTATAGGGACCCTAAACCCTAAAACAATTATCACTACTTCCAACTTGGAAGTAGTGAGAATGTTTTTATACATGGTGGTCAATGACAACTGGCCATCCCTTTCACTGTGAAATTCGCACTAGCTTTTAATCTTTTCGCGATACTACTTCAAAGTATTATATGATACACTGTATACAGTTTGTCGCAGATACTGCGCCTGCTTCGCAGCCGCAGAGATGCACCATTTCATGCAAATGTAGCATTACTAGAACGTCATGCCGTGCGACCAGCGCTACCAGCTCAACGCTCTAGCTAGTCTATCAAGTAATTCTTGGCTTCGCGAGCCCTGCGTCTTGGATACCTTGAGCACGTTTGCGACCACTGCCGCGCCACCTCTACCTTTAAACGTTACCTAAATTTCAGAGCTTATTCGTGCCCCGCGCGACTTTGTGTTATTTTTACCCTGTCTCGTGCATCAGGCAGACGTCGCTCGACGCCTTTGTGCAGCTCAAGGGGCGGAGCGACTGCTGCCTAATGCAAGAGGAGAATGAGAGGCTGGTCAAGTGGCAGTTGTTCATACTGGGGATAGTGGCTATAGTGGAGAAGAAGAAGCATCCGATGGCGTTGCAGTGCTTTTGAAGTGTAGTGGAGAATTACGAGGTGAGTATAGAGAGGATGGGTTGATTCAGAGTGGATTGTTGTGGTGTGTTGTACCAGACGACAGCGACGCCAACGTCGATACTGTCGACGCCGCCGCCGATGGCTACACTGTGGTTACACCGACACCGGCAGCCGACACAGAAGACCCCGTCATCATGAAGACTACATCAGCATTGCGCAAGCGCGAGTGCCGCGTCAGCAGCGGCACTTCATAATCCAGACAATGGTTGGTGTTGGAGATTGGGGTGCTACCACAGGGCAGCCCCCATGAGGGAAGTACAAGTAGGAGTAGAATAGGATAACTGCTTGCCTAATTGAACCCATTTCGCAATTTAATTTGCAGCGCGCAAAACGTCATAAATAATTCTTTGACTCTGACAAGCATCGCATCATCATGCCGGGCATGAAAGACGACGACGAGGTGATGTCAAGATGGCGATGCCGCAGCCCATCTTCGAGGTGACGAGGGCTCCAAGTCTCAAGGTCTGGAGTCAGTCGACTATTACTACCTTTCTGCGAGAGAGGAAACAGTATGAGGGCAAGGTTATCGAGCAGTGCCGCGTTACGGGCGAAGACCAAGCAGCCGTGACGCGAAGCATCCGCTCGACGTTGGAACCGAGGGTTCTTGAGCACGTAGCTCACTATATCCTGAAGCAGGATGCTGTCAGTTTGTCGGATGATATGCTGGTGGCAGAGATGAAGAGGAAGGTCGACACGATGTTAAACGGCCGCGTTCCCGAAGTCACACAGCTCTTCGGACGAGAGTTGAAGATGGACCTGTCGGAGGTGGACGTCGAGGCACGGATTGCTGCCTACTTCGTGAAATTTGACCAGCTGGTCGAGGATAACGGCCACGCCAGTATGCTGGGCCGCGGTGTAGCTATAGACGAGCAAGGTCGCCAGCGAATGAAACTACGCTGTAAGCTGTTGCTAAGTAGTGTGACACGCGAGATGCTGAAGATTGACTTGACCAGGTTGGTCGAGTTGACCCACCGCGAGGCGAAGGTTAATGACCTGGCTTTGCACGACCTGATGATCGAGCGTGCAACGGGACAGCAGCAGTATCAGCTCATGCAAGCCGAGATGAAGAATGCCGCCGGCCCTTGCTCCAAGGAAACGCCCGCAGCCGTCGTGAAGACATCGCAGCAGCCAGTCAAGCAGCAGCAGCTCTCAAGCACCCCAGGACGTAGCCGTGGTGCCGCCGAGCAGAGGAAGCCGGCCCGTGATGGGCGCCTGATCTGCAAGGGCGCCCACCGGACTCGTGACTGCCCTGCAGCAACAGCGAAGCAGAAGGCCGAAGTGGTGAGGACACTGCGTGAGAGACGCGACCGTCAACCGGAGGGTGTTAAGCGCATCACTACGGATGACGCTCCTGCATTCCGAACCACCGTCATCAACGGGGTGTTGGACGTACCCTTTTGCCCGGACATTGGATCGAACACAAACATCATTGGTGGGCCGGTGTTAGAGGAATTACGCGATCTAGTGAACGACCTGCCTGTTGAGCGTGTTGAGCCGCCAGTCCAGGTGGTCGCTGCCGGTGGCAGTGTGATGATCTGTCGTGAGAAGGTGCAGATCGAACTGCAGATCGTGACAGCAGCCGGGCCATTACCATTGGCTAACATCGAGTGTCTCGTGCTGGATGCCCCCGAGGAGGTGCTGCTGTTAGGAAAGACGACGTTGCAGTCGATCGGGGTTGACCTCGATGGTGTCTTCGAGCAGCACGCTCAGCAGCATATTGACGCTGCAGAAGCTGAGGCTGACGATGTCCCGAGCAGCCATGTTGAAGTGTTGGGGACCGCAGAGGATGACGAGGTGAGGACCGTGTTGCAAGCTATCGAGGCAGGTTTCGACGCTGATCGTGGTGATGAACTACGTAGAATTGTAATCGACCACGCTGATGTTTTTCGGCTCCGGCTTGGTCATTGATGCCAGCTGATGTTGAACCCTTGGAAGTTCGACTTGAGGCAGGGGCTCAGCTCCATCTCAGCGGCGTGCGCCGCTATCCGGAGACACAGCGGCAGTTTCTACGGGATTATGTGCGGGGGTTGGAGAGTACAGGTCTAGTGGTGAGAAACAACCAGGGTTGCTGGTCTTGCCTTAGCGAAGCGAGGCTCCGGCGAGTTCCGGATTACCATCGATTACCGTCCTGGCAACCGGATGACAGTGCCCCTGGCCGGCGCTGCACCTAACCTGGCCGTGGTGGTGGAGTCAGTGCGAGGTGCCTACGGGCTCGGAGCATTTGATTTTCACAAGGGGTTTTGGCAGATGCCGTTGCACCCAAACAATCAGGAGGTGTTCGGTTTCGTCACGGAGGATGGTGTTCACCCCTACACGAGTTCCCCAGGGTGCTAGCGATTCAGCAGTCCATTATCAAGCGCAGATGAACGACATCCTGAAGGACTTGCTATTCTGCAGTGTGTTGGTATAGATCGATGATGTACTTCCGTTTGCACAGTCGGCAGGCGCTTTCCTCAAGAACCTCGAGCAGTTCTTCTCCATTTTAAGGCAGCGCATGCTGAAGCTCAACGCAAAGAAGTGCAAGCTTTTTGCAAAGCGCGTAGAATGGTGCGGGAAGCTCATCGATGGTGAAGGTGTTGAGCACAACCCTAAACGACTTGCAGCTTTGCAAAAGATGCCTCTGCCGCCCACTGGTGCTGCTCTTCAGCACTTCCTTTGCGCTCTCAACTGGTTGAGGGACTCTATGGTGGATTCTGCCCGGGCCACGGCACCACTGCAGGAGAAGTTGGAGCAGGTGATGCGGGACTGAGGACGTCGCAAGGCACAACTAAGTGGTGCTTCACTTGACTGGAGCGACGACGAGGCAGTTGCCTACCGGGAGACGCTCGCGATGGCGGAGCGCTTTTGTAAGCTCGTGTTTTCCGACAAGACCGCCGCTCTGTGCATGTTCACGGACGCCTCGCTGACTGGTCATGCGTTAGTTTCGACGCAAGTGCGTCGCTGGCAAGATGATGTTCCAATTGAAGAGCAACAGCACGATCTGCTTGTATGCCGTGGTGGTATTTTCAAGTGGGCTCAGCGGAACTGGTCCATTGTGGAGAAATACCCTATCGTCAAGGCCTCCGCCGATCTGGACTATATGCTAGTACGAGAGGGAGGATTTCATGGGTATTGTGACCACTCGAACATGGTCAAGCTTTTCTCGCCCGATCACGAGGTGAAACAACATGCGAGAGGCAAACTGCAACGGTGGGCACTGACACTGGTTGGGTACCGCTATGTCATCCACCACATCGCCGGTGAGAACAACTTGTGGGTCGATATCCTATCACGGTGGGGACAGCCTGCAGACGCGACCGCAGGAACGACGCTGGCAGTGAAGCGAGTGACCATTCGATCTGCACTGCGAAAGCTCAGGACAAGTACCGGCGAGACGCACTGGTAGGCGCCATTATGTCCGATGGATCACTCGAGGTGGAGGGCAAGTTGTGGGTACCTTCCAAGGCGAGATACACTTTGAAGCGCTTAATTGTGGTAGAACATTGCGGGGCGCAAGGCTACCGTGGTGTTCACGTGATGGTGGAACTGCTTAATCGTCATTTCACGTTGTCAAACACACGACAAGTGGTGACCCGGTTCCTCAACGACTGCCGGTTGTGCAAGCATGTGAAGGGTGGCGCGCTCATCCAGCGCGACTGGACAGTTGATTGGCCGGATTCTTCTCGCAATAAGTGCGGTGTAGCGGGATCAGCAAAATCTGCGAGATCGCTGGTCCAACTTTCCAACTGCGCCCGAACGCCGACTTAACCACGGCGTTCCAGAGGCATGTGGGCTACCTCATGCAGTTGTTGCTATTGAATTTTCCACAAATGCTGACTCCGGGGGGACACCGCCCCCGATCAGATACGAGACGACAGCGAAGGACCACCGCTATCTACACAGGCACCTCACGGTGGGGAACAGAGCCACGGGTCTGGCGATGGGCGATTCGACGCAGGCGGAAGCTCCAACCATCAGGACCACGCAGAGCTGGTGGCGGCAATGCAGACAGAAGTGGGGGTGGGAGTGCGGATATCGGAGGTCCACCCGCACCCGCTTTTGGCCAGGATGGTGTGCCTTTGGGCAGGACACCGCAGGTCCAACATGACACGTAAGATATACAATGCCATACTGCTGAAGCCCAATGTGGACAAAGACGTCACACTGCGGACCAAGCGGCTGGCCAAATGGAAGCACCTCAACGAGGCGGCGGCTGTAGGCCTGGAGGCCTTAAGCTGGACACGGGTGAGGAGAATCGTAGGCCTGAACCCTTGGGGAGAGCAGCTGCTACTCCGGGTCAAGCTTCACGCGAGCTCCACATACAACCCCGTCTCGGCGGGGCTGGACTGCTCGCATCCCTGTTGCGCCAACAGCTGCAGGGTGGATTTATTCCACATATTTTGGGAATGCCCCGCAGCTCAGGAGCTGAGGGCGGTGCTGCTCACGAGATGGAGATTGGCGGGACTGCGTCTGGGGAACTACGAGACGGCGATCTTCGGGCTGACGCTGCCGGGCCTGCCACAGAGGCTCACGATGGCGACGGGGCGAGTGATGGCGGAGCTGCCGGATGCACTGGTGGAGGAGATAGACGAACACGTAGACAAGATGATCGGCCAATGTTGGAGCCTGGGCGCGGCGCTGTATCTGCGCGCAGTCTGGCGTTGGAGGGTGTCACATTTTGACGCTCAAAACGACGTGTTCAAGGAATATCAGTTGGCGTGCCTAACAACAAGACTTCGAAATGGGCACCGGGACGTCACCCGGGATTTTGGGCCGACCCTGCCACCGTCAACCATGCTCCAGCTAGGAGACTGCATTTGCAGGACGTTTGGAGCAGATTGGGACGAGCAAGAGGGTCACCCGGCACGGCAGGGGCATCACTATGTGATTGCTGTAGCAGGCAACATTGGGGGGACGCCGCGCAAAGACTATAGCAGCGTCGTCGTCTCAAGGGTGCATCTGGCGACAGGAACACACCAGATACAATACGCCTGGAGCGGGGAATTCGCTGGGTCACACTTGACGGTGATCCAAGCGACACAATTAGGACTGCTAAGGGGACTGCGACGATGCTGGAGACACAACTGGGGGCCAGTCCACGTCATGGCGGACAATGAAGACATGCTAAGACAACACACGACAGGGACTCCGCCGAAGGGGAAACACCTTAGGGGAGCATACTGGAAGGCAAGGCGCATGGCGGATGCAGTGGCGGTGATGAGTTGGATGCCACAAATGCGCGAGTTCAATCGAACCGCACACGAGTTGGTGCGACTAACACTTACGACAGAACGGGGAATGGAGTGGATGGCGAGTGAGATGCCGGAAGCATGCACCAGATGGGCTGCGATCAAGGGTTTTCCTGCCCCACGACATACAACAATGGGCAGCAGTCTACCGAAAATCGATCTCTCCGGAGGTCGTGGAGGCCACGGTGTAACCCCGACGGGGAACCGTGCCTGGCGGGGACAAGGGGACGGTAGGTTGACTCGGTAGCAGTACTGGCACTGACAGAGCATGGGCGTTAGGTCGAGTTAGCATCGGCTAAACGACATTAATGTACCTCACTTCAAATTCAAAACTAAACCGAAATGATCTCGGGTGATGTAGTATTTGATACTACGTAGTAGTATATAATTACTTACTAAAAGCACTATTTTAGGTCACCATGTCAAATTTAAGGCCAGGAATTCGTAATGGCAAATCTGAATAGGAGCTACCGCGGCACCACGAAAGTACATCGTTATTCAATTATACCGTTGAGTGGATGGATGTCCTCGAGAGTTTATACATTAAGGCAGCCAAGAGTTCCTTGCTATTACTGTCTTGATGAGAGTTCACCTGTGTATCAACTGCTGCGGAAGACCGTTTGGTTTGTCTAAGTAGCCACTAAGTACGTACTAGTAATAAGTCTACGCATCCGCCTGGACGATGATCGAGCAGAGCTACTGTGTCTAATCAAACTTGGAAGAGCTTGAAAAATAATCCGAAATTTGGAAATATATATAATTTGGTGTCCAACAACTCACCCCGTCATCATATGTAATATATAATCTGACACCACCTGATGCAATACACCATTTCAAGGTCAAATTGAGAGAAGTCGTGGTTCATATTGAGAGCAGCCAAAATCGAATTGAGATCATCCAAGAAAAGGCGCAATGTCCCGGCTAAAGCTTTCCGAAGGGAATTTTCGGGCGCCTTAGAGTATACAAGTCAAAGGCTCTGTACATAATATTAAATGTAGATGGGGATTATATGATATGCATATATGGTATTGCAGGTTCGCTCAACTTGATTTTGGCGGCTCTCAATTTGAACCACGACTTCTCTCGATTTGACCTTGACATGGTGTACCTCTCCACTCTTCAGACAATCTGTATGTTAACATTGGTATTCACGATGGGGGGACCGCAAGGAGAGCAAGGCCCGCTTCTTCTTATGCTCGAACCACATCATGTTGGACGGTGACACCCTGCGTAAGTGCAAGTAGGAGGGCGTCACACTTGGAAAACTTGATCTCGATGCTGGTGTTGGCCTTCTACCACAAGAACATGATCGACAAGAAGCTCAACGGTACGAAGGCTGCGCAAACCTAAGCCTGCTTCATCAACGCTGGCCAAATACTGTATCCATAGCGCAAATTTGGGAGGAAGACCTAAGTATCATATTAATATCGAATACACGTATGATTTAATTTATATGATATTGATACCCGATGGGCGGAGTATCAGCATCAGGTGATACTAGCCGCAAGCGTATGTGTCGGTAGATCAGTATCAAGAATATAGTAAAAATGGGCAGTGATATGAACCCCTGCTCGGGCGTCACGGCAGCCCCCTCCCTCTACAGGACTATACTTCGCTACCGTGGCGCTGGAGCAAGCTGCCGCATCGTCCTTCTACCGATCCAATTATCAACAGATATACTCGATCTACGTATCCACTGATCAGGCGTGCGAGCTCGGGCGTCACGGCAGCCCCCTCCCTCTATAGGGTTATACTTCGCTGCCGTGGCGTCGGAGCAAGCTACCGCATCGCCCTTCTACCTATCCAATTATCAACACATATAATCGATCTACGTATCTACGCATCAGGCGTGCAGGTTCGAGCGCCGCGGCAGCCTGTCGGGTTATACTGTGCTGCCGTGGCGTCGGAGCTAGCTGCCCCATCGTGCTTCTACCTATCTACCAGATTTACTTGATCGTCGTATCTACTCGCCAGGTGTGCGAGCTCGAGCGCTGCGGCAGCTTTGACCCAGGCGCTTCCTGGTGCGAAACGACGAGTGCGGCTTCTCGCTGCAGCAGGAGGTGCTGCTGAAGGGCGCGCCCGCGTGCATTGAGTTTCAGAACAACGTTTACGTGCTGCTGATGATGCGCGGCAGCGGGCGTATGCAGCTGCTGGACGCGGGCGAGGGCCAGACGCAGAACGAGAGCGATGCTTTCGTGGTCATCTAGGCGGTAACAACGCCTAGAATGAGAATGCTAACAGCGAGTGAAGCGGCAAGTTCGGCTGCCTCATTCGGACTGTCACCAACGAGGCCGCCGAGCTTGCAGCTTTACACGATCTCGTTGTATCAGTTCTCTAGTGTATGTTGGAAACAGATTTCCATGCGTGCTGCAAAGGCTTGCAAAGCAAAGATGCAGCGAGTGCTGCTATCTACGGTAGCTGATGATAGAGGCTGCCTAAAGATGCAGCAAGTAGTAACAGGATGAAATCCTGACAGGTGCGAGGCAGCTGCGTGAAGGACAAGATCACCGAGGAGGGCAAGCCAGCGGGCGATAACCGAGCGGCGGACAGCAGACGGCGAATATCAAGACAATGCAGCGGTGACGGACGTGGTGGTGCTCATACGGGTTGAAGCGTGGCGCGGGCCGACCCGCCGCAGCCAACCCGGCCACCTGGAAGATCGAAAGCTGACGAAGAGGTGCCTTGCACACTGGTGGAGCAGACCAAGACGCCAAGACGGACGCTAGACACCAGAGAAGGCGAGGCGACATCATAGGGCAAACGAGCGGTCCAGCGCGGCTGTGTAGGGTCGGCTGTGAACCCATCAAGCCCGCCATGCATGAAGCTCCGGCTCACTCTCGAAGATTCCCAGTGCAGCGCACAGCACGCGGAAGCACAGAGTAACAGCGCGGCAAAGCCGTATACGCAGAAGCGGCGAAGCACCGGCATTGGTGTTAAACAGCGGAATACAAGTAGCAGTCGAAGTGTACGTAGTGTTGTGTGCAGTCCTTAAAGGGTGCTTGAGTGCTTGTAGAAGCGGGTATCTGCAGCCCCGTACGAGGCCGTCGGTATCGGCAGTCCGCGAAGTAAGGAGCAACTAGCCGAAGAGAGGGTAAACCCTGAAAGAGGGTAGGAGAGCCCCGGTACTAAGAGCCCCGGTGCACCTCCTTAGCGGTCTCGGCGAAGCATCAAGTACTCTGACCAATCTTGCCACTGCTAGGAAAAGTCGACTGCCGCTGCCGTGCATATTTCATTCGTAGCTAGGGCGGCTGGTGTTCGTAGCCACTGGACACCACTCGAGGCCACGAGTAGGACCGGCGCACGACACAAGGGCGGAAAGGACCAAACACTATCACTACTAGCGCGAAGCGCTGACGAACTGAGCAGGGAAAGACGCCCAGCTTACTAAGTGCTGATGACAAAGCCTGTCTTAACCGATTATGGTTATCATTTTTAGATCTATCTTTTCCCCGTGTAATTTTATATGATTCTGCTAGATGCCTGCAATAATAATAAAATCTGACAATGCCTATGCGGAAAAAAAGTTTTATAAGGGTGTTGTACTTGATATTTGTATTGAAGCGATACCTACTTTTTCTGTGGACCACATTACATCATCCCTCGAATTAATCCCTGTTGGGCTGTCCGTTCACAACGTACCGTTGTTGCACTACCAGGATTAAAGGCGGTGTCAATCAACCCAGCAGCAAACGATGGTTGCTCTTGTTGACCAACACATTGCTCGCGCGTGACTTGTAGCGCAACAAGCGCTGGCCAGCAAATCGTGCAACTGAGCTTAATAGTTTTGGTCTTGTAGAGGCCTCAAGTGCTAGAGGGAGGTCTTGTAGAGAGAGGTCTTTCTTCAAGGGACAAATTTGGAGTACCCACTTTGGTACTCGGTTTTAGATAAGTTACAGTGAGTGCTGCGGGCCAAGCACAGGTCTTTCGGCCTGCGAATAAACACCCACCCTTATTCTCTGTGGGAAAACAATCTTATGCGTTAAGTAATCTCAGCGCTTGTCGTATCGACTTATTGATGTGCGAACGAACTCCTGAAATTGAAAATAATCTCACTAGAAAAATCTATACGAGCTTCATTATCACACTTAATCAGTGGAGCTCTCACACACGCTACGTGGCTCACGCTTGACCTCATTGCCTTCCTGGTAATCCTTCATGGCACAGCTCATACTTCGTTTGTTGTGCTTTGACGCGGTTTCGAAAATTGCCCCGTGGTCTAGAATTGCAAGATGAGAACCGAGTTTGCATGTTTAGGGTCCTTCAAAAGTATTACTTTTAGAGTACTATAGTACTGAGCTCATGATACATGTAGCATAGCTTAACTCATACTATTGGGATTGAGTACCGCACAGTACGCTAGTAGTATTACCGAGGTATACTATTTCAGCAAGCACTACTTACTGTACCCCTCCAAGTTTTGGAGATTACTACATGTATTAACCCCTTGCAGGGCTTCTCCACGGCGGTGCTCAACTGGATACATGTGTCGCTGTTCGTGCTGAGGCAAATGTACTGTCAGGTTGCGCTTGGATGTACATGTAACCGACGCAAACATTGCTTGCAGTACCGGTACGGGTACTTGCGCATGCGCATGCATGCATTGTCGGTACCCGACGTACAGCGAGCCCGCAATGCGGGCGAGACCACCAATTATTTACTACGTAGTACACGACAAGCTTTTTGCTGAGATCTTTTAACGTGTAAGATTATACTGGGAATACCGAAGAATGAGGGATGGACAGCCCTCAAGGGATTAATTCCACGGTACTGGTAAGCGTAACCTGGGTTCGTACAACATTAGAAATGTTGCATGAACCGCGCGCAGATGCTGCAGCAGCATCTGCGCGCGGTTCATGCAAGCAGTGCTACTAGCAGAGCAGCATGATAGAAATGGACGGTATCGGTGCAGTGGCACTGCTACTACATGTAGCAGAGCAGCATGACAGCATCGATGCATTAGCACTGCTGTAACACTACGACTAGTAGAGCAATATGATAGAAATGGACGGCATCGGTGCAGTAGCACTGCTACTGTATGTAGCAGAGCAGCATGATAGAAATGAACGCATCGGTGCAGTACCACTGATACTAGCAGAGCTCGACACCATAACGCAGGTCGCATGCAAAAGCGCTGCTTATACTAGGCAAATTGGTATTCCCAGTCTAAGTCGCAGACGCCCTAGTTTTCCCGGGAGCTTTACATGACGCGAGTTGTAGTGGAGTATTACTATTAATATTACTACCGGTACTACAAACTCAAACTTCCAAAACATAGGACCTATACTAAATCCAGAGCTTCCCCGGGCGCAGCACGGCTTTGTTAAATAATTCAGCGTTGTTATATGTGGTTTACAAAAAAGGTAGGTATCGTTTCAATACAAAATTCAAGTATAAGCATCATGCAACTTTTTTTTAGCATACCAATAGTAGTCACGGATTTATTAATACTCGTTACTCGTTGTTACAGGCATAGGGATGTAAGGTTTTCACAGCAAATATGAACTCGTACACACTCAATCGGCTTACGAAAGTTTCAAATATGTAAAATATCGCTTCTTCTGCGACACAATATTTTTAGCAGCTTCTCCTGGAGCGAAGCTACCTGGGACTCCCAGGCTGGGAGTGCAACATCAGTAGTACTGTATATATATCAGCAAGGTGTGCAACTCTGAGTGCAACCGTGATGTGATTGGTTAATAAGTGCATGTGAGCCTCCAATTCGTCACAACTACGATACACTTCGATGTCCGCCATGACACTTGCCTCGGCGAAGGGCATAGCAGATTTTAGTCGCCTGTCGGCCGTACGTAGCGTAGCCCTTGTTGATGCCAGTGTGCACTAACGTGGAAACCATACCCAAGTAACATTATGCGGTGCAGTAGGCAAATTTGTTCGCACCACTCCCTGCACTGAGGTCTAGATTAAGTTGCAGCATGCTCCTAGAGCGTGCTATTTGCTATCATGCTGCTTTCCATGACTGTCATACGCATGATGAGTACCATTACGGTGGTCTGGATATTCCCGTAGAGTTAAATAGTTGTAGTTAAGCACCATCACCAGCAATATGCAAGGGAACGAGCATCACGGGGTTTACTGTTGCGTCCCCTCTGGCGCGGATGTAGGCATATACAAAGCATTGCTCGAGTCAAGAACAACGTCTTGGTGGTGCCCCTCACGGAAATAGACCTGTAGACACCTCAGACTCGAGTCTAGAAGAGCGAGTAATGGGGGGGCTCCGCGCGGCAGGACGTGCAATCGGTGGCAACACGGTGCCACTTAACGGCTCCATCGCGGACTCTGGCACCGGAGTGGTGGCCGTCACGACGTTCAGCAACAATGATCCCTGCGGCTCCCAAATTCGATGGTGGAAGGGCCTCTTCCACCACGAAGCCGCAAGCAGCCGACTACGCAGCGTCCAGGGCGCTTGAACGCAATATTTAGGGTCACCCAATAGCCACCGCCAAACACCCAAATTCATAGATAATAAACCCACTAGATTCGATAAAAATGTAGCCAAATGTTTCAGGCAGCACCAGTGACGCCCACTGCAGCGGTAGTACGGGCACGCGAGCTACTTCCTCCCCCATAACCTGCTTTGTGACACACAGTGACAAGGGCGATCTCTGGCAAAGTGGCCTGGGTGAAGGTGATGTCCGTGCAACAGATATGATTTGTCTTAAAATGCCATGAGCTCGCAGGTAATGGTTTCGTATCGCTTTGGCATCATCCTGCCTTTTGATTTTGATAATACCTGGATCTTTGCAACCGAAGAGTGAAACAAAACACTAGTTTTTTTTATGCAGAGGTTGCCCAAATCAGTGAGGATGCTCAGTACAACCGATATCGCAAACAATACTGCTGCATTTACCGTGGTATCACCCCCTGCTGGCCAGAACCATGCCAATATCAGGTAATTGGCCAATTAGATGCGCGCCAGCGCGAAAAATACAACTTCGGTTGCATTTGGCTGCTTATGTACCAGTGTGCAGCCCAATACGGATTAATTGAGGCAGGCGATATTGCCCATGTTTTCTACATGGGTTAGGACTATATGTGTCCATGTATTTCCCATGAAAACTCCAGGTCCGAGGCATGTTTGGTTATTTATTATCGAAGCTAAGAAACTAGCGCGTAATTTATTTTCTAGGATGTTCTATGGTATAAATGCTTATTCTTTGTCGAAACGTGTGTAATTATCACGTCATCAGTTCCCTCCATGTATTGGACGTGATTTAAAACTTGGTGGAATCATGTTGACACCACTTCGCGAAAACTGAAGAGTGGTGCTCAGATGTATCTGTCGGCATACCAGTTAATCTGATATGAACGAGATTACTCATGTCTTCATCCAATCACGGAAGATCTAAGAATCTGAAGTGATACTGAAATGCATGGAGCATACCTGGTGAAAACATGTACTATGAATTCAAAAGCAAAATGACATGTATTTCAAAGTTAGCACTCCATCTCCGTGCCACGTTACGCGCCCTGCCCTTTGCTGAACTCGATGATAGCGTGTAGAACTTCCCATCGTCTCAATCTCAACCCCATGTGAGTGTATTCGCTTCCAGCTTCCTTCCACAGTCGCTTCCAAAAGAACAGACAGACAAATAGCCCACACCTGTCGCTATCTTTTTGTGTTGGGCTGTGCATCGTCGTTTGAGCGAAACCTGTGAGCGTTGTGCTGATAATCTCGTTCGCAATCGCCTGCAGGAGCTTCAGGTGTGTTCGCCTGTCAACGCTGTCGTAGCACATGAGCGCACCTTTGACGTTGTCCACGACAATACAGGCCCAATGGCTGCTGTTGAGATTGATTGGCAAGAAGATGTAATCTTCCGTTGCCTTCTCCAAGGCTACGCGGGTCGCTTCAGGCACTCGGTTGCCCTCATTCTTGTCAGGTAGTTGGAGCTGGAGCAGGAATATAGTCTTGTTCTTGCCGTACTTTGCGGACAGCGTCGTCGTAAAAGCCTCAATAACCAGGTCATTGTACCAAGTGTCCTCACGAGCACAGTAAATGTTACTCCACTCAATAGGGAAGTCGAAACCCGGAAGCTGTGTATGTGGCCATGTCTTCATCAGCCCCTTCGCAACTGCATACGCCTCTGTTTCACCGCAAACCGTACCACCAGCAGCTCGACATCGTTCTTCAAGAAGGGGGTCAACTGATGTCATCAGCCACGAGTAGCACTGTAATCCAAGCTTGCAGGTATTGGCCAGGTCTCCCAGGTAATACAAGGCCTTCAGTTGTGGCTCGCTGAATTCACCTGCACCTTCAATGGTGACGACCCACTGGACGTCTGTGTCAGTTTGTGAACAGGCAAGGTCGACGACAGTGCTACTACTGGTCTTTCGAATCTCTTCCAGCGCCTTGGTGACAAGTGTTTGCGGTAGTCGAAACGTCAACGTGTTAGCTGCATCTGGGGGGCGTGACTGCACTGTCATCTTTTTCTTGGTGTGTCGCGTGAAGCGGACCTCAAATGTGTCTAAAAACGACTGCAGTTGTTCGAGACCAGGCTTGTGGGTACGAATGTACTGAGCCACTTCCATCACGTCCCCACCGCGCACAGCTTTGCGTAAGGTCTTGCCCTGGTTGTAAGATTTCTGCTCTGCATGTCGTTTGTTGTCAGCATCGACTCGAACAAGACGTGGTCGACCGACCTTTGGTGCTCTCGCATTGAACGGCTTCATCTTCAGAGGTTCCGTCTGCGGTGACCCCCCGTGGATAATGCCATCCTTTTCTTCTTCACCTTCCTCCGCGTTACTACCAACTTGAGTGGGTTCTACTTGTGAGCCGTCGTCAGCCGCATCTTCCGTAGCAACATCAGTCTTTCCTTGACGCAATCCGTCCCACCATGCTTCCAAATTACCAATGGCGCGTTCAAATGTGTCGTCCGTCAACTCAGTTAGCTCGGGCGATATACGCCCTAGCACGTTTTGTGCTCTCTTGAACTTATCTTTTTCTGTCATCTGCTTCTTTCTGGCAACTTCGTCACGCCTAGTGAATACTCGCAGCGGCATGTCGACCATCGGAAGTACGGCGTCAGGACTGCTAGCCCTCAACCATCTGAGCAAACAACAAACATGACCAAATCATAGTTAATTCATGGTCAAAACCTGGTCAAAACATGGAGTTTACCTGGACTGAATTGAAGCATAAGGAATCGCCAAGAGCATTCCAGCGTGCTTCCGATAGAGAATCACGTGGCGACACGGAAGCTTCAACGTAGCAGAGAATTCGCAGTCGCACAGCGAAGTGGCTCTGTCGACGTGGTGTCTTCGATCGCCCCTCACGACATTCACCATCGTGTCAGTCTCGATGAAAGTGTAATGCTGCATAGTATCTGGGTTCGTTGCGAACTGGTACTCCTCAAAGAAGACGTCAGCGACCCACTCTGTCGTCATTCCAAGGAGCTGGTTCATCTCTTCACCGTAGTTTGCGTTTCGAGTAGACCCCGGGATCAAAGTCTTCATGTTGTAGGCGTCCTCCTTCCGACGTTGAAAGTTCAAAATAGCCGACAAGCACTGCACCATCGAGAAAGAACTGTCTAGGTCCACTTTAAGCTTGCCGAAAAAGCTCTCGAGCCTGTTGTTGGTGTTGTTGCGGAAGTGCGGCAACTGGAGCCGAAAGTCGTCGACCCACATTTCTTGACAAGCCATCGAGTTCTTGTCGAAGTAGCTCCACAGCCCTTCTCGTTCATTGCGCAACGTCAGCGTTTTGAGCTCTTGAGCGTTGCCATTCAGTTCAGATTCCGTCTTTGAATACACCATGTTGTGAACGCAAAAATCTATCTGCTTCAACAGTTCACTCGGATACGTGCCATACTTCTTGTCATCACGCACAGTTTTCTTCAGCCACTTGATTACGTGAAAATGGCACAGAAGTATCCGACAATGAGGCAACATCCGCTTCAAAACTTCAACTTCATTTAAATCCTTGTCAACCACCACGACCTGCGTGCGCTCCCACTCATTCACAGCCTGAAAGTGCTCCAGCACTTTAACCATATGCCAGTCAGCGTTGCGTTCAATCACAGAGTGTTGCACAGGCTGCCCGTTTCCAAATTGATCCATCTCCATCAGAGTACACAGTTGGTATCGGTTTCTTGTGTCGGAGCAAGTTAAGTCGTCGCAGCATGGGCAATACATGGTAAAACCACCGACAACACACATAAAGAGAAAACACAGTCAATTCATGGGAAACATGGCCCGTTCATAGATATCATAAATGAGTGTTGATGCTGCTAACGCACCGGTTCGTTTTGTGCGTGCAGTCTACCAACAAGAGCTCGGGGAAGCGACTGTAATGCTTTCGCATGAGCTCGGAAGATATCGACACGACAGCCGTCTGACCGCGAGCATTCTCGTTTACTGTGGACACGTTGCCTTCCGCGGATATGTTGAAATTGACGAGAAGCTCCGCCACTTGGTCCTCATCAGATAGCTGGCTGCCTGTAGAGACATATACCCAGTAAAAGAATGACTTAGTATTCGATAGGTTAGTCATAACAAAGCTGAAGAGAAGAACCTACGTACCGCCCTTCTTGATCCTGCTAATCATATTGTAAACGTCGGTCATCGTCACGCGGTGGGCAGTGTTACTACGAATGTAATCGTAAATACGAGACGCCTTGCCTCCACAATCAACCATCAACTCCACATCTCGCATTACGGGAGATCCCATCGGAACCTGGCGAATACCTGGATGCGATTGAAAATCTCATCCGAAACATGGTGATTGTGCCCGTAGAAATCGCGCTTGATCTCGATCCCCCAGGTGCCATTCAAGCGCTCATACACTTGAGCTAGAAAACGAGCCTCACATCCCGTGTAAAAGGTGCGCTGGGTAGGGCGTTTTCCAACTGAACGTGAACGCACTTTCCAACCATGCGTGCAGATGTATACGCGCTGAAATGGATCCACAGATTCGGGAACTTGAGGAATCTCAGCAGGCGGCCGACCTTTGTATTGCTTTTGGGCTTTGATTCCTCGGTTGCGCAGGCTTACGTTCAGCGTTTCATTGACCACCATTTTCGTGCTGGTCCGGTCAGAGTACTTTTTCAAGTACGCATCGAATGCTTTCCACGACCTGTGGTGCTTCTTGAGCGCGGGCACGTAATGCAGATCAATGTCTTCATCAGAGTGTGTCCGTTTCCGCTAGTATCTCCCGGATCCACAATTCCCATCACCCTCCTCCACATCTCCAGCATCCTCTTCTTCTTCTTCAGCATCTTCTTCTTCAGCGTCCTCACCTTCTTCAGCGTCTTCTTCTTCAGCGTCTTCTTCTTCAGCATCTTCTTCTTCAGCATCCTCATCTTCTTCAGAAACGTCTTCTTCTTCAGCATCATCTTCGCCCTCAGCAGCATGTTCGGCGACTTCCGCATTTTCGTCTTCAGCATCTTCCTCAACTTCATCTTCTCCTGCGCCTGCACAGTTCGTCTGTTGCTGTTGTTTAGCCCTAGCTTCCGCTTCCTCTTTCTCTTTCATCTGCTTGAGGATGATAGCTGTCTTCCGAGACCGAGCCATGGTTCAAGTGGCCTATAGTTCACAAAACATGGTGAAAACATGGGTAAAACATAGATCATGTTAGTGTGCGCCCCAAGGACATAGCAAAAAGAGCAACAGCCCACCTCTGTGCTTTAAGCAAGCTGTACTCGAAGCGTCCGAGATCTACAAGGTAAGCAACGTGAACCATAGACAAAACGAGGTTAGTTCAACGTATCAACATACCTTCTCGCATGCTCAACGTACCGCACTGCTCGCACGCCGCGCTGACGGCAGTGAACTTGGTGCGAGTCCACTCCTAAGTGTACGTAGCACAGCGAAAGCAAGCGCGACGGTGGGGGCTTGCTTGTATGGCGGGAGCGCGCGGGGGCGTTCTCGGATGGCGGGCGGGGGCGAGGGGGTCGCGCGTGCTTGGATGGCGGAGAAAGCGGAAATGATACGGTTAGGGACCAGATTTTAGTACGGATAAAGACGGGTCATGTCAATCCCCAAATCCGGATATAGACGGGCATGCTGTACACAAATGATGAGTCTTGGTATTTTTTGGTATTTTTCAGGGCTGTGTAAAGTATTTGACGACATGGGCAACACATGGACTGACATCGGGGCAATTCATGTTTTGAAAACATGGGCTGTAGATTTACCGATTAATTAATCATGGTAGTACAGCTCTATAGGCTAATCCGATACAGACTTTAAGTAACCGGTCTTATTGTTAATTCCAGCTAAATTTGGAAACACTGAGCGGTTCGCCGAATCACCCCATAAAATTCTCAAGTCATTAGCTGAATCGCCCGAATCCACATGCCATGGCAACATTTGTACTTAGTAGAACTTGTATAAACTAGAGTATACGCAGGGCGATTGGCCGACGATTGGGCTCGGTCGATTCAACCAATCGCCCCGGCCAGTTTGGAGTAGAACCCACAATATAAATCCACCAATTCGTATTCACGCTGAGAAAACACTTTCTTTCACTGGATAATTCGCAGTTCGAATGAAATGAAAACTGTCGTTGGGACTTTATTAGGCGTCTGCATTGTAATCGAACAACCTTCGTCACACGTTCGTGCGACCTCGATCGCAACCCGTCGCTGCACAGGGTGCATTTTCGGATCTCGGGCTCTCGTCAAACCGGGACTGGCGAGCTTTGCCGTCATGCACTACAGGTAGATGCGCATCTGGTTGCTTGTGCGCTGGTGGTTTGGGTGGGGTTTGCGTGCTCATGGATTGCTCGCGTTCGTGCAGCGGAGCGAGCGCGCATCGACGCGGACGCGGGGCGCGTCTTCTTGTAGCGTTCTGTGGGCGTCTCTGCCGGCGGTGCGTGTCACGGAGGCCGACTCGTGCGTGGCGCGTTGGCGTGCCGGGGCTCCTGGTCGAGAACCAGCGCGGACTAGCTGGTTGGCTGCTGGTGGCTGGTGCGCGGCCGCCGCAAGCAGGCGCACTCGGCGCGCTGTTACGCGAGCAACCTCATCAGCACACGCACACCCCGCACCATCGGCGGCACGAGCCATTCCCCGCCCTTGCATACGTTCGCCTCAACGATGCGAACAGAAGCGAACGCACGCTCGACAGCACCGACTGGTGCACATCTACCCGCATTGGAGTCGCTGCCGATGACGTGCAGCGTCGGCCGCGCTCTGGCGCTCGACTCGCTGTCGATGGCGCTCGACGTCGGACGCACTCTACCGCTCGGCTCGCCGTCAATACGGCTTGCCGTTGCCCGACTCGAGACGCTGCTGTTGCCTTCCAGTATCGGCCACATGCTACCGCTAGAGACCCTGCTGTAGACATGCGGCATCGAGGAGGCGAGCGCGCTTGATACACTGCTCACCACGCGCCGCGTCGAGCTCCAACTTGCAAGCACGTCGCCGGTTCTCACCAAGCGCTGCATCAAGCGCACGATTTCGTGAAAGCAGCCTCTCAGGATGCACCAGAACCCTCGGCAACGCTAGCGTTGCAGATCGTACGACTCCGACTGAGACAGGGGCCGCCCTCGTCGGGATTGAAATGGCCTTTTGCTTCCACTTCAACATGCGCCACGGCCTCGTCTCGGACTATCGCGCATTTTAAATGCACTCTCGCACGACAAACCACTTCTCACTGCCTGCTGCTCGTTCCTTCGCATGCAGGCAACGACTCACGGTCCATTCTGCATCGTTATCTCCAGAGCACAGAACATCCCGACCGCCACCAAGCCATGTCGCCCAAAACGCCAGCCGAACACGACGCCCTTGTCGCAGCCGGCGCCGCAACGCCCGCCGCACCGACAACGGTTTAGCCGATAAGCGGGCCGTTGAACGCCCGCGCCAAGCAGCCAGTCGGCTACTATGAGTCCCCACTCAAGAAGCCCCGGACGGTTATTCGCAATCGTCGTGTCATTGATACGATCGAAGGTGCGATACATTGGTGCGCACGACTCGACGTCCGTTCGGCTGACGATCTCGTCCTCGGTGCATGATTGCAGACCTACGCGAGTTCATCGAGTCGACGGATCTCAACTCCGAGAACGGCATCGACTCGATCCGCATCCAGGCGCGCCTTCTGTGGATCACACCGGAGACCGTCCGCAACCGCCGCTTTTTGCGCCTCTCTGAGCTGAGTGGTTCCTTCGACTGCGTCTTCGGCATCCCGTGGCTCGCTCGCCACCAGCCTGCCATCGATTGGCTCGCTGGTACAGTCCGCCCCCGCGACATCGACGTGAATGCCGTCGAAGCGTTCCTGTGCGGAACGCCAAACCAATGGCCGCATGTTTCAGTCATGGACCCCGACTCCATGACCCATGCTGCACCTGAAGAGAGCGATGGCCCTTCGTGTGCAGTATGCGAATACGCAACCTGCGCCGGTCCTGAGCAGGAGTCTCAGGACGCGTCCGACGTGGTCGAGCATGGATTCCCACGTCCCGATGAGCAGCGGTTCTCGGAAGAGGATGATGATGACGTGGTCGAGCATGGGTTCCCACGTCCGGACGAGCAGTGGTTCTCCCCCGGAGAAGATGATGATGTGGTTGAGCGTGGTCTCCCACTTGCGGTCGAGCATGGGTTCCCGCGGGTGGTCGAGCGGTGTAATGGGGCCAGGATTGGCCAGTGCCCTTTTCAAGGAAAAGGGATGTTCTCTGATGTGGACCACACCGACCGATGTGGCCCACAAGAACTGAGTGTCACACACCACGATGGGTACTGTGTACCAGTGGTCCTTATATAGAGTATTCACGGTAGACCAACGTACTGAGTTAAGTTAGGTCGGTCGTACTTAAGGACCACGATGCACGAGAGCCAACCGCTGAGGAAGATCGCAATTTAGACAGGGATTCAGTATACAGATAGAAAGCAGTAGATAGAACTTTATGAGTGTTATTAATACAAGACAGTTTAACTCTAACCTTCAAGTGTACAAGTCTCTTTAATACTCGGTATTAAAAGGAGACCGATAAGGCAGGGCCTTTTGTACTAAGAACAACAGAGACTCCAGGCGTCTGTTGTGGTTAGCGTGTTACGCTTCCTCTAAGCTACGGTGCGTGTGACCCCCATCACAAGCGGGAGCCCCCCGAAGAAGTTGACGCGGCCGAACAACTGGCTCCGCGTCTTGGTGCCGATGTTGAGTTCCGGCACCCCGAGTCTGCTGACGTGATCGAGCACGGGTTCTCACCGTCAGCTGTGGAAGACACTCCACGCCCGGTTCGTCGTCGCGGTCGTCGTAAGCCGCGACGACCTCGTGCGCCGTCGCCAGATCCAGTCGAGACTGAGTCCGAGGTGATCTCAGTCCTGGTGGGGAATAACGCGGACGTGTCTCCGCGTGCGTGCAACGTCGAGGTCGCACGTCCTCCATGCGACGCCGCCGAGATCACTCGGCTGCCTGGCCTCTCGTGGAAACATTTCCTTCGCGACTTGAAGAGGGGCGAGATCGAACAAGTGTGCATGATCGTCGCCGAAGACGCTGCATCCATCGCAGCCGTCGAGACCCACGCATCGGACTCAATGTCCGACGCTCGCACACGTCCGAAAGGTGCTGAGCCGAAGAACGCTCGCGCAGCGCGATACGCTGCCCAGTCGTTGCCGGCTCTAGAGGCTGCCGGCAACCCAGTCGCTCCTCTTGTGCGCGAGTTCATCGACATCTTTCCAGACAAGGTTCCAGCCGCCCTTCCACCCGATCGTGGAGTTCGGCACGAGATCGACCTCGTGCCAGGCGCGAAGTACTGTGTGACGCGGCAGTGGCCGCTTTCCCGTGATCAAGTCGAAGCGATCGACGCTTTCTTCGAAGGTCGCCGGCAAGCCGGCCACGTCCGTGAGAGTCTGTCCCCACATTCCAGCCCGACGTTCTGCGTGAAGAAAGCAACCGGCGGATGGCGAATCGTCCACGCCTTCAACAAGCTCAACGATGCCACCATCCCGGCGCAAACGCCGATTCCGAGGAAAGACATGGTGCTCGACACCATGTCCGGCAGCACCAAGTTCAGCGCCATTGACTTGATGGATGGCTTCTACCAGATCTTGATGCGCGAAGCCGACGTGCCGTTGACTGCCGTCAGCACACCCAGTGGAATGCTCTGGGAATGGCTCGCGATGCCGCAGGGGCTCAAGAACGCCCCTGCCACCTTCAATCGCATGGTGTCCAATCTGCTCCGGCCGTACCGAGACTGTGCGCCCAGCTACTTCGACGACATCTTCATTCACAGTCATGCCGCGGACGGCATGACGGACGTCGAGATGCACCTTCAACACCTGCGGCAGGTGTTCGAAGTGATGAGGGAGAACAAGCTGTACGCCAACTTGAAGAAGTGCATCTTCTGCGCTCCCGAGATCCTAGTGCTCGGGAGCTACGTCAGCACGGAAGGTGTCCGTGCTGACCCGGAGAAGATTGAAGCCATCTGCGCTTGGCCCGCGCCTCAGGATCAAAAGCAGTTCCGGCAGTGGCTCGGTTTCGCGACGTACCTCCACCACTACTCGAAGAACTTCGCGGCAACGATCCGTCCGTTGTCGCAGCTTCTGAAGGCAGACGCCGCGTGGTCGTGGCGTCCTGAGCACCAGACGGCTTTTGACGCGGTGAAGACGAGCTTGTCCACCGCGCCTGTACTCATGCTTCCAGATCACTCGAAGCCCTTCCATGTCGTGTGTGACGCGAGCGACTTCGCGATCGGCTGCGCCTTGATGCAGTTCAATGACGAGGGGCGCGAGCGGTCGTCAGTTACCAGTCGCGCCAGCTGAAGCCGGCGGAGCGGAATTATCCGGTCCATGATAAGGAGCTGCTGGCCATGCGGTATGCCCTCATCAAGTTCCGCGTATATCTACTCGGCGAGCAGACCTTCGCGATCTACACCGACCACGCTTCGTTGAGAACAGCGACGAAGAGCCCTCACTTGTCCCAGCGCATGGCGCGCTGGCTCTCGCTATTCTCCGAGTACAACTTCGTCGTCCACTACAAGCCGGGCAAGACGAACATCCTCGCCGACGCGCTCTCGCGTCGGCCAGACTACGTGCAGTCGGGTCGCCACGCAGTTGGCGACGAGGATGACGACGAGTGCGCTGTGTGTGTCGCTGAAGAAGTCGCTGCTGTCGAAGTTGCAGCGACCAGTCCGCTCCGTGACTTGATCACCAACGCATACAAGGACGATCCGGCCTGCTCGGAGCTCATCAAGTTCCTGCGTGATCCCAGTGACGCGGGGAAGCGCAAGCTGTCTCCTTGCAGCCGCTCCCACGTCGGCCGCTACTCGCTGGACGGCGAGTTGCTCATGTACTGTGTCGATCGTGAAGACCCCCCGCGCATCGTCGTTCCTCTTGATGACGATCTCCGAGCTCGACTGATCCACGAGTTCCACGACACGCCAAGCGGCGGCCACCTCGGACGCGAGAAAACGTTCGCGTCGCTGTCCAGAGACTTCTACTGGCTGCATATGTACAAGTGGGTCCGGAAATGGGTACGCTCCTGCGAAGCGTGCCAACGCGTGAAGCCGAATCCGTCCAAGCAGGCTCCGCTTCGACCTCTCCCAGTCGCCACAGACGCGTGGGCGTCTGTCAGCATGGACTTCGTCTTCGGGCTGCCCCGAGACACTCAAGGGCGCACTGGCGTGCTTGTCTTCGTTGATCGGTTCAGCAAGATGCTCCATCTTGCTCCCGTTGCTGCCAGCATCACGGCAAAGCAAACCGCCGCGATCTTCGTAGACGTGGTGTACCGCCACCACGGCCTTCCATCCTCCATCGTATCGGATCGCGACCCTCGCTTCACGTCTGCTTTCTGGCGAGAGCTTTTCCAGTTGCTGGGGACGCGGTCGAGAATGTCCACCGCGTCGCATCCGGAGACAGACGGCCAAACTGAGCGCGCGAACCGTGTTGTTGAAGACGTACTACGCAGCTTCGCCACGTCGTTCAAGTCGTGGAATACCTCCCCCCCCCGGTCGAATTCGCCCTCAATAACGCTGTCCACGCCTCGACCGGGCTTACCCCGTTCTTCGTCAACTTTGGCAGACACCCTCGTGTCCCTGCCCTCCTTGGTGTGGAGCGCTCTGAGCCTCCAGTTGACCGTGATGATGTCGACGCGGTCGCCCCTGCACCGCTGGATCCGGACGACGATGTTGCTGCTGTCCCTGACCACGACTGTGCAGAGCGTCGTGGTCCCGCTCCCGATGTTGCCTCCGCGCTGTTACACAGCGTCACCACTCGCCAAGGTTCCAACACTCCAGCAGTCGGAACGCGTACACGTGCCGCCACGCGGGCGGCACACGAGGGCCCACGCGCCAACCCCGAACGAACTTCACGTACGCGTGCCGCCAGAAGGGCAGTACCTTCGGACATCGCAGCTTGGACTTCACGCACATTGATTGACCCGAGGCCACGTCGGGCCATCGAGTATCAAGCCGCGCAAGACGCGGCGGCACCCGCTGCGCCGATTCCCGTCAACTTTGATCCGCTCTCAGCGCCGCAGCCTCAAGACACTGCGGCTGTCCGTGCCTTCCTTCAAAAACGCGATTCGGTTGTGCGTTATGTACGCGACACTATCGCGGCGGCGATGGACCGACAAAAGGAATATGCCGATCGACGAGGGCGACGACATCTGGAGACGTTCGCCGTGGGCGACCGTGTATTGCTCTCTACGACGGGTATTCAAGCCGCTGCTACTACGAACCTAGGCGCGAACAAGTTCGCGCCAAGATTTATCGGCCCGTTCCAGGTTACGATGGTTTTAGGCGATGCTTATACTCTTCAACTACCGTCTGCTATCCGCCTACATCCTACCTTCAACGTCGGCCGCCTCCGGCGTTATCACCCCGCAGTCATCCCCAGCGACGCTGGTTCCAGCCAGTGCCCCAGTCGTCTTCACGACCCCGTCGACCAAGGTGCTGCGGCGGATCACGCGGAGTCCCAGTCAGCTCGTCCCGCAGTGCAGCCATCTCGCGCTCCAGACGCAGCAGCCGGTCCCAACGCTGCTGCTGTTGCTCCACCGGACCTCGCTGCCAACCCCCATGCTGCTGTCGGTCCGGTTCCTGGTGCTGCTGCTGTCGCACAGCAGCGCGACGACGTCGTTGCTCCTCCTCCGCGTCCTCCCGACGGTCACGCTGCCCGATTCCGGCGTGACGGCCCTGCGCCTCTGGTGGATAGTGCGGGCCACGAACGTCACATTGTGGAGAAGCAAGATCGAGGAAAACGGAGATCGAAGTTGACTGGCAATTGAGAGATTGGGACCCGGTCGGTCACTAAACCGAGACACTGACCTAACGGGATCTACGCGAAGGGAGGAGTGGCGCGCTACAGGGAGGCAGCCTACGAGCACCGCAAGGCTAGGACAAGTGAAGGTCGGCAGCCCCAGCCCAGATCAAGATGTCTGGGAGAGATTGGAGCGATCTGGATCTGGAGCCCAGATCGGGATCAGATCTGATACCATGGATCTGGATCCAGATCCGGTACTGCGGATCTGGCGATTACGACATGCCCAAGGCCTGGGTGACGTCGTGGTGGAGGTAAAGGGAGGCTACAGAGCCAGTAGGGATCGATGGGATGATAGCCGGATAGAAGGATATGTAGATAGGATGGGATCGGACCTAAGCATAAATCAGTATCGAATTTGCCTTGGACATCGCAACCGCCTTCGCCTTCGCTTGGAAACGGGAACTACATTGGCCCTACGAGAAGAAGAAGAGGTAGCGGTAAGAGATCTAGTGTTGGTTAAGTCTGGATAATATATTGGCCAGATCTAGACCTTCCTAGTGATCTACCCTCAAGTGCGGATCCCAGATCCACCGGAGTTCACAGCTTGGCCGGTCGGGTCTTCGACGCTCAACAACTACAGATCCCGCTATAGGAAGCGGCAAGCACCGCAAGGAAAGGAATACCAAAGGACAAGACCCCGTAAAGGCAACCCCACGGCCGGATCCAGATCCAGGCCGCCAGATCCGAGTGCAAGACTACTCGATCTGGAAGTACAACCGCGAGCTGCGTGAAGATTTCCGCGCCGCTCCACCCCATCCCCGCGTCTCGCCAAGACTGTCTCGACTTCAAGGCGTTGACACTTCGGAAGACACCAGAAGAGCAAGATCCAGCCCTACCGACGGGTACACAAGGTGACCCAGTTCAGCACACGTCACGGCAGATCGGAGTACCCCCTCCGTTAGTCGGTGTTCGGGCGCAGTTGGTAAGCCGGACTAGCGATCTCGCAGATTTTGCTGACCCCGCTACACCACAATGGTGCGCGTGCCCGGATCTTCTGGTGACTCGGGTTTTCACCGTGAGTCCCAAGAAGAAGTCAAAGTGAAGATAGAGCAAGGGGACAAGGCGTCATCGGACCTCGGATCGACGACAACGCCGCTGAATGAAGCAAGACCCGCAGATCGACAGAGTGCTGGGAGGAACTCTATCGACGGAAAGGAGGCAGATCCGGATCCGGATCTGGAAGATAAACCTCAACCTCCTCCCCAGGTCCCTTCGGGGACCCCAGTGAACCTCGTTTCACATCGAGACTCACTAACAAAACAAACTAAGGCCGGACAGAACTGGTATGCGTTCGCTGACTCGTCCGTCAAGCTGCCGACACGGGATCCCACCCCCTTATTGAAGCCTAGTTGGGAGTGGGAAGGCAAGGTGCCCGCCAAATGGACGGCGCTCAAGGCCTCGGATCTGGAGGATGAGCCTAAGGACAGACTAGTTCCGGCCGGGGTCAAGACGGAGACGTCAAACCCGACATGGAACGAGGCAGATCTGGAGTCCAGATACCACCGGAAGGAGCTCCAGGACTTCATGACCCACGACCCGATCATGCAGATCCTTCGACCGACGCAGATCGGTGATCAGACCGGACCAGTGACGGCACCAGCCTCGACAGACAATAAGCTGGAGGCGATCAAGATCCTCATGAATCTACTATGGGAGGCGGGTCTGGTAGCTGAAGCATTCGACGCAGACGACTTGTTCCGTCCGGGTCTACGGATGTTCCAGACGTCGACGAAGGAGCTCTTCAACAAGCTGAAGGTAATAGTGGGAGAGAAGGCAACGAACCCCAGTACAACCTCAAGCCCGGACTCGCCGACGCAGATCGGCTCCACAGGCGACCGGACTTCCTCACCTTTTGTGTCAGCAGCGGAAGCGGATTCGGATGCGTCGTCAGAACCACGACGAATGTCGCTGGGCCCCACTGGCGCCGCCATGCTACAGGCCAGATCCAAGGTATCACGACCGAAGTCCACCCGAGCCAAAACTAAGAAGACTTCAGGGGCAGTGAACAAGCCGACGATCCCTCCCCATCTCGTGATTACGAACGACAACGCTACGACCTCGACGGACAAGATGGAATCTTACTTCCAAGCGGGCATGAGTCGTTTTCTTCGCGAACAGCAGATCTCCATGCCAAACCTGGCAGCCAGTACTCTCCCGAATCCAGGAACCAGAGATGTAGAGATGGAGTCCGCCGGATCGGACGATTTGGAGAGGCTACAGTGGGAGGACGACCCAGATGACTTAGATCTTCCCACGGCGGCACCGGAACCTCGGACTCAACACTGATCCAACGAGTCCGGATCTCCGCCATATCAGACCTGAAAGAATTTACTGGGAAGGATCAGGATGAAGATCGAGCGAGGGCCTGGATCAGCAAGGTGAAGTCTTCCTTTATGCGAGACCAAGCTTCCGATGAAGAGAAGTGCCTGACCCTCGCGGATCTGCTGTCAGGACCGGCGAAGAACTGGTACCGGCAGCTCCCGAGATCCACACGCAACAAGTCGACCGAACTTCTCAAGAGCTTCCAAGTCCAGTATTGCGGGTTTGGGATCTCAGTGGCTCGCCAATATTACCAGGCGCGGAAGCGCTCGGATGAATCTGCGCTAGAGTATCTACACAGGCTCAACGTGGCGGGTCTACGAGCGCGACTGAAAGTCAAGGACGGTGGTGCCAAGGAACGGAAGGAACATGTGGACCATTTCATTGAAACATTGAGAGACCCTGAGCTGGCCGACAAGCTGACGTTGCTACGACTGTCGGACGCAGATGATTTGGAGGAAGTGCTGCGGGCCCTAGACCGGGCGAAGAGTCGCCAGAAGAAGACGACCGCCGGATCCAGCCGGTACCGGCAGAATGCAGCCCCATCGCCGGCGCCAGCTGCATCGGCCAAGCAAGTACGTGCGATACAGATCTAAGCACCGGACTCAGAGTCAAACTCTAATTCGGACGGATCGGACTCGGACCGGGATGTACATCGCCGGATCTACCTTGCCGCAAGTGACGAAACCCCGCCGCCCGGAGAAGAGCCGAAGATTTTGGATCGCGAACAGTCGGATCGCCGTGCTCCGGATCCTCAATCCGGAGATCCGAGGCCACGATATCAAACGGACAGCACAGACAGGGGGCGATGCTCTCACTGTGGCTCCAAGAAGCACACCGATCTGGGGTGCTGGAGACGCCTGACGTGCAAGAAGTGTGGAAAGAGAGGCTATCCGGCGGATCACTGCCTGTTCGTATGCCGAGATGGAATCCGGTACGAGCCGAGGGCTCTAGGTATTGCATTTATGCATACGTGAACAAGCCATCGATAGATCAAGCTAGCAGAAGGCCAGATCTATGTGATAATACATTCGATCTACATGGGAAATGCACTGCCGCCATATCCAGTCTTTGCCCAGCTGACGACTTCGACAGATCGGATGCCGCCGAAGTGATCAATCTCAACCCTGGCACCTCACGTGGTTATTGGAAACAACAGGACCCAGATCTCTGGTTCTCGCCTACTGAAGGGGAAAGCATTCCCCCGAATCATCAGCCTAGTCTCGTGGCTGAATGTAAGCGAACTGGAGACCCGAGTCCAGATCTGTTGCCCGGAGAATCGAGAGGATACTGGAAGCATCATGCACCAGGGAAGTGGTTCCGGCAGGCTAAGATCACAGGGAAGATCAATAATGAGAAGGCGATCCTGCTTCTCGACACAGGCGCCGAGGTGTCTATCGTAGACACTACGTTCGCCCAGCGAATGGGGTGTTACGTAGATAGGAGTCAGAGTCAAGACTGTGTGGGCATCGGAAATACGGTGTACTCGACCGCCGGAAGGACGCGGATCAAGATCACGTTGGCCGGGTATCTGGTGTATCTGTTCGACATCTGGGCTGGCGATTTATCTGGCCAAGAAGCTATCTTGGGGATGGACTTCATGGTGCCCGCAGGGATCCGCCTGGATCTAGCGGATGGGTCACTGTGTCTCCCCGACGAGGTGCGGATCCAGCTCAGCGGCAGACGCCAGCTGTATAACGACAAGGCAAGGATCGTTAGGTTGGATCAGCACCTGCAGATCGACGTCGGAGACTCAATGGAAGTACCCATGCGGAGGCAAACCACAGATCAAGACTCATTGTGGGTGACCCGGGGGGATCGATGGGTGCCGACGGTAAGCAGAGGACCAGGTAAAACGCTGTACTTGACGATTACGAACATTGGAGAGAAGAAACTGATCCTGCAGGGGGATGAACGGATAGCGATGTGGTTGGCTGGAGATCGGGTACCTCGACTACAAGGTTTTGTGACGGTCGGATCACGCCGCTACTTGGAGTGGCAGAATCTGGCTCTACAGGCCACCACAGACGCCAAAGTATCAGAGAAGTACCAGCATCCAGAACAGCCCGACTTACCTGCGGTAGAGCGACCGACCTACCCAACCCCGAGAGCTATACTGCGCAAGTCCAACCCAGGTAGCGACCGACAACTACGATCGGGAGAGCAGAGGTTTGTCCTGCCCGTCCAAGTAGCTGTGGGCTTACCGGATCCGGAAGCAGAAGTAGGCGACTCAACGCCAACTCCCCAAAATGGAGATCTGGAGTCAACCACTAGCCCAGATCTGGGTGGACAGCGTGTGGACGGAGCTGTAGACGAGTCGGAGAGCCAGAGTATGATGGGAGCAGCGAGCGACTCGGAAGAATGCCGGAAAGAGTGGAATAGCCGATTCCTGAAGCGGCACCGTCGGATCCGACCCCTGGAGGAACAACAGCTGAGATCGCCATCCAGTTGGAAGATGAACAGGTGTGCTACCATGAAGGGGGCGATCTCAGAGCCGAGGAAGTAGAGTCAGGAATGGCTGTGTTGCCTGAAGTCACGCAAGCGACAGAGGATGTGACGATAGAAGACATCCAAGTGGGAGATCCGACCGTCAACTCAGCCGACGAAATAGATCGACTGCGACAGCTGATTTGGAGGCGCCGGCACCTGCTCATCGGAAAGGGCAATGCACTTCCCCCAGCCGCGAGAGGAATCGTCTGCGATATCGATGTTGGAGGCGCTAAGCCTATCGCACAGCGGATGCGCAAAGGGGCCCCTCAATTTCGGGAGAAGCTCTCAGATCTAATCAAAGGGCTGCTTGGGGCTCGGATCATAAATATGTCGACCTCACCCTGGGCCTCGCCGACTATGGTAATTATCAAGAAGAATGGAGTGGACATCAGGCTCTGTATTGACTACCGGTTGGTCAACAGCCTAACGAGGCTCATGATCTACCCGATGCCTCTGATCAACGACTTACTAGAAGATCTGGATAAAGTGCTATGGTACTGTTCGCTAGACATGGCGAGCGGGTTTTGGGTGGTAACCATGACGGACCGCGCGCGCGATCTCAGCTTTCATTACCCCCTTCGGACTGTTCGAGTGGAACCGAATGCCCTTCGGCCTGAAGAATGCCCCCCAGATTTATCAGCGGATGCTTGACAACGCGCTGTACGGCTTCACGCGGATCCCTCGATTGGAAGGAGATCCAGCACGTAAGCAGCCGGATCCAGAGGCAAGCCCGGATCTGATACCCTCCGAACCTAAGGACGACGGCAAGAAGTCGGTGCTGGGGCGCAGATCCTACATTGACGGCATCTTGATCACCGCAGAATCCTGGGATCACCTCGGCAAAAGAGTCGAAGGTCTGTTGGAGGTGTGCGACGAGTGGAACCTGTCGATTAGTGTGGTAAAGAGTTTCTGGGGTAAAAATCGAGTGGAGTATCTCGGACATAAAGTGTCGAGCCATGGACTGGAGGCGAATCCGAAGGATCTGTCGGCCCTGACAGAGCTGCCTTTCCGAGGCTCTCTCCGAGCAATGCAATCCTTTTTGGGGAGCCTCAACTACTACAGTAAGTTTATTGAGGATTATGCGATCTACGCCGCAGTGTTGTACGAATTGCGAGAGGTGGACTTTGCTGCTATGAGTAAGCCGGAGACCAGATCCCGGATCCAGAACCTAGCAGCAGCAGTGGGTGACGATAGGGAGGAGACAGGAAGGTCTGCCGAAGCAGATCTACGCTGGATCTGGGCTCAGAAGTCGTTCTCCAAGCTGAAGGAGAAGGTGGCGTCTACGCCAATCTTGCGTCACTTCAGGCCAGAGTTGCAACCAGTGGTGGTCGTCTATGCTAACGATTGGGCGATCTCTGCGGCCCTGATGCAAGAGCACGACGACGTGTTCCACCCGGTTATGTTCGCGAGATGTACACTGAAATCGAATGAGTTGAATTACGGGATCGTAGAGAAGGAGGTGCTAGCCTTACTCCGTGTGTTGGATCTGGGACATAATCTGCAGGTGGGACGCGAGATCAAGGTGCTGGCCCGCTACTCGACCCTAGCCTGGTTGTTCAGGTCGTCTGGTTTACAGGGCAGGCTCGGACAGTGGGCAGCTCTGCTATCCCCTTGGACCCTCGAAATCGTGAAGTGCACGAAAGGAGAGAACGAGATCCTGGGGGCGATAGCCGCCACCATCACTCCCAGAGCCGAAGTAGATGAAACGTTGATCGCCATCGCGCCACGAAAGGAGCCTCGACGTAAGATCCAGGCCCCGATCCCTACGGTGTACCCCGGAGAGAGCCTGTGGGTAGTCAGTTTCGACGGATCTGCCCGCGTCAAGCGTGGTGGAGGCGCTTATAGTGCCATCCTGTGGAAGTTGCCCGAATGGACTGTGGTAAAGGCCCGATCGGAGTACGTGGACGGCCTGACGGTCAACGAAGCCGAATACCGAGGTCTATTACTGTGTATGGATTTGCTGGAGGGAGAAGACCAGCAACGTCTGGTGATCTGTGGTGATTCTAATCTAGTAATTCGACAAGTACGAGGAGAAATCGACTGCAAGGCCCCTGGCCTCACTATATTAAGGCAGAAAGCGCTGGATCGGCTGCTGGCGTGGCCAGATCACGAGCTGCTTCATGTCAAACGAGATTGGAACGGAAGCGCGGATAGTTTGGCGGGTGCGGCCTTACAGCGCCAAGCTGGAGTCGAGGTAGAAGAAGATTCCGATTTTGAGGATCTGGTAACGCTGAATCGCCTTGAGGAAATTCTGGTGGCGAAGGAAGCAGAAGAGCACCCCTCAGCTAAGATCAACCCAGTGGCTACGAGAACAACCGGCGACTCCAGATCCCGCCCCACGGTGCTCCAGGAGGAAGTTGTACGAGACCTGCGGATCGGGCGGATCAAGCAGGCCCAAGACGAGGAAGTGTGGATCGCAGGGTTGAAGAAGTATCTGTTGGGAGCCGTACACGACTTACCCCCTGAAGATGTCAAGTCCTACCATACGGTCGGATCCGACTATGAGGTGGATCTGGACGGACTACTGTTCTATTGTCCGCCAGCCAAACGGACGACGGAGGAACATGATGGGCTGATGCGGTTGGTGGTCCCTGAAATGCTGCAGCAGGATGTGTTACATCACTACCACTCTAGTCTCGAAGGCGGACACCAAGGGATCGGGCGAACTTATCAGCGGATCCGGGATCATTTCCACTGGAGAGGGCTTTACCGCAGTGTACAGCGCTACGTGGGAGAGTGTGTGGACTGCGAAACGGGAAAGGGGCGGCCCACACTCCAAGGAGAGTCGCCAGGCAACATCCAAGCCACCTACCCATTCCAGATCATCGCGATGGACCATATTCCCTCGCTACCCAAGTCTCACAAAGGTAACACCGAGTTACTAATCTGGGTGGATCTGTTCACGGGGTACGTGATTGCGAAGGCGAGCGCGTCGAGGACCGCACAAACGATCGCGGAGTCCTACGAGGAGTGTGTGTTCCGAAGATTTGGAGCCAGCGAAGTGATCCGACATGATCGGGAGCCTGGGTTTATGGCTGACTTCTTCAGATCCTTCAACAAGATCCTGGGTCAACGGCAGCGGGCTACTATGGCTTACCGGCCCCAAGCGAACGGGACAGCCGAACGAATGGTGCAGACTACCACTCGCGCGCTCAAGATGTATGTACAGGAGCTGGACCAACGAGACTGGGTTGAATACGCAGAGAGGCTTACGTTCGCCATCAACACGGCCCAAGATCGGATCCGAGGGGAAACACCTTTCTATTTGGTACATGGGTGGGACGCCCGATCTACACTGGAGGCGACTTTGCCGGTAGGCAGCACCGCACGTCGAGATCGGGAACCTCGGAGGTGGAGATATCAGATCCAACGATATTACCAACAGGCGAGATCTCAGGTCAGTGAACGGATTAGAGAGGCCATCTCAAATCGAGCGACTCGTCACAATGAGGAAGTCCAACCACATGAGATCGAGATCAGGTCGCAGGTGTGGCTATATCTGGATCGAGTAAAGGAAGGCTACGCTTGGAAGCTGGCACACCTGTGGCATGGCCCTTTCCGGGTGACGGAAAAGATCGGAGAACATGCAGTCAAGATCGAAACTGCTGGTACAGAATACCAGCTGTTCCCTATAGTGCACATCTCCAAACTCAAGTTAGTAAGGACGTTCCCTGATAGACCCACAGCTCGTTTGCTCGACGAGAGGTCAGAGCGTGTAGATCTGGACGAAGCCCTCCTCCCTGAAGATAGCTGGACCCGCGATCTGGACGAAGCCCTCGCCCCTGAAGATAGCTCGACCCGCGATCTGGACGAAGACGAATACGAAGTAGAGAAGATCGCGGACATGAGGACGGGGAAGCGAACCCGGTATGGCCGGATCTACCGCGAGTTCCTGGTGCATTGGCGAGGATATGAAGATCCGACATGGGTTGACGAGGCGGATCTCAATTGTGGAGCGTTGCTACATGAGTTCCTCCGGGACCACACCAGCCGAAACCGGTTCGGAGTGATGCAGTCACACGAGGAGTTGTGAGGGAGACCTCGGAGGCGAGCTGGTCGCGTCCGAGTGAGAAGGAGAAGATGGATTTGCAGGGAGGGTGCAGATCGGAGGAAGGGGAAGTGAGTGTTTGCATATTAAAAAGAAAGAGAAGGCGAAGTGGCTGGATCGTAAGGTCCAGATCGCGAGTAGATCTGACAAGCTACCGGCCACGAGATGCAAGATCCACGAAAAAGAAGAACGAAGGCTACTCAAGGAAGGTGGATTAATGATTACGAAAGCTAGACGAAGGAGAAGACACAGGTGAACGACGAGGAAGGTGGGTCCGGAGACTACGCTGCGTCCTGAGCCCGGATCCCGAAGAACTTGTCCTTGAGACGAGAGATCGAGCAGGCTGGACGCTTCTCAGGCGTGTCACGAAAGTGATTACGCCACGGGTCCTCCGAATTGGCTTCATCCAGGGCTTCAAGAAGGTCGGTGGGCTCGGCTCGGTGAAGATTGGGGTCCCGAAGGTTGGCCTGACGCGACGCCAGCCCTGGATACCACATCACGGTCTCCGATCGCTTGGGGAAATGGAGGAAGAAGGGATCCAGCAGCAGATCCAGATCACACCAGCCTTCGCGCATCGCCAAGATGAAGATCTCCAGGAACGCTTTTCAGTGAGCGCCAGCATGCGAACGACGGTTATTACGCTCTTTCTTGTAGATCGCAAGCCATGGATGCTCCTTCATCATCGCCGGCGTAATCACGAAGGAGTGTGTGGGCTCCCAATACGACTGCAGGCAGTCGGGTTCGTGAGTCTGATAACACTGGAGCGCGACCCCGAGGCGCCCACCCACGTCGTCCTCGAAAGAGATGGGATCGGCGTCGGCAGCTCTCTCCAGGACCTCCCAAGGCCGAGAATCCAGCAAAGCTCGCACGTTATCCTCGGTAATCAAGTCCACGCAGTAATCTTGAGGCGTGTATTGACGCCGGTCTGTGGGAGCGATCCGAGGAAACAGCCAGCCTGGACGAGTGGGGAGAATCGGGAACAGCACGTTGATCAGCATGGTGACCATGGCCTTGTCCGAGATTTGGTCGGCCAACCACGGATCTACCTCCCGTTGGATCGTGGCATGCGCTTGAGTACGTCCCGGGATGCACAGTTCCCCCGAGCGAACGGTGCCACAGGCTTCATCGGATCCGGAGCGGGAGATCCAGCAGAGCGGCGAGGCGAAGCAGGAGCGCCTCCCGCGGAGCAGATCGGGGAGCTGAGTCCTCACCAGAGTCTGAGCCACCCGATCCATCAGGTGGCGCGCCAGATCCAGCCACTTTGGGGCCACGACGAGGAGAAGCCAGTCGACGCCGACGTTCAGCCGAGCGAGATTGGGTGAGGGCCTGCAGAGTCTGGGCTTCAAGGAGGTCGTTGGTCACTTCAGCGGTGTCTTCGTCCTCTTCCTCATCGCTACTCGACTGGGCGTCCGGGCCCTCCTTGCCACCAGATCCAGCAGAACCGTGAGATCCAGAGCCAGCGTCAGAATCTGCGTCGCTAGCGTCAGATTCCCCCCGGTCGTCGTCTGCGAGGTGCCTGTCGTCTTGAGTTAAGTCGACAGGGCTGGAGCCACTTCCACCCGTCGAAGTCTTGGATCCATGGTCGTCGTCACCTGGGGAGAGGGGAGCCACTCGACGCTTGGCAGGGGGCGCTGGACTGGATCCGGGCGACGCCGGTGGGCTACGCGGTCGCTTGGAGCTCGAAGGAGAGGTGGCAGCATCAGGCCCGGACGGAGCCCGATCCTTAGGATCTGCCGGAGGATCTTGGGAGGAAAGACCAACAGGCGTGCTGCGCAGTGAGTGTAACACAGCAGCTGGACCGGAGGTACTCGCATCTGCAGTTGAGATCGGCCCCACTGCTGCGGCCACAGCCGCTATCTTCTGGTGCGCGATGTCGAGATCCCGTTGGAACGAATCACGCTCTCGCCGAGCCTGACCACGGGCGTCACGAGCGGTGTCTCGTTCGCGCTGTAACACCCGGACCGAATGCTCCAGATCTTGGAGGCGGAGTTTCGCATCCGCGAGTTCCTCAGCGGGAATACCTTGTTTTCTCTTGGCAGCAGCCAGTTTAGCGTCTACAAAGATATCAAAGACGCCGAATGAGATGGGTTAGTAAGGGAAACAGAGACCGGAGAGAGGAGGAGAAGGCATACCGAGATCCGAGACGTCCCCACGGAGGCGGTCAACATCGGCCCGCGCAGTATCACGCTCTCGAACTACGCGGATCAGGTCGTCCGTCGAGACTGCTTGGAGGCCGCGAAGTCGATTTAATTCCGCCGAAGACTCCTCGTGTGAACGCCGGTACCGCTGAAGATCTTCCTTCATCGCGTTGAGCCGATCCTCGGCGCGGGCGGCGGCAGCTTGCGCGGTGTCTCGCTCTTGGGTTAGGCGGGCCAGATCAGGAGAGACCCCGTCAGAGGTCTCGACGGATCTCACGACTTGAGATTCGGCCCGCTGCAGGGCTTCCGTAGCCCGAGCCAGACTAGTCTCTGTGAGGAGCAACTCATGCTCGGCTTCCTCGCGGGCGCGATCTACGTCGTTCCGACCCTCTTGGAGTTGCTCGATCTCTTCGCCCGCTAGACGTACTTCTTCAGCCAAGTGGTCACTCTGATCCTGGAGGACGTCGCGTTCGGAGACCGCTTGATCGAAGCGCGCCTTGAGATTGCGGAAATCGGCTTCTTGCTGCCGGAGTTGAGACTCTAGGCAAGAGACGCATGGGTCGATGCCGACATCCGGACCTCCCGCCGCCTGGAACGCCGCGATCTCAGCACGGAGATGTACGATCTCCTCTTGTCGCGCCCGATAGAGACCCTCCAAAGCTCGGAGCTCGTGAGTCTGGCGAAGCAGGGTGCAGGACAGCCGGTGTTGCTCGTCGGCTGTCACATTGCGAGAGGACGCAACCCGTTGGAGCTCGGCGTTGGCATGCGCAAGGCGCCCCCGTAGCAGAGTATTGCGACGACGAAGTTCGTCAACGCTGGCTTCCGCCGGGGAAGACCGGACCGGCGATCCTGGGGAAGATGGAGCCGACATTGGGGAGCTGGGTGGCACGAGCAGGGCGGAGTGCGTGAATAAGAAAGTGACGTCTCCCAAGCCGACACTCGAGTGATGGAAAGTACTCGCAGTGATGTCAGTTGGGTAACAACGACTACGAGCAGGAGGCGATTGTGGAGAAGCAAGATCGAGGAAAACGGAGATCGAAGTTGACTGGCAATTGAGAGATTGGGACCCGGTCGGTCACTAATCCGAGACACTGACCTAACGGGATCTACGCGAAGGGAGGAGTGGCGCGCTACAGGGAGGCAGCCTACGAGCACCGCAAGGCTAGGATAAGTGAAGGTCGGCAGCCCCAGCCCAGATCAAGATGTCTGGGAGAGATTGGAGCGATCTGGATCTGGAGCCCAGATCGGGATCAGATCTAAATACCATGGATCTGGATCCAGATCCGGTACTGCGGATCTGGCGATTACGACATGCCCAAGGCCTGGGTGACGTCATGGTGGAGGTAAAGGGAGGCTACAGAGCCAGTAGGGATCGATGGGATGATAGCCGGATAGAAGGATATGTAGATAGGATGGGATCGGACCTAAGCATAAATCAGTATCGAATTTGCCTTGGACATCGCAACCGCCTTCGCCTTCGCTTGGAAACGGGAACTACATTGGCCCTACGAGAAGAAGAAGAGGTAGCGGTAAGAGATCTAGTGTTGGTTAAGTCTGGATAATATATTGGCCAGATCTAGACCTTCCTAGTGATCCACCCTCAAGTGCGGATCCCAGATCCACCGGAGTTCACAGCTTGGCCGGTCGGGTCTTCGACGCTCAACAACTACAGATCCCGCTATAGGAAGCGGCAAGCACCGCAAGGAAAGGAATACCAAAGGACAAGACCCCGTAAAGGCAACCCCACGGCCGGATCCAGATCCAGGCCGCCAGATCCGAGTGCAAGACTACTCGATCTGGAAGTACAACCGCGAGCTGCGTGAAGATTTCCGCGCCGCTCCACGTCTCGCCAAGACTGTCTCGACTTCAAGGCGTTGGCACTTCGGAAGACACCAGAAGAGCAAGATCCAGCCCTACCGACGGGTACACAAGGTGACCCAGTTCAGCACACGTCACGGCAGATCGGAGTACCCCCTCCGTTAGTCGGTGTTCGGGCGCAGTTGGTAAGCCGGACTAGCGATCTCGCAGATTTTGCTGACCCCGCTACACCACAACATCGTGGAGGCAATCTTGGGGCACGACGATAGTCGTCGTGCCGTTTCGCAGCGTGCGCGTCCGGGTCGTGGTACTCGCGCCCACGCCGGTCCCATTCCACTGCATCGGCGATACCTCGTCCGCTGGCTTGGGCCGATGGATGATAGCTGGGAGCCGCGAGAGGTGTTGCTCGCGGACGTTCCAGACTGTGTGGAGGCATACGAGACAAGCCTCCCACAGGGCGCGACTCCTCCTCGCGCCTAGCTTCATGCAACGCGCGCTGGTACAGCTCCACCAGCTTGCGCTCGGTTTCGGAGAGGGGGGGTGGAATTGGTGATACGATCCCAGTCGGCGGCGCTTGGCCGTACAACGGAGTACCCGCGACAACCCGGACAGCCAAGTCGGTAGTGCGCGAAGAAGCACTCCCGGTCAGCATCCCAAGACAGCTGACAGATTTGACTCACCAACGCTTGCACGGAGAGGCGCGAGTGCTGCTCCTCGCGCCGCATGAGCTTTTGCTGGAACGCCTCCGGCCCTTCAGTGTTCCACCGGCTGACGAACGACGTCCAAGCGCGGTCCAGCGACTGCGGGGTCACGGTGCCGGTCACCGTGACAGGCTTGCTGCGTGTCGCCCGCCACCGCCGGAACAGCGCCTTCATCGCGTCGTCGCCCGGCGAGTTGGTCACGGCGCTGCAGTCGTTCAGCGCCCACTGCTCCAGCACCTCCTCGTATGTCGTGAGCCGGTCCGACTCGGCCTCGGGTCCCGAGTCCATCCCACTTCTCTCCTTCCACGCGCAATTCTGTAAATGAGCTTCAAGATCCGTGTTGCTCTCACCTTGAGTGAGGGGTGATGTGACGGGCTTCCATCACATGGTTGCCATCGCGTGTGCGCGATGGCCAATCAGCACTCTCCACTGTTTGGTGGACACGGCGCTCTCGGCATGAGAGCGCCTTGATAACAATGAATCTCAGAGTTACTTTTCCCTTGTTTCATGCGCTACCGTGTACGTCGGTAACGGGTTTGTATTAGCCCGTTACACACATTACCATGACCGGAGATGATATGGGCAGGGCATTGGAGGCAGCTGTGGTACGAGGCGACATTCCTCTCGCGTCGTGGCTTATTGACCGTGGCACGAACTGGCCTGAACATGCCCGGCTGCACCGACCCGCTCACAAAGCCGCTATCAAAGGACGTTTGGATGTACTGAAGTGGCTAGAGCAAGAAGCGCAACTGGACGGCGTCGTGGGGCTGGTGGTGAAAGCAGCTGAACATGGGCATTTCGATGTTGTCACGTGGCTTGTTGAGAGAGACGCTCAAAGCGGAGGGCACATAACTCATCTAGGTGCTGAGGGCAGTCTTGCTATCCATGGCGCTGTTGTGAACGGGCATCTGAAAGTCACCAAGTACCTCCGAGCGCGTATAACGACGCCTACGAATAGCATGCAGCGTGCTCGTCAAGCTGCGGAACAGCGTCGCCAGCTTCCCATCTTGTCAGCTCAAATCGGTCGATTTGAGCAAGCGCAAGCGGTCTCCAGCAAAATAATGGTCTTGGCTGCAATGCGAGGCTACTTAGACGGTGTGCAGTGGCTTTATACTGAATATGGTAGCGACCCGGACGTGGCGCTGTTTGCTGATGATAACAAAAAATATGGTCAACTAAGTGCCATGGATGAGGCAGCAAGCAATGACCACCTAAGTGTGTTGAAGTATCTGCACTACCTGCAAACTTTAATCGACGCAAGCAACAAGAAACGGAAGAGAGATGAGCCCCTCATGTCATCGAGACCGGTATGCACGAAATTGGCGATGGATCGTGCTGCTGGAAATGGCCACCTTAGCGTCGTCCAGTGGCTGCACCATAACCGCTCTGAGGGTTGCACCGTGCGCGCTATGAATCTTGCAAAGGAACGTGGACATCTTGAGGTTGTCAAGTGGCTTGACGAACACCGGTCGGAAGGATGTACAGCTGCAGCAATGGATAGAGCAGCTAACAATGGACATCTTGGTGTAGTGCGGTGGCTGCATAACTACACCAGCACAAATTGTACGACAGCGGCGATGGATGGAGCAGCAAGCTATGGACACATGAATGTGGCCAAATGGCTGCATGCTCATCGATCGGAAGGGTGCACTGTCGTAGCTATGAATGGGGCAGCTAGTCATGGAGCCATAGAAACTGTGAAATGGCTACATGCCACTCGCACTGAAGGCTGTACACAACAAGCGATGGACGAAGCCGCAGAAGGAGGACATCTGCGAGTGGTGCAGTGGCTTCACCGTCACCGCTCTGATGGCTGTACAAGCGAAGGATTTGACGGTGCAGCGCAATGCAACCAATTTGAGGTGCTACTGTTTTTGTACTCTCAGCGTCTCGGACGGTGTACTGCAGCAGCTGTCGAACAAATGGAGCTCGATGAGACGGATGATATTCGCGCGTGGGTACTTGAACATTGTCCAGCATCGAGGAACTTCAGTGCAACTCAGAATGAGTAATCCTAGAAAATTAATTCAATTTTCGCGAAGTTAATGAGGATGCATGATAAACCACTGAAGTAGATCATTGCGAGGAGTAAATCCTGTGCAAATAGGAGTGCTCCCTGAAGTGAGTTTCAAAAGATGCTTGAAGACAAAAAGTTCAAGTGCAAAATGCTCAAGAAATGGAGCGAGGAGATCAAGACGCAAAGATCACACGAAGTACCGAAAGAGTAATCAATTGAGACTTCAAAAGTCGGCGCATTTGTCTTTTCGGCGTTATGAACATCTCAAACTTCAGAAACAAACAACCTCTGATTGGATTCAGGTAAGCTCACAACTAATCAACTGCCCAAATTCGAGGTGGATTGTTTACGAGTAGCTCGGTGGTTGAATCTTGGGGAGACGTAGGCGTCCCGGGCAGTCCGTTTTAGTTGCACTGCATCCGTTGAAGCAAGCGATGACCTGGACTTGGTTTTTGCCCGTCACTTCAACGCGGCGGTGGTCATCGACAACTTCTTCGTATCTGCGGGGCGGTCTTCCTCCTTGTGCACAGACCGCAGCAGGTTGTCTGGCCATTGAGGCAGATGATGCTCTCCGCGAGTGTAAACTTCTTCCGAATGATCTCTAATGGCCCAAGTGTAAAAATGTGCCTTGAGAGTTTCAAGCAGATGATATTTGTTGCCGCTTCGGGGGTAGCGGTGACTTTGATTCCTGAATGCCTCTTCTGGAGTTCGCTAAGAAATAAGGGTATTTATCTTCTGTCCACGTATTCCTGAGTGCATCCAGAATTAACATTAATTTCGTACTGATACATTAGATATCTTTACTACATGCCGTAAACTGAGTTTGAATAATACTACTTCGAAGTAACATTTTGAATAATAATCCTACTGCCGTAGATCGATCCCAGCAGTCGGAGAGCTTGCTCTTGATCCCTTTCTTCGACGTCTGTGAGTGCGTTTACCTTTTGGTTTGCCCTTGCTAATTAAAGTCTTCCCGAACCAGGGTAGAGAGCACGCAGGTCGAAGGTTCTCGTAGGCTGCGAGAACCTGCGAGTCGCAGGTACTTTTTTAACCCGTTCATCGAGAGGTCTTTGCGGGCGTTTCCGTCGCAGTTTGGATCAGTGTATCGGTCGAGCCTCCAGTCTCGGACGCGAAGTCGCGATTAGCGTTTTCCTTCAGCATTTTGAATATTGTTCGCGGGTTATTGACCGAGATTTCGAGAACGATGACTTCAACATGTATGTACCGGTATTGTCTTGTCATTCGTTGGAGAATGGCACAACTTGTGCCCTGAGTTTGGTGATAGGTCCTCTCGAAAGTCTGTACCATTCGTTGGAGAATGACAAGACAATAATACCGGTACATACATGCTGAGTTGTGCACGATTGCATTGAATGGAAGTGTAGCTTTATCTACTCGGCCACAAGTCTCAGACCCACTTACAGATGAAGCAACTGAATGTTTGACTAGCGTGGACTCCGAAGTTGGTGAGTAGTGTGAGCGAAGTACGAAGAATGAACGGTGTTTCGAGTGAATATCACCCGAAACGTATGTACTGTAGTAAGTACCACTTAGCGTTTTTAAATGGAAAGCGTCGTGTACAAGTGCACATTGCCGACTTCATTGTGCCCTAACTCGAATTCTCCCTTCGAGTCTGTACGGTCTAGCGGCTCAGTTGTACATCTCTGGACTCTAGCGCAGCCTTCTGCTCAATTTTGTGGAGTGACGTCAAACTTTCTGATACCGGTACGAGCAGCAACATCCGTCGAAGCGCTATGCGCATCCCTCCAGGGCCCACTTCTTACTTCCAGGTGCCCGTTGCTGACACGCGCAGCGGGCGTTTTACTCCATTAAATAGTTATGGCCCGGCTGGTGTTGAGCAGCCTTATAGTCCCATGCAATAAGCAGCGAAATGCGGATGTTTCAATCAAGCTGCTAGAAGTACTTTGAAGCTTTAAGGGGCAGGAGTTCACCTCACTAGTCGTGATGCTGCGTACAGTACCCGTTTGCAGCCCTCTCAAGTCATGGACTGGAAATTCGTTGCAACCATCTGCGCATACTCCTTTCGCCACCTCAGAAAAGTCTTGAACGCGTAGTAGTTTTCGTGTGATATCAGCTGAACCCTAGGCAGGCCAGATACACCCAGTGTCTGCGCTACGCTCTTTACAGAATCGCCGTTGAGGGCCCACCGCATCAGATTCTCGTCTGTCTTGAACTTGGATTGGAGCCCCGTGCCGAAGCGCGCATAAACACTTTCTTCCTTGAGCACCTTCTTCATTGCGGAGTACTTGAGTAGCGCTTCCCAATTTGGGTTCAACTTTGCGGCGTTCTGCTGCTTACCAAACACTCCGAGTTTCTTGGAGACGTTTTCCACGCTTTTCTTCTGGTTGAGCCACGTCATCAACCCCTTGTCCATGTCAGCCTTGTCAACAAATGAGCCTGTGAACTTCGCGACGGCCCTCTCTTCGTCATCTGTGCCGGCTCCACCGTCTAACGTCTTGCCTCAAATGTCTCCCGGCGGCCACTGCTTCACTTCCCGCAAGCAATCCGACGATTACCACTAGCAGGACACCCCACAATGTACGCATGATAATCTTGTGGGTATAACCGATAGGCCCGATGCCGAAGCGTCTAGCGGAGCGGAAAATTCGTAATGGACGAGCACGTTGACTCAACGCAGAGCTGAGCCCTGCTGATCGTTCTCTATGAGCCCACATGGTGCTGAGGAACAAGTGCTGAACCTGTGGTACCTGTATTTTTTTAAAGAGAGTGCTTGCTGCACCCGACTGAAGCATAACGTCACACCTTGTACTTCTGTCCGGAGGGCATAAACGATGCGTAAAGCGAGCGCAGCGAGCCGAGCCCCGCGCGAAGCGCGGATAGGGTTCAGGAGTCCCATGCCAGGTTTTTGGGGGTCTTGTCAGGGGTGACTAAAAATCTCCATTTATCCGGATGCAATATAGACCGCTATTTAAGAGGTGTAAAAGGTGCTACAGTAATGTGCGTCAATAAGGAACACTTGGTAACTAATACCCTTACATACATTATATACAGCTGGCAGTCAAGATAAATACATTGCTCTTTTTTTCACTTGTTCGCCTTAATAGCCTCTACACTCCAATTCATATCAGAGGTTCCTTATTGACGCACATTACTGTAGTCGTTTACAGTAGAGAGACTACTGCAACACCCAGTCGGGTGCAGCATCACGTGCCATTTTTAAATACATTAAAATAGTAGAGCAGTATGAGATACAGTCCAGCACAACAGCATATGAAGTGGAGGAGCCAGGGTTCGATAGTATCGGGTACGATAGTATCGACTACTATCGAACCCTGGCTCCTCCACTTCATATGCTGTTGTGCTGGACTGTATCTCATACTGCTCTACTATTTTACTGTACTATACTAGTATACTAGTATCGAATCGATACTAGTGGGGATTTTGGACTATCAGTGATACTGATACTAATACTCAACACCGAACCACTATCACTGATACTGGTACTACTACTCGACCAACAGGCGATGATAGTATCAGTGATATATCACTGATAGTATCACTGATACTCACCTCCGCTGCCGCTTGCCCTCCTCCATGCGCCTCAGCTAATTACGGTTGTGGTGTAGAAGCAGTTGACGTTGGGCGCGCTCGTTATCGGTTCTCGTTCGTAGTTGACTCATCACAAAGGAGCCAGTTGAGAACACGCGTTCTTGGAACGCTGTTGAAACACCACGTCCCAGTCAGACGCGCGCAAGTTTTGCGATCGAAGGATATCTAATCTGTCCGACCTCCGCAAACCATCGGCATGCATAAATGCTCCCACAAACCTGTTCGTCGTTCCAGACGCGAACATTCCGTTTTCTGTCGAGCACGCTCAACTTGGCCACCCCCTTGTCCTGCCCGACTTTAGTCGGAAACTGCAATTTCGCCACTGTTCTGCGTCCTCGGCGTTCGCGGTCGAGGAGTGCTTTGCTCAAGGTAAATTGCAAAGTGAATTGAAAGTAAAATAGAGTTCGTCGCTCTCTACAGCTCCCTACTGCTCACCTAGTTACCTAGCTTGTACAGCCTCCTTGGTCGCGTCCTTGGCTACAACAAAGTGAGAGCGGCGGCTGATGCATCACATCTGACATCTGGAATCTCACACAGATGCTCATCATCTGGGGGGGTAAGCTTTTCGTCTGCGACCCAGAACACTTCCCCCTACGCTTGGAAATCCCCATCAACGGGTAATCAACGTCGTCGACGGGTGTTCCGCGTCGGCGGTGGGATTGCGCGGAGACCATTGCGTTTACATCTGGTTCATCGGTATGTGCAGTACAATATCGGTCGAGTAGTACTGGGACGTCCGCTTGCAGCGCTGAATAAAGGCTCCCACGTGTTTTCAATGGCCTCGATTCCGAGCCACTTGACTTCCACTTCCCAGCGGCGTGCAGCTTCGTTAAAGCGGACGCCTCGAAAGGCTTCAACTAGATGCCCTCCCTGCGAGTGGAGCGCGTACTGTAGTAAATCTTCAGTGACTCCACGGCCAGTGACTCCACGGCTGGCTTCAGCATAAAAGCGGAGTCGGGACACATGGTGAGTCGTCGTCCCTTGTGGCGGGTTCAGACTCTCCACTTCAAACACCCAGTCCGAGATCGCACGAACAATGCGATTAGGTCCCTGCCAATCGATGGTTAACTTGTTCGCGTGCTGCGTAACCATGGCCACTAGAACGAAGTCGCCTACAGAGAAATTCGGCGGCTTGGACTTGCTGGCGCGTCGGGCTCTTGCTTGCATGCGCCTACGATCACTGGTCTCTGCAACGTCACGGTGCATAGCTTCCAGCGCTTCGGCCATCTGAGCCAAATGCTGTTCTCGACTGCGTTGCAGCACTTCTGCGCTCATTTCCACCACGCGATCGTCCGAAAAAGCCACTGCGAGTAGGGTGGTTGGAGGTAGTCCGGTGAATGCAGTAAGGGGAGCCCGACCACCAAGTCTGGCCAATGGCTGTTGGTTTAGTGCTGATTGCACCCATCCTAGCACTTGTTCCCACTTGAACCGGGGGGGTTCACTCAGCACTGCACGTAGCCACTTGAGGAGCAATCGATTCACAACTTCAACAGTGCCGTTCGCCCACGGGCAATAGGCCATTGTAAAATGGTGCTGTGAACCAAGCGCGTGCCAGAATCTTCATGACTTCATTGCGAAAATGGGGGCCCTGGTCTGAGACCCACTGCTTTACCACGCCAAATCGCTTGAACCATCCGAGAAAAGCAGACGCGCAAGTTGGAGCATCTGCGGTCAGTGTCGGGTGCAGTTCAACGAAGCCACTGAAATCGTCTTTGACCACCAATACATACTTCTTCTGAGTGTCCTCGTCAGCAGGTAATGACAGGAAGTCAAAGTGGATGACCTCATTCGGTTTCGTAGCGTGGAGAGCGAGTCCGTACGGACGTGGTTCCCTACCATTCTTCGTAGCAATACAGTGGATGCAGTTGTCGACGACCGCACCAACATCTTCGGGGAGAGCGGATGTTGTGGTTTTCTTGCCACGATGTCCACTACTCCCGGCATGTCCAACAACACAGAGACGTTGGACCAGGTCACTCGCAGTGCTCGGTATCCAAGCCAACCCGCCTTATGTCTCGTAGCATTCTCGTTCGAGATCCCAAATAACCCCACTGGGTCTACTTGGTTCTTCTTCTTGCACGCCACGGATCTCGTCCAGATCAGGCCACTGAAAGACATCGTCTTCGAGAGGTGATATTGGGCGAACAACTGCAAGCTGCTGTATGCTCAGGCCACGACTGTCCCGCGGTTGTGATACACATCCCCAGCGACTTAGCATATCCACCCACGTGTTGTCTTCGCCGCGAATATGTTCGATGTAACGGGGTAAGAAGTACCGTCACTAGCGTACGCTATATATGCAAGAGGAAGCTCGCAATAGTAAAACCACGTGTCATGTTTGGGGCAAATTTAACTCTGTTTATTTATGGAACGGGAGCGGGGGCTCCCGTCCTCTTTGTGAACCACTCAAATCTAGGTCGATGCCTGATTGGCTGAAATGGGTCTGGTTCCCCACTTTCACCCAATCAGGTGATGACAACAGTGCACACGCTAGCCGTGTGCCTGTACCTACTTTTGTGCATGTAGCCATGAGGCCCCACCTACTTATGTAACTCTTTCTACTTACTTACGTAACCGTAACCAGCCCGTTGCATTCGATCGCATACTTGTAGGACGTCATTGTCATGGCCCATCTCTGCAGCTTGTCAGCTCGGTAACCCTGAATTGCCGTCCGTGGCAAAAGGGTCAAACATGTAGACGAGGTTGCGGTGATCAGTGAAGAGATGAAAGCCACCCAGTCTTAGAAGCAGATTGTAATGGGGCCAGGATTGGCCAGTGTCCTTTTCAAGGAAATGGGATGTTCTCTGGTGTGGACCACACCGGCCGGTGTGGCCCACAGGAACTGAGTGTCACACACCACGACTGGTACTGGGTACCAGGTTCCTTAAATAGAGTATTCACGGTAGGCCTCCCCAAGTACTATGTTAAGCTAGGGGTCGGTCGTACTTAGGACGACGACGCACGGGAGCCAACCGCTGAGGAAGATCGCCATTTAGACAGGGATTCAGTATGCAGATAGAAAGCAGTAGATAGAACTTTAAGAGTGTTATTAATACAAGACAGTTTAACTGTAACCCTTAAGTGTACAAGTCTGTTTAATACTCGGTATTAAAGGAGACCGATAAGGCAGGGCCTTTTGTACTAAGAGCAACAGAGACGCCAGGCGTCTGTTGTGGTTAGCGTGTTACGCTTCCTCTAAGATATTGTGCGTGTAACCCCCGTCACACCTGGTAGCACTTGTAGTCACTCCCGCGACCGACGCGGATCTCTACAATCAAGGTCTCTTTGAGTATGGAAGACGCAGGGAGTCGGCTGCCGGCGCGGCAGGACTTTCCTCACCTCTCCGATGCCCACTGAGCTACGCTGGAGAAGATGGCCAGCCTCCTGGGCTAGGCAGCCTTCACTGGATTCCCCAATCTTCCTGCTGAGCAGCAAAGGGCGCGTGTGGAACGCTTCGACAAGTACGAGTCGTCGCTGATTGCTCACGTGAGCGCTGCTGCGCAGGAAGCCGCCCGTGCGACGATGCGAGCTGAGGCAGAGAGTGCAGCACAAGCGTCCGCCACGAATACGGCCTCATTCGCTGTGCATCCAACCACGACGAAGCCCGTCAAGATGTCGGTTCCGACGTTCGACGGTAAAGCCTCAGACAGTCTTGTGTTCTGGGTTCGCGAGATCGAGATCGCGCTGAGCGCTGGTCAGATCTACGACGCGCGAGCTCAGGTAGCGTTTGCGCTGTCCAACCTTGGAGGGCGCGCACGCGCATGGGCCGTGGCCCGTGAAACGGCAACGCCGGGGTACTTCACCTCGTGGTCGTTCATGGAAAAGGAGCTACGCTCCACCTTCCTCCTTGCCAATGTGGCATACCGCCACCGCTCCAGTATCTTGCGGTGCAAGCAAGGCAAGCGGTCGCTTCAAGACTACGTCATGGAGCTCCACAACCTCGAAGCCACCATTGCCGGATCACCCCTCTCTGAGGACGTCAAGGTGACGGTCTTCATGGACGGTGTCCGCACGGGTCCGGTTCGGACGGAGCTCTTCCGGCGTCAACCAAAGACCTTTAATGAGGCGGTCCACATTGCTATGTTGGAAGACCACTGCGTGCGCTCACCGCAAGGGCACACGCCTCATGTCGAGGCCAGTGAGGGTCCCACTCCGATGGAGATCTCTCTTGGCCGAGTCGGCACGTCCTCAGAAGACGCAACGGGCGAGTGGTCGCTGTTTCGGCTGTCACCAACCTGGTCAATTCCGTCGAAACTGCCCCACCAACCCATGGAAGGCGCCACGCGACAAGACGTACGCGGCTCGTCCGGCTCTTAATAGCCTCGAGGCGACAGAGTCGGAAAACGGCGACTCCCAGTAGGGGCGGGACGCCCTGCTGGGAGACTTCGCTCCTCGTCGAGGAAGGTGAGTCCCTCCCCAGCCTCTCCAAAGGAGCAAGTCCCTGGGACGACACTTCTGTGTCTCTCCGTAGCCGCCGCGCGGTCTAACCTCGTGGTCGTCACTGCCAGCGTGAAAGGATACCCCGAACCGATGACGGTCCTGATCGATTCAGGAGCGTCGTTTAACTTTGTGACGAAAGCCAGTGTGGCTAGGAACAGTACATTATATGCTAGTGCTTTAGAAGCTTCTAAGAGTAATACCAATGTATCTGTTCGCTTAGCGACTGGCTCCATCGTGTCTACACGCAAGGTTACGGTACCCTTAAGCGTGAAGTTTGACGACTTCAATTCGGTCGAACCGTTCATTGTCTTGGATATGGATGATCGGTACGATCTTATCCTCGGCATGCCCTGGCTTGCTAAGCACGAGCCGTGGATAGACTGGCGTAGTCGCACCATCGGTGCCAGCCACAACCATCTCGCGGACAGAGCCCTGGCGGGTCATGTCCCCTCCTCTTCCCGAGACGGGTTTGTGTATAAGCACCGTGTGCCACGCGGCGAACGGCAGTTTGCCGGCACTTCGGAAGTGTTGGAATTGCCCATGACATAGCCTCCACGAGCGCGAGAGCTCGAGGTAGGTGGTGGAGAAGATCCGCAGGATCCTAGTACCTCTCCGGGTAGAGGACAGGGTTCTGCAGCTGGCAACCGAGTTGCACTTGCCCAAGGGGTAGTGAAGACTCAAGGCGCGGACGCTGTAGCAGCTCGCGCAGGAAGGGGTGGTAGCGTCCGAGCTCCCCCTACGCAAAGCGTGGTGGCTGGTTCAGCCCACGTCAAGAAAGGCGTTGGAGTTGTTGCTCGCGCAAACAAGAGTGGTCGAGTCGGAGCTCCCACTACGCAAGGCGTTGTAGCTGGTTCAGCTCAGCGACGAAAGGTGCTAGAGTTGGGGCTCGCGCAACCACGAGTGGTCGAGTCCCACTCCCAAGGACAACAAGGGTGACAAGGTCACGAGCACGCCCAAGGCAGAGGCGTCTAGCCGCGATGCGGATTCCGCGGCTGAGGACAAGGTTCCTCAAGTGTTCGACGTCTTCACGGGCGAACCCAAGGTGGGGGAGGTGTTGACTCCGTTACCCACAGTAGCAGAGCTACTCGAGCTCGAGGAGCTTTCGTACGTCGAGTTTATGGACTCGCTCAAGGTGGGAGAGTTGTCAGAAGTGGTTCTCATTCGCCCGGAAGGCAGCTCGTTGGAGCTCAACCCCTCGTCGGTCATGGACCCCGAGGTGTTGGAAGACGAACGAACCTCTAAGAGGCAGACGCGGTATGGCGCTGCCATTTTGAAGGACCCTTCGGATCCGTATTACGCCGTTCTGAAGGAGTTTTCGGATGTCGCTAGCGACGACCCCCCTTCGGTCCTACCCCCGGATCGGGACGTGAGGCATGAGATTGACCTCGTGCCAGGTACTAAGTACTGTACTACGCGGCAGTGGCCGCTTCCGAAGGAACAGGTCGACGTCATCGACGCCTTCTTTGCTGCAAAGCACGCCGCTGGCATGGTGCGCGAGTCCAAGTCGCCACATTCGTCGCCGACGTTCTGTGTGCGCAAGCCCAACGGGAAGTGGCGCATAGTGCACGCTTTCAACAAGTTGAATACAGCAACCATTCCGGCGTCGACACCTATTCCTCGAAAGGATGTGTTGCGGAACAACAGGGCAGGATGCACGATCTTTAGTACGCTCGACATGGTCGACGGCTATTATCAGCTCCTGATGCGCAAGCCGGACATCCCGCTTACGGCGGTGAGTACCCCTAGTGGGATGCTGTGGGAGTGGTTGGTGATGCCCCAGGGGCTGTCCAACGCACCCGCCACGGTCAATAGGCTCGTAACATAGCTCTTCCGGCCGATGCGACAATTTGTACAGACGTACTTCGACGACATCTTCGTGCACAATCGTGCGTCGGAAGGCAAGACGGCCGTCGAAGCACATCTCGGCCACCTCCGTGAGGTTCTCATGTGTATGCGCGAGAATCGCCTCTACGCGAATATCAACAAGTGTATATTCGGGGACGAAGATATTCCCTTTTTGGGATGGTTCCTTGGCAAGGACGGTGTCCGTGCGGACCCGGAGAAGGTATGCGCCATTGCGCAGTGGCCGGTGCCCGTCTCGCAGAAGGACCTGCGTAAATGGCTCGGCCTGGCCAACTACTTACACAAGTATAGCGCCAATTACGCCGAGATGGCACGGCCACTAACGAATCTTCTCAAGAAGGATGCCGTGTGGTCATGGACCTCTGAGGCTCAACAGGCTTTTGAAGCCATCAAGAGTAGCCTGCCTAGCGCTCCGATCCTGGCGCTGCCCGACGAGGATCGTCCTTTCAGTGTGGCGTGCGATGCATCAGACTTTGCCATTGGCTGTGCCCTGTTACAGGTGGATGCCGAGGACCGTGAAAGGGTAGTCTCTTTCCAGTCTCGCCAACTGAAGGCGGCGGAAAAGAACTACCCCGTCCACGACAAGGAACTCTTGGCGATGAAGTACGCCTTGGTCAAGTTTCGGGTGCACCTGTTAGGTCAAAAACCCTTTGTGATCAACACAGATCATGCCTCGTTGAGGACGGCGACATCATCGCCTCACCTCTCTCAGCGCATGGCGCGGTGGCTTTCATTCTTTGCTGAATACAACTTCACAGTGGAGTATAAACCGGGAAAGCAGAATGTCCTGGCGGACGCGCTCTCCCGGCAGCCAGATTATGAGTTGGCACATCTGGCCTACCTAGAGCCACCGCTCTATGAGCTTATTCGCGAGGCGTACGCTGACGACGACGACCTTGCAGGTCTAGAGGAGGCGCTCAGCGCTCCAAACAAGGCCGTCGAGCTCACGGCGCGACAGCGCTCACGTCTGCACCGCTATTCAGTAGTGGAGGGTTTGCTCTACTACCAAGTGGAAGGGGGCGATGAGCCTCGCATTGTCGTTCCGAACGATGAGGACCTGCGTCATCGTGTCCTCTATGAGGCCTATGACACGCCGCTTAGCGGTCATCTGGGGCGGGAGAAGACGTACACGTCTGTGGCCCGCGACTTCTGGTGGCCCCACATGTACAAATGGGTAAGTAAGTACGTACATACATGTGAGACGTGTCAGCGCGTCAAGCCTGCGCCCTCGGCGTCCGCTCCTTTGATGAGCTTGCCGGTGCCGACGGATTGCTGGCGCTCCGTGAGCATGGACTTCATCTTCGAGCTCCCGGCCGATGCGCGTGGCCACACTGGCATCTTGGTCTTTGTGTGCCGCCTTAGTAAGATGGTGCGGCTGGCCGCTGTGCGGAAGAGTGTGACTGCGCTCCAGGCGGCCCAGCTTTTTGTGGACAATGTCTTCCGCCATCACGGCCTCCCCGAGGCATTCGAGAGTGACAGGGACCCAAGGTTTGTGTCCCACTTCTGGCAGCACCTCTTCCGCCTTTTAGGCACGAGATTGGACATGTCCACAGCGGACCACCCTCAGACCGATGGTCAGACTGAGCGGGTGAACAGAGTCCTGGAAGACATTCTTCGCAGTGTCTGCGCCGCAGAGCCTACGAAGTGGAGCGCTCTTCTTCCACAAGTGGAGTTTGCCCTCAACAATGCAGTGCATTCGTCTACGGGCTTCACTCCGTTCTACGTGAACGGACTGCGACACCCGCGTACGCCACTGACGTTGCCCCCGGCCTCGAGTTTGGGTGGGGGAGAGGCTAACGCAGAAGACCCACGGGGCCTCAAAGGCCTAAGAACGTCCGTCAAACGGAATTTGCTCTCGTTTATCGAGACCGGCGAGGCTGTCAGACAGCGCGTACGAGACGCCATGGCCGCCGCTCAAGACACTCAGAAGGAACACAGTGATCACCAAGGGCGTAATAACACGCATGTGTTTAAATTGGGAGACCAAGTCTTATTAAATGCTAAGAACCTTCCTACTCAGGCGGTCTCCGCTGTGGGCAGCACCAAGCTGCGACCTCGCTTTGTGGGGCCGTTCACGGTCATCGGGGTCCACGGTCACGCCTACACGCTGGACCTGCCAACGTCCATGGCCACGCACCCGACGTTCTACGTTGGCTTGCTCAAGCCCTATCACCCGGCGGGGGCTGTTGAGCTTGAGGAGCCGACTGAGTCGCAGAGTACTGCTGAAAGGCGTTCGCCATCATCCGAGGGAAGCGGAGCAGGAACAGGAGCACGAGCACGAGCCGCTACGCGGCGTGCCTCTTGGGCCTCCAAGCTCCCCACGCGGTCGTACAGGGTACGAATCCAGTCAAGGTGCCGCTCCAAGACCTGGCGCACCGACGCGTCGTTCTCCTCGCCTCGCGAGCACCGGGTCTGTAAGCTTTCAGCCTCTTCGTCCAGCAGCCGAGGCAGCTCCCACACGCGGTCACGCAAGAAGTCCAAGTCCCGGCGGACATTCTGGAGGTTCTCCAGGCGGGTCTCCGCATCTTGGACGCGAGCGCGAAGCGCCACCATTTCGGTCCGCTGGCCATCCAGCAGTCGCTGACAGGACTCAACAGCGGGTAGAAGGCCCTCCTGGTCAGGGTGAGAGCCAGTCGGGAGACGTTGAGCGTCCTGGTCCAACACCACTCCCGCTGCGGGCTCCGCCTCCTCTGAGGGCGTCCTCTACCATGTCGAGAGGCTACTGAAGCGCCGCGGGCGTAGCGGTCAGTACCAGTACCTGGTGATGTGGCGTGGCTACCCGAGTAGTCGAAACTCGTGGGAGCCTGGGGCTCGCCTCGAGGAGGACTCCGCCGACCTCGTGGCCGATTTTGAGCGTGCCCACGGACCTGGTCGGCGCTGACAGGACCGAGAACACTCCTTGGTTCTATCGGCTGCGACTGCCATGACTTCTGAATCTTCTGGCAACCCTCCTCGAGGATGACGCCCGGCATAGGCATGTGCCGATCAAAGAATCGGTTCGACCAAGTGTCGTCAGCGATCATCTTCGCCATGCGAAAGCGTAGACGACGCTGAGCCAGCCAATCGATCCGGAACGGAGAGTTCAGGTACTCGGGCTCGGAGTAGCCCAGGTGGTGTAACCACCCTTCGAGCTCCGTCTCATTCCGTTGGCGGGTCAAGCCAGTGTCCACCATAAGCACGACCGGACACTTGTCGCAATGCGACGCGCCTGGGCCAGGCATGCGACTCTGACGAAGGTGCTCGCGGTACTCGTCCCGATTCCAATATCGCAGCGCGAGTAGCTGGTCTTTGGTGCGAGGGGCGTGGCTCTCCTGATCCCGCTTGGTACCCACCGCCTGAGAGGCCTCCTGCCGGGTACGATCGGCCAGGTGCTGCCGATTATCAGGAAGCAGGTCAGGAGGAACTCCGTCGTCGACACCGGCGTTGGTGATGACTTGGGGCTCCAACACCGCAGCGGGCCGGTCGTCTCGACGAGACATGGACGCCTCTATGAGTTGGGCGCGTTCCACCGCCACCACAGTCTTGGGAGACATGGGGCTCCCCGGATGGAGAACCCGTTGGGCATCCGTGATCTGTTTGGGCGACCGCTCGACCTCGCCGACCTCGTGGTCCATATCGGGCTCCGACTCGTCGTAGTCCACTTCCAAAGACGGATGCGGCGAAGGACTACGTCCCGGAGGGGAAGTGGTTGCGTCATTTGCGGAAGCCGCATGGTCCTTCGTGGAAGCCCGGATTCGAGGAGCCGGCGAGTCGGCGGCGCTGACATACCCGGGGTTCGGGATGTCCGTGTCGGACGACTCACTGCTCACCTCCTCGTGAGGACCGAGCCGCAGCACATCCGTGCGCATGGGCGGCAGCTTCAGGGTCTTCGGGCTCTCCTTCGTGGAGCCCTTCTTCTTCGGAAGCTGCTTGGCAGCGGGCTTCTTCATCACGGGCTTCTTCGGAGCGGGCTTCGAAGAAGCAGTCACCTTCTTCGTCTTCCGCGTGGGCTTCGGCGAGCCGGGCGTCTTGTTCGCCTTCGCCTTCGCCTTGGTCGCCGCGACCTTGGGCTTCTTGGAAGCAGACAGCTTCTTCGCGTCCTTCGCGAGCTTCGTAGAAGCCGGTGGCTCTTTCGCCTTCTCCGTCGCATCCGCAGGCTTCTTGGAAGCCGACGCGTCCTTCGCCGTCTCCGGATAGCCCGAGTGCTTCTTGGAAGTAGGCGCCGGAGGCTTCTCCTCCATGTCGCTTGGGGTGGGCGCGTCGACGTGGGGCTTGGTGGGGCCTACTGCCCGAAGGGTGTCTGGAGCGGGCCGCACGATGATCCGTCGTCATGCTCGGTTGGCTAAGCGGTGTGCGCGTTTGCTCGGGAGAGCGTGAATTGCCGAATGAGGTTCTGTTCGCTTTTCCGCTGGATTTCCCCACTGGGAAAGGTGCTTCCCGTTAGGGTGAGGGAGGGTGTAATGGGGCCAGGATTGGCCAGTGTCCTTTTCAAGGAAATGGGATGTTCTCTGGTGTGGACCACACCGGCCGGTGTGGCCCACAGGAACTGAGTGTCACACACCACGACTGGTACTGGGTACCAGGTTCCTTAAATAGAGTATTCACGGTAGACCTCCCCGAGTTCTATGTTAAGCTAGGGGTCGGTCGTACTTAGGACGACGACGCACGGGAGCCAACCGCTGAGGAAGATCGCCATTTAGACAGGGATTCAGTATGCAGATAGAAAGCAGTAGATAGAACTTTAAGAGTGTTATTAATACAAGACAGTTTAACTGTAACCCTTAAGTGTACAAGTCTGTTTAATACTCGGTATTAAAGGAGACCGATAAGGCAGGGCCTTTTGTACTAAGAGCAACAGAGACGCCAGGCGTCTGTTGTGGTTAGCGTGTTACGCTTCCTCTAAGCTATTGTGCGTGTGACCCCCGTCACACAGATACTCGAGTCGCTTGGCAGACTCCACAATAGCGAAAGCTTCCTTCTCGATCGTTGGCCACCGTGATTGCGCCGGGGTGAACTTCCCACTCAAAAAGGCCAGCGTGGAGTGATTTTGCTGACTCAGAGGGTTCGATAGGTCGCTCTGGTCAACCCCCGTACAGATCGCACCCCAAAATACTTGTGACGCATCACAGTAGAGACACACCTCCTTGCTAGCGTCGGGATGAGCGAGCGGGACCATATCGCACAGAGCCTGTCAAATGGCTCTCAAAGCATCGACGTGCTCTTGGTTCCACCCAACTGCGGTGAGATGTACACGAGAAAGCTGCTTGGTCTTACGTGCTCTCGCTATCTAATCTGCCGCGTCGATCACCGCTAGCAACGGCGACACCATCTGCGTGTACTGCGTAATATTCTGTCGCATCCAATTCACAGCGCACGTGAATTGTTGAAACCGGCCTGCATTAATCGGGTCGGGCATTGCGACCAGACCCTGAATTCGAGAGGGGCAATGGCGGATACCTTCCTTTCTCACGATCTTGCCGCGCCACCGAGCTCCTCGTAGGTAGAAATGACATTTTCCTGGGTGAAGCTTCAGGCCAAAGCTCTTGCAGGCCGCGAGAACTCTCTCCAAGACCTCCAACATGTTCACCGGGCGTACCCTAAAATGTCGTCAAGTCAAGCTAGGACACCTTGGTACAGAAGAGGTCTGAAGACTTCCTGCATCACGTGCTGGCAGTAAGCCACGGCGTCCGTACCTCCCATCAGGACTCGGGTGGGCGTGGTAATTCCACGGTGGGTCATGATGGAGAACAGCTCTTGAGAGTCGCGGTGCAGGGGTAACTGCCAGTAACCGCGAAACCAATCGAGGGTGAAATAGCAGGTTGACTTCTCCAGCAGTCCCAATACCGACTCCAGCACCGGCATTGGCCACTGGATCGGATCGGTTCTCTCGTTCACCGCCCGGGTATCCACAGTCATTCGATATGTTCCAGGCTCTTGCTTGACTAGAATTCGAGGGGGGATGCCCATCTGCTGCTCGGATTCGTGTACGCTAGCCCACTCACTAAGAGCTCGTCCACATGCTGGTCCAAGTACTGCATGTGAGCGGGCGGGTAACGTCGAGCACTGATTCGCACAGGCGTCGCTCCATCTCGCACCCGAACACGGAGAGGTTCGACTCGGATGGGTGGGTCCTGTCCGAAGCTCACTCGAAAGACATCTCTGTACTCGACGAGTAATTCTCGCAGTTGGGCTACAAGAGGCTCGGCAAGCCCAGCCTCGGCTGCCCCTTGGACTCGTTCCTCCAACAATCTTGTCACCATTTCATCAGCTTCTAGGGGGCCGGCTTCTGGAGTGGCCGTCCGCAAGCTCTCGTCAATCCCCTGCCGACCACGACTGCCATCGTGAAGGGACTTCACTGCCCCCTCCTCGGTTGCGAGGTCCTGCAGATCCCATTCAGGCCTGGTACCATAAGCTTTTGCGAGGATAGCATCAACCGAGTAGCCAAGCAGCTCCATTACGGGGCGGGTCAGCATCATGGTCGGCGGCTCGGCGTCGTCCCCAAAGATCCAAGTGGGGTACGTCGTAGTAGCAGCGGTCCAGCACTGGTGTAAATTTTGATCGTGTCGAACCAGGCCTTCTACATTACCGTGAGCGTCTTGCCATCGAACATGAACAATGTACACGTCTCCACTCGTACCAAAACACCACTTCGCTCCAGATGGGTGACCAATGAGCGGCTAGCAATGTTCACGTCAGCTCCAGAGTCTAACAGCACTCTGTTCAGCTCCAGGACATCTTCAATCATCACCTGACAAGTACTGCCCGTGTCCTTTGACCCGTTCGGCAGCTGGAGAGCTTTAACACCTTGGGCTGGCGGAGCCGTACGAGTGGTCGTCTGGGCGACAGTGTGTTTCTCGCGCCACTCACGAAGAAGACTCTCAGCTTCGCCGGGTTTCGCTTGGGGGCAGTCCTTCACACGATGGGCAGTGCTGTGACATTTCAAGCATGTCCGCTTCCCACCTGCGCCAGGCACCCCGCTGGTGTTCGGTCTCGCTGAAGCACCTTTCCCGACTGGTTTCTTACTATCCCCGTGCTTTCCTCCCAGCAGCGTAGGCTGCGGCTTCTTGGTATTCACCGGCTCCCATCGCAGGTACTCCTTACAGCTGGCCCGCAGCCAGTTGATGAAGGCGACCACGTCCTTGTAGACGGGCTTGTTCGCCTCGCGTGCCATCTCATTCTTGATTGTTCGTCGAAACTCCTCCGGTGAGAGAGTGTCGATGAGGTAGTTCACAATCTGCTTCGGCTCGCCCTTGACCATCCACTCCATGTTCGCTTGTTCCAATATTTGACACATTTCGTGTGCCAGCTTGGACACACTAGAGTCAGCATCGGTCAGGCTCACGTCCATGCGGAGCTCCTCCTTCATCAGAGCGTTCACCTTGTCGAAGTCCAGCTCGCCCACGATCCGACCCTCCCAAAAGTAATCGATCCAGTCCTTCTCTGTGATGTCGTCGAGCGATTTGCAGATGTCAAACATTGCAATCACACGTCGACACTCATCTTCAACACAGGCTCCGACGGGCATACGGAAGGGGCGGAAGAACGCCATCTCCGAGGCCGATAGTTGTCGACAGTAGGCTTCATAGTCCTTCATGAAGCGCTGCTTTTCCAACGCCGTAGACCCTCGGAAGGTTGGCGGCTTTGGCAGAGTCGGCATCGTTTGCACACCCTTGCTCAGCTCTGATGAGATCGCCCGGTCTTGCTCCGACCAAGGGTGCGTGGTATCACCACTGACATCTTCCATGTCAACATCATCATCACCGTCATATTCGCGGTGCGGCATGGCGAACGGACCACTGGATGCAGCATGTAGAACCCGTAGGCTAGGCCGTCGAGTATTTGTGCCGCGTTGGGTGGCAGCGTCGGGTTCTTCCGGGTTGACGGGCACAGCGGCCGGCTAAAAGCGTCAACGTCTTGGGCGTTCGGGTCAAATTCCCCCACGGGTGGCGCTACTTGTTCTTCCATCGTGAAGCCAACTATCCGTGATGATCTGGCGGAACGATGAACAGTCGAAGCGCTCACTTGCACAGCGAGGCGTTGGCTTGCACAGCGAGGTGTTGGCTTGCACAGCGAGGTTTCCGCTTACACGGCGGGGAATCGGCTTGCACAGCGAAGAGTTGGCTTGTACAGCGAAGAGTCGGCTTGCACAGCGCGACCCAGCAATTAGTATACAGTACTACAGCTAGCTGTGTTCTGCGTACTCGGTGTTCACGGTTGAGGAGTGCCTTGTTCAAGGTAAATTGCAAAGTGAATTGAAAGTAAGATAGAGTTTGTCGCTCTCTACAGCCCCCTACTGCTCGCCTAGCTACCTTGCTTGTACAGCCTCCTTGGTCGCGTCCTTGGTTACAACAAAGTGAGAGCGGCGGCTGATGCATCACATCTGACATCTGGAATCTCACACAGATGCTCATCATCTCGGGGGGGGGGTAAGCTTTTGGGCTGCGACCCAGAACAGCCACTTCTCCAGTCAACTGCGGACATACGTGAGGCTGCAGAACCTACAAGATTGGTTGTTAGTCAAGAATTAGTACTCAGAGAAATGAGACGAGTTCGTGCCTCTGGTACCTTTTAGAGAGGTCGACGTCAGGCTTAGTACAGAGCTCGTTGCTGCACAGGCGATATACCTGACGGCCGCACACACTACATGGAGCCGGTTCCGCGAGATCCACCCCGGTGACAGTCGATCTTCTCACACTTCATCGAAGCGCTTCAAACCGAGAATGTGTGAAGCCGACTAAAGGGCGGGGCGGAGGAGGAGTAGATGAAAAAAACTGCTTTGAAGAACAGCTGCACCATGAACGTGAGCCTTAACGCCAATCAGTTGGACATCATCACCAAAAATTCGAGCTGCTCCACTCACGATGCATTAGGCATCGAGCCCTATATAAATAGATGCACTCACTAAAGAAACAAGGTCGGTCACTCACACAAGGTGTCGTTTCACTACGCGTTGACATACACTACGAAGTACTACAGTAAGTAAAATATATTATATGCAACGGTCTCTAGACGATCGATAGCCTGGGTCTTTTCCATTTCACGCATAATGAAGTACGAGTAATGATTGCTTGCATGAACTCGACTCGACATACAGGTACATGTACGCGTCCAAATGAATTCATGTTTAACAATATCATTCAACATACATGTATTCATTTTATGCGTATCACGGGCAGATTCGCAGGCGAGACGAAGTCTCCATTAGCGCAAACAATGAATGGGCTTTCGTGCTGCATAACCCGGCACGATGTAGTGCCTTAAAACACGCTGCATAAAGGCAACAACACTACAGTGTCATTACGTCGCTATACGACAAGTGGGCCGGCGCTGTTGCTGCGCGAGCGTGGGTCGTATCCTTTGCCGGAGCGGTCCGTAGAGCGCTGCGGTTGTTACTGGTGCTGGTTCTGCTTTGTGCCGACGTTGATAAGCACGAAGCCGGAGATGACGAGCGCCGAGGCGAGGAGGGTCATGTGCGTGGGCAGCATGCCGTGGAGCCAGAAGTTGGCCACGATGGCCAGCGGGACTGTGAGCGACAGCCAGCCGGTGGCCACGGTGGGCGACGTCAGCAGCACGGAACGCGCCCAGGTAGTCGGACAGCACGTTGTCGATAAGCCCCCTTCATGTCGATGAGCATCACGATCTCGAGCGTCGGCCGACTCGGCGGCTGAGTACTGGAAGGTCAAGACGACCGGCAGCAGACACACCATGTTGATGACGCCGCTGAACCCGAAGACCAGCGAGATGGTCGCGCTCTCGTCGTCCGGAATCGGTCGGCGGGTGGCCGTCGTGGAGACGCCGTACATGGAGGCGGCGAAGAGCGCCACCGGGTCTCCAACCACGTTATCGGCGCCGCCGTCCGCGCCTTGATGTTGAAGGTGGTAGAGATGTTGCCGGTCATGCAGAGGATGACGCCCGCGAGCTTGAGACAAATGAACGGCTCCTTCAGAGCGCTTGTGGTCGCACGAGATCGAGACGGCATTAAGCTCGACGGTAGGTCTCTCTCCACCGTCGAGCCCTGTTCCAACAATTAGTTGCTTAACGAGCGACACAAGTTCCATCATCTTCCTTGTCTCCAGGCCCCACCACCACTTCCACTTCGTCCTCCTCCCCCTGCTTCAGCAACACCGTGCGCGAGAAGATCTCCGGGAACACCTGCTTCTACCTGTTCGCGACCAGCAGCACCTGCGTCTTGCACGCCAACGTCTCGTGCTTCTCCCCCGTCTTCTCCACAAGCAGCCTCGTGAAGCCCCTCGTAAACTGCCTCAACATCCACTGCAGCTGCCTCCTCGCCTTCACGTCCAGCCCGTCGAACGGCTGGTCCAGAATTAGCACGGTGGCTCTCGGCGTCTATAGCAGCGCCACCGCCAGCACCATCTTCCTCATTTCCCCTGTCGACAAGTGGCGCACGCGCTGCTCCCAGACGGGGAAAAGTCCAAGTCGCACGATCAGTTTGCAAGCGATGGGCGACCCGATGCCTCCCAAAACGCGTCCGCCACAACTCGGTGGCCGTTCATCGCCACTAACTCCCGATGGGCATCGAGGCTGAGACTCGCGAGGCGGAAGGTGGCCGGCAGTTCCCCTCGTAGCTGCTGGGTCTCGATGTGCTGCTGCAGCTTTAACAGGGACCAGGTCTTGCCGCTGCCGTTGAGCCCTACGAAGCAGTGCGCGTACGGACACCACAATACCGTCAGACAGAAAACGATATTCATTTGAGAGGCTGCGGTGCACATACCGGAGGCGCATTCGGGTCCGTACATACTACATTTTGAAACCTTCTACAGCCAGTGAGTACTTTCGTTCTATCGAGGACGTGGTGATTTCTGCAATGAGGATATCAGACGGAAAGAGGCAGAGGAGGTCTGATTCAGGCATTTTATGCACGTGTCATATGTATTCCCTATGTATGAGTTTGAGGTCATGCGTTGTGAGGCATTCGGTTCATTGATGCGGGCGCTTGTTCAGTGCGTAAGATTTGCGTGCGCGCTGCGAAGTTTTCCTGCGTCGCCCCGAGCGCCGTACGCCGTACGCCGTACGCCGACACTGTCCAAATCAGATGCGCTCGTATTATCAACAAGCGAGGAGGATCGGTCGGCTAGCAGGGCAACATCTGAACCAGTGCCAACTGAAGGTTGAGCATCTGGTAAGCGTGGCAGATCGCCCACATTATCCGAATGCGCCAGTGACACGAGCTCCGTGCGTGACGGTCCAACAGAGTGTGTTGTCAGTCCAGCATCTGTTTGTGACAGATTACATGTAGATACATTTTCATGCAGTGCATCTGTTGAAGTCGAGATCACATTGTTCATCTCGGCTTCGTACTGCGCCGCCACGGAGCTTCCTGCATCTACTGTCGCCGCTGTTGGACGCAGCGAACCACAACAAGCGCAGCCAGGCCTCTCTGTTATTCCGAGAGCTTCAGCTCTGTGCGACTCCAATGTCGCGGGTCCGGGAATGCCAGCTATCTCGCCAATCAGCTCCGGTACGGGAATTTCGACATGACGGCCGGGTGGAGAAGGAACAGATCGTGCATGCGCCTGCAATCTGGGCCTTACAAATAGCAGCTCAGGGGGCGGCATACCAGGGCACGGAAGCTGTGCAAATTGCGTGGCCTTTATCACGTGGAAACACATTGCAGATTTCTTCCACACGGGACACATGCACGACCTGCCAGTAGCGTCGACCACCCAGCCACCTGCGGGCACACAAATCCACATTATCCTAGCATAGTTGACAGAGTTGTAGGAACGACCAGCATCAGAAGGCCTACCACTTGCAGCAGCCGTAGCAGCAACCGCTTTAAGGTCTTCATCAAAATCTGCAGGTCTCTGTCCAAGTGATATACGGACCAGTATCAAATCTGTACCTTGCACTCTGTGAACTATCTCCGCCGACATTGTCTTCTTTTTGTCAGCCGCGACGAATGCAGCTTTCAATCGCTTGGACACTTTAGCGTGAACTTCAAATGGAGCCATAGAAGACTCGTATGCGATGCGCGATAAATCCAGCCGAGACACGAGCTCGGTGGATGTGGCGTTCTTGCTGTTGTTTACAAGTTTGAGCGTGTAATGATAGGTATCAAGAGGGTTGTTGGTGGCTACGTATCCTGGGGGCGTGTGGTACGTTTGCCATCGCAAAAACCTGGGATTTAGCAGCCACATTTAAATTAAATGGTTTGCCACCCGCTTGAACCGCGGGCACAACTCACCCGCTCCACGCCAGGAAGCAATAACAAAACCACGTTTTCTCAAATAGTGTTCCTCATCTGCGGCGAAATGCAAATCGTACAGATTGCGAAAGATTAGCTGAAGTGACACCCCATCCAGCTTTGCATCTCGCGCATGTTTTATCACGTTTTGAGTAACGTGGAACCAACACATTAGGATGGTACTATCCGGTAGCTCACCCACGCAAGCATTGAATTGAGATGTATCCGCATCCATCATAACGCAATCAGGTGAAAACACAACACGAAATTCTTGTAGAACCACACGCTTTAAAAACGATAAGCACCACGTAATATCCATTTCTTTGCATTGTGAAGTACAATAGTACACGACCGGGAGGAACCCACCGCTACGATCTGAAATGCCAAGTACCAAAACCGGATACTTCTGCATCACGATACTGTGAGTACTGTCTAGGTGCAGAAAAGCGCGCAGGTCCGGATTATGTAGAACTTCCACGTAGCGCTCAACGAGAAGCATGCTTGTCAATCCAATTCGAAAGGGGCGGACCACAGAGCCAATACGGGCTCCGCAACACCATGCTCCATCTTTGAGTCACAGAAAACGACCAAATCCTCGCGTGATCGATCACTGGCAACCAAATCATACATGGAACGCTTGCAAATCTCCAGAACCGGGCCCATTGCGTCCGGTTTGTTCTTCTTTCTCCATGCCTTGACATAGTTATGCACCTTGCTAAGCTTAGGAGCTGCTCCCCCGATGTGCTGCTTTCTGATCTCACGACACAAAAATGAATACGCCAATTGTGCCACCAAAGAGGGCGTTTCTTCTAGTTTGGAGTCAATGTAATCTTTCATAGATTTTGCCAGCTTGGCCTCCACAGGAGATGGTGGTGCGTCCACAGCCGCTGGATGTTCACCTTGAGCAAACACTATCTTGAAATCAGCCGCTTGACACTTCAGTATCTTGTAGAGCGCAGAGCAGCGCTCACCAGACCATTCACAACGTTGAGATACATATTTTGTCATTTTGCATCTCATTTCATGCCAGGATATAGCCAATTCGTCCTCACCACGGTCAACATGGTTCATAGTACAGTGCAGTAGGTCGTTTTTTGTTGTCGTATATTTGGGCAGTTGTGCCTTGAAGTCGCGATACGAGCTTGCACCGCCACTGCTCCATACTTCCTGCCACGGAAGCCGCTCACGCCGACCTGCACTGTTCTCCTTCATGTCCGAGATGAAATTCTGGTACTTAACGACCGTTCGTTTTATTTTGGTTTTTATATACTAAGCAGTGGTTTCGAGCTCTCCTAAACCGGGATATTTCTCTATTATTTTAGTGGTGAAACTCCTCCCAATGGTGATGGCTACCTTTTTTGCGTAAGTGCGTTCTCTCGTATTTTAGTGACTATTTCCAGCCTTACAGTGCTACAGTACAAATTATAGTGGTTTATTCCAATATTTTCGTAATTACGACGGTCCTCGGGGGGAGAACCACTTGTTTGTGTACCCTTTGAAGATCTCGCCCACGTTGAACTTCTGGGGAATATCAGTGATATTATCACTACTACCCGCAATATTTTCGCGAATATAATTCTATCACTGATACTGGCTCATCGCGGGTGATATATCAATATCATTATCAGCGATATTATCACTGATACCAGTGATATCCTGAATCAGGATTCCTGATAATCTACTATCGAACCTGCCCGCAACAGAGCTCGCAATCGGGTACCCGAAGCCGGGTAAAATTTGTACCCGTCCGGGTATACCCGAAGTCGGGTAGGGTACGGGAACCAAAATATTTTTTTCTCGAATGTGCGAGCTCGCGATCAATATGCATGTAAGGAAAAAGATTATCAGCGAGTACAATTCGGATGGTCCCCAAGTACAGCCATTATTGAGATGCTCGGCTGGTACAATAATTTTATTGGTGGCAATACAAGTACGAGGGAAATACGAAAGGTGGGAGTGCGAGTACAGATGTTATGGCTTTGAGATAGAAGCACCAAGCGAGCGCAGCGAGTCGAATCCGCGCGCAAGCGCGGTAGGGTTCATGCCTTGCAAGTTTTTGGGGGTTGCGCGGAGAGCGTGTAGGGCGATAGCTTATTGCTGTTTGGTTTCTTCCAGCTTCCGAAGGCAGCCCTGTAGGCAACCCCGCCTGCGGTTTACGAGCCGTGTGCGCAGCGTGCGGGCGTAAACCCAGGACAAACCATGTCCTCTACATGTATATCGTGACACCCCGACTGAAGTTTAATTGCAAACCTCTTGCAACTACGTGTACAAATGTTGCGGTATTGACACAGACTCATGGTCTGAAGGATCCGAGTAATATTATGCCCATTCTCAACCGGTTCATGCGGCCGCATGCGGCCAAATACTGGCACTTGATTGGGTAGATCTGCGTGCGGCCGAATGCGGCCGAAAACAAAAAACAGACGCTCATGCGGCGAATTCGTCGCATGCAGCGAGGAAGCCGCACGGAAGTGAATAGGGCATGGATAATTAAACATCAATCATATCTCGAATATCTACTGACTTCAACATCTGTAACATGTAAAAATCAAATTCAGTCGACTTGCAGCTTACTATTAATTAAATAGTAAATTTTCCTCTTGTGCTTCGTACAAATGGGCGTTGCATTCGCAATACATGTACATAGCATTCTCGCTTATCAAGACTTATTAGAACGCACGATAGGAGCAAATTGCTGACAGTTCTTCGTTGTCGATGCTAACGCGTGGTATTACATGTATTGCTGTTTTGAGAGGTTTGAGGCTCCATCATGACAAGCTTGATGAGCAACAGGAACACCTTTGGTTCGCAGGCTGTTTGCCCGCTTGATTCGCAGTTCCAGGAGTTTTACAGTAATGTACATGTACATGTATTGTGAATTTTCGTTTTTTGCTACTGACTTGGATTTGAATGTGAGATGGAAAGGAATAGGGCCCCACTCTCTCAGCTCTTTTTGCGAGACTTTGGCTCGAGCATGTACTTTTTGACCAGTTATCGCTTCTCCTAGGTGAGTTTACTGTGGGAAGTGTTGTTTTTTGGTGGGCGTATTTCCGGCGAGGAATGAATTAGAGATGCTTGGCAGGAAACGACTTGCTGCTGCCAGCATTGGCTATTGCATGTCGTTTGAAAATAGAGTTGATATACCATTGAAAGTCGAGTTGATGTATTGAACATAGCAATACATGTCGTTAGAAAGTACCGGTAGAGTTCAGGTTTCTTGAATGTTGTTCGATGAAAAGTTTTTTTTGCCGTGGCAAACGACAGTTCTTACGAGCTGCGAAATACAAAAGTCAGTAACTCTACTTATTGCGTACCGGAGCAGAGGCTCCGGGGATCGCAGTTCGAGCTTACCTTTTGTAACAGCGCGCCGTGCGCGACCGCCTCGCGTCCATGCTGATCGCGCGCCTGCTTGCGGCGGTGGCGCACCCGCCACCGGAAGACAACCAGCTAGTCCGCACTGACCCTCGACCAGGAGCCCCGGCACGCCAACGCGCCACGCACGAGGCGACCGCCGTGCTCACGCACCGCTTGCAGACACGCCCACAGAACGCTACAAGAAGACGCGCCCCGCGTCCGCGTCGATCCGCGCTCGCTCCGCTGCACGAACGCGAGCAATCCATGTGCACGCGAACCCCACCCAAACCACCAGCGCACAAGCAATCAAATGCGCATCTACCTGTAGTGCATGACGGCAAAAGCTCGCCAGCCCCGGTTTGACGAGAGCCCGAGATCCGAAAATGCACCCTGTGCAGTGACGGGTTGCGATCGAGGTCGCACGAACGTGTGACGAAGGTTGTTCGATGACAACGCAGACGCCTAGGAAAACCGCAGCGACATTTCTCATTTCATTCGAACTGCGAATTAATAGCGCGAGTGGTGCAAGTGCATCAGCTTACGTTGCCTTCGTCTGTGTGGTATTGCGGTGTGAGAATTAGAGAGCCCGATCGGCCGTTGGCGCGAAGCTCCTAGATGGATGGATCCTGACTACGCGACATGCAGGCTTCAATCCGGGACGGATCGAGGGGACCGTCTCATAAGTGTAAATACGGGACGGGTCGCGAAGTGGATCCCATAAAGGTCGGATATGGGACGGATCCCGAATCTGCCCCATATTGGGCGGATCCGGATAACGGATCCGGATCAGATGGATCTGAGTCTATAGTTATATTAAGATGCAGGTCAAATGGGAGGCTCAGAACGCTCGGGAGGAAGGGGTCCAGTTAACACTTAAAACAGAACCGAATTTGCACTGGAAGACATACTTGGGTATAGTATAGGGGAATTACATTGGCCACATACTTAGATCAAGTATATTTTGGTAATCTTCCTGCAACACGTGGCATCCCCTGGATAGCTTGGCCAAGCAGCGCGCGCCCTTCGAGCTCTCAACCCCCTCAAAGATCCCACTATAGGAAGCGGCAAGCAACGTAAAGGAACAAGGACAACCCCGCAAGGGTGCAAGGAACCCCCGCAAAGGAACAACTCCGGATCACGCATTTCTATTGCGGATCCACAAGGCCTACTCAAGTAGTTCAAGGCCGACCCGATCCGGATCCCGTGCGCAGGAATACCCGCGCGGATCCACCAACCTCTCAAGTCCCGACAAGGACGTCCACCTCTCACCAAGTGCGCATCTCGTGTCAACGAGAGAGCTGTACCAGCCCGCCGACGGGTACACAAGGTGAACCACTCAGCAACAACACGGCCGTCGGAGTACCCCCTCCGGTAGTCGGTGTCTGGGTGCAGTGAGTGCGAGTCGGGATCCTTAGAAATTCCAACGGATCCGCTCCACCACAATGGTGCGCGTGCCCGGATCTCTTGGCGACGCGGGATATCATCGTGGGTCCCAAGATGATGGGCAAATGAGCCATGGATCGGGAGATGAAACGCCGACGGAGACTGGATCGCCGACGGCGTCGCTGAATATGAGATCCACGGATCGGCCGAGCCCCGGGAGGAGCTCTGCTGGCGGAACAGAGGAAGATCTGGCAACGGATCTGGAAGAGAAACCTCGCTTTCCTCCCAAGGTCCCTTCGGGGACCCCCGCGGATCCTGACGCGAGTCAAGATCCGCCGGAGGAAGATCCACTCGTGAAAACGAAGATACCATCTTCCACCACCACCCTCGCGTCCTCAGGTGCCGCGTCGAAGAAGACGAAGGCCGCAAGGAAGAAACTCAAAGCACCAGATGCGGAAAGCGAAGATCAGACCATACTCTCATGGCCACAGTCTAAGCTGGAGATGGCATACCTACACGCGGAGCTGAACAACTTCCTGCGTGAGGACCCAGTGATGCGGACCATGCATCTGAAGCTGCTAGGATCCCTCACTGGACCTGTGCAAGCCCCGTTGTCTACAAAGAACAAAATGGACGCGGCGATGGACCTGCTACGGCTGCTGAAGGAAGCTGGTATAACAGCGGGAGCATTCGACGCTGACGATCTCTTCCACTTGGAAGTCGATGAGATCAGGATCGTCACCGCGGCGCTATTCAACCTGCTGAAACCAATGGTGGGAGAGCGGCCGACAGCTAGACGGCCCAAGCCTTTCAGCTTGCTGAAACCTCTCGCAGATGAGCAGCCTGCGACTAAACCCGCGGAGCCCAAGAGTGCCCAGGTCGAGTCGCCCGAATATCACACGGGATCCTCCCAGTATGCTTCGGCGACGTCGGAGGCTGGCTCTGAAAGCTCGTCAGGATCGCGACGGATACCTCTAGGACCGTCTGGAGCAGCAATGCTGCAGGCACGTGCTGCTGGCGATCTGAGTGTCAAGATCCCGACGCCGCGACCCGCGAAGGGCACGTCGAGCAGAGTCTCGCCGAGAACTCCACCCCAAGATCCTGCCAACAGTTTGGAGACGTACTTCCAGGCGGCCATGTCGCGCTTCCTGAGCGAGCGGCCGGAAATGAGAACTCCACGGCAGAGAACCACCCACTCGAGGATAGGAGAACGCGACGTCGACATGGAGTCGGTGGTATCCCAAGGATCACCCCGAACTTTGGGAATACGACCCCGACGACCTTGACATAGGGGCGACACGGCGAACGGCTGCATCAACAGGATCCCCGGCAGTCCAACGCGTCAAGATCTCGGCGATCTCGGACCTGAAGGAATTCACGGGCAAGGATCGTGATGAAGAGCGAGCCAGGGGATGGATCAGCAAGGTGAAGTCAGCATTCACGAGAGACCAAGCTACGGACGAAGAAAAATGCCTCACCTTCGCAGATCTGCTCACGGGCCCAGCAAGAAACTGGTACAGACAGCTCAGTCGGTCAACGCGGACGAAGTGGAGCGATCTACTCCAGAGTTTCCAGACGCAGTACTGCGGATTGGGTGTCTCAGTAGCGTGGCAGTACTACCATGCACGCAAGCGGTCGGAAGAGACGCCAATGAAATACCTCCACCGCCTCAATGTTGCTGGTATGCGTTCGCGCCTAAAAATTAAGGACGGAGACTTGAAAACCCGTCTTGAACATGTGGAGCACTTCTCGAGAAGCTAGGGGACCCAGATCTAGCGGACCAGCTTACGCTGTTGAGGTTAGCAGACGCGGACCAACTGGAAGACGTGCTTCGAGCACGCGAGCGTGCGAAGTCCAGACAGAAGAAGTCGACGGTGCCACGCAAGTATCGGCCCAAACCGTCCGCACCAGCTCCACCAGCCGGCCAGACGAGAGCTGTGCGCGCAATCCAAGTCGCGGAGACTAGGTCCGAGTACGGATCGGACCCGGAAGATTCGGGATCCGTTGGAGAGCTTGTCCGCGCATACGTGGCAGCTGCGAGCTATCAACCACAGACGCCTGCGACTGTGGACTCAACGAGAGCACAAGATCTGGGGCGCTCAAGCGACGCCACGGGGGATAGCCAGTCGCAGGAACACCGACCGAGCTTCAACAGGGACGGCCAACAGCGCTGTTCGCATTGCGGATCGCACCGACACTCGGATCTCGGGTGTTGGAAGCGTCTCACCTGCCAGAAGTGGCAGAAGTGCGGTAAGCGGGGACATCCTTCAGACCGCTGCTTCTTTGTGTGCCGGGGCTATGGCCAAATCCACGACCATGGGAAGTGTCAGATGGAGGAGTTTTACAACCTGATCCGTCAGTGGTTTGGCCCCAGCAAACATCCTGGTCTCTTGCCCGAAGCGGCGGAGAAGATGTTAAACTAGGACGCTCGCCGGTGTTGAACCCGGTACGAGACGAGCGTTCTAGCTCTTTCATCTATGCATTTGTGGAGAAGAGGCCGAAGGATCAGATTAGCAAGCTGCGGATGGATCTATTCGGTAATAGATGTGAAGTGCATGAGAAACGTACGGCTAAAGTTGGAAGTTTACGGCCTGTTGATGAATACCAGCGGTCAGAGACAGAGATGACGTTGGAGCTACAGCCAGGCGAGTCGCGTGGATATTGGAAGTATCATGTCCCAGGCAAGCACTTCAAACAGGCTAAGGCGAACAGCAAAATCAACAACGTGAGAACCGAAGTGCTTCTTGACTCAGGATCCGAGGTGTCGATTATCGACGCCACCTTTGCTCGTAAGGTAGGATGCTATATTGACACAAGTCAGAGTCAAGAATGCCTAGGAATTGGCGAAAAGCTGTACGTCGCAACCGGACGTACGAAGATCAAGCTTACGTTGGCAGGTTCCTTGGTGTACCTGTATGAAGTCTGGGTAGGGGATGACCTGCCGCCAGATTATCAAGCGATCCTCGGAATGGACTTCATGGTCTCGGCAGGGATCCGTTTGGATTTGGGAGACGGATCCATGTGCTTGCCGAACGAAATCCGAGTCATGCTCCACGGGTGGCGGCAGATTTTCAGCGACAAAGCTCGTCCCGTATGCGTAGGAGAGCACCTCACGGTCGGGATCGCGAGGTCTGTCGAATTGCCGTTACGCCTGCGGGAAACAGACAACGAGAAGCTTTGGTTGACGAGAGGGCAAGGTTGGGTGCCAACCCTGATAAAAGGCCCTGGTAGACTACGCTATCTGCACATCACGAACCTGAGCGACCGGACGTTGATCCTACAGCGAGACGTACAGATCGGGCTAGCATTAAGTGGAAACCATGTACCCCGACAGCCAGGTTACGTGTCGGTGGGATCGCGCCGGTACGCGGAATGGCAAACGCTAGCGTGGGAAGCTACTACGGACGCTGCGACCGTGACAGCCACTGCGCAACCCGCTGAGGACAATGGACCAGCAGTCGATCGGGTGGAGTACCCTACGCCACGGCAGATCCTCGCCCAACCCCAAGGGACTGCCACCACCGAACGAAGAGATGCAATCGGGGATGGGGGGCGAGCAGTCGCGACGTGTGTCACCCGGAGTGGTAGACCGCCCGCCGAGGAGATCTCGGAAGCAGGATTTGGGAGCAGCCCGCTCCACGTTGAGATCCGTGTAGACGCCGGCCGCCCAACCGAGGAAACGTCTGTAGTTGCAGACATGCCGGGGGCTCGGGTCGATACAGCAAGAGCGGGCGCGGAGTCAGACGAACGAGGAGACGACTCGACACAATCTGACGAGGTCTCGGACCGAGAACCAGTGCGCAAGGCAGAGCTACAGGCAGAGGAAGTGGCACAGGCCCCAACACAAGGCACGACGAAGCAGATCCCGCTCGAGGATCGCCGCGCCAGCGTGTCCGCACCAGCTCCTGGTGCAATACCGCCTGGCCTACTCGGTCAAGCCTCTAAGGATCCAGAGCCTAATCCAGGTCCGGAGATTCGCAGGGGTGAGCCAGACGGCGGATCGGAAGTGTGTTACCATGACGGGGGTACCTTAGAGGCGGAAGACGTTGATCGAGAGTGGGCGGTGCTGCCGGAGGTGTCACAGGCTACGACAGATGTGCGGATCGAAGATCTTCAAGTAGGAGACCTGGCGGACAATACCGAAGATGAAATTCGCAAGTTACGAGATATCATTTGGGCGCACCGACACCTTCTGATCGGGAAGGGCAACGCTCTACCCCCGGCCGCCGTGGGGGCGATATGTGACATTGATGTTGGGGACGCAGCCCCAATCGCTCAACGAGTACGGAAGATTGCACCCCGATTCCGCGAGAAGGTATCGGATCTGCTCAACGGGTTACTACCAGCGAAGATTATCCGACATTCAACCTCCCCCTGGGCGTCACCCATCGTGGTGATCATCAAGAAGAACGGTGTGGACATCCGCTTATGCATCGATTATCGACTAGTCAACGGGCTCACTAAGCTGATGATCTACCCGATGCCGCTGATTAACGACTTGTTGGAGGACTTGGATAAGGTGTTGTGGTATTGTTCTTTGGATATGGCTAGCGGGTTCTGGATGGTATCTATGACAGACCGAGCTCGGGCTATTTCAGCGTTCATCACCCCGTTCGGCCTTTTTGAGTGGAACCGCATGCCCTTCGGGTTGAAGAATGCGCCTCAGATCTACCAAAGGCTGATCGACAATGCATTGTACGGTTTCCTGCGGATCCCGCCAGCGGTGGACCGGAGCACGCTGACGGACCTCTTCAAGGAAGGAGATCCTGAGGAGGCGGGCGAATCCTCTGTGTTGGGACGACGATCCTACATTGATGATATCCTGGTGACGGCTGGATCCTGGGATCTACTGTGTGATCGTGTAAAAGCACTGTTGGAGGCGTGCGATAAGTGGAATATCTCTATCAGCGTAGCTAAGAGCTTTTGGTGGCTGAATAAAGTGGACTATTTTGGCCACCGCGTGTCGAACGAAGGATTGGAAGCCCACCCGAAGGATCTGAGCGCATTGACGGATTTACCTTTCCCGAGAACCCTGCGCGCCATGTAATCGTTCCTGGGTAGCCTGAACTACTACGGGCGTTTCATCGAAGACATGGCGATCTACGCTTCAGTACTATACGAGCTCAGGGAGGTAGACTTTGCCGCCATCCGGGATGAGGTCGGACGCGAGAGGGTTGGTCCGACCATTACGTCCGGAGAGGATCAGCAGAACAACCAAGCAACCGCAGATCCTAAGTGGGTCGAGGCGAAGGCGGCGTTCTCGGAGTTGAAGAAGAAGATCGCGGCGACCCCTATCCTAAGACATTTTGATGCGGAGAGACGACCGGTAGTGATCGTCCTCGCCAGTGAATGGGCAGTGTCAGCCTCGCTAGTACAGGATCATGACGGTATCTACTTGCCCGTGATGTTCACTAGTCGCACGTTGAAACAGAACGAGTTGAATTACGAAAAGTTGTGGTTCCATATGTCCTATCTTTTTCCATTGCCGGACTACATTTATCAAAGTATAGCGTCTACACCACCGGGATTTTGCTCTACACAAGACTACTATAACCGGTAAAGTACAGTGCAGTTTGAGCCCCGGCCTTCCTTGCGAGGGGGCACGTTTCTTCCACGTATTATGACCGCGACTGGGGTCGCTACCCAAATTACAAATCGCCTTGACGCAACCTAATCTAGTTGGGATCAGCCATCGCCCTATGAGGTCATCGTCCAGCAAATTGCAGCAAGCCGTTGAGAGGACTTGGGGACTCTATTCATCAGCGTCGTCACAGTGCACTGCACTTGTGTTGCTGGCGTTCCCATTGGACGAGCGTTCGGTGCAGCCCTAGAAGGAATAGACCACTGAAGAGTCATTCGAGAGCGGCATTACACTGGATGAGGTGGAGGCAAAACTTTATCGTTTCGACGCCCGAACTTGACGGTATTGACAATATTATTTACAAGCGCTCCTAGCGCAACTACTGCCGCTCCTGCACGCGGTCTTCATTTTCGCTAAAATAATGACCGATTACATTGCTGCAAGAAAGTAGGTATTGTCCGGTTTCTTCCCAAGAAATGAGGCCCTATGACAGCCCCGGTAATTGGTGGTAAATCTGCCTTCAATAGATAGCATTCAAATTGAACGCTAGTACCATTGCCAAACGTACTACTCGATGGAGTTGATGGGAAGGCACACATATGTTCAAGGGATTTAAATGCGGTTTACCGAACATAATTGCCTCTTGTTGGATATGTCTGACCCGTCTAAGCGTCACATTCGCGCTCTCTACATCGTGTGGTACGATCGCATTACAGTGTGAAATAATGTACTACATCTGAATGTGCATCCGTTTTGTTTTCGTGTCGCATGTGCACACACTTTCATAATCCCGAACGCTAAGGATGGCTGCACCTCTCCTATCCGCGAACTCGGGAATTCCGATTACAGTGATAAAAGCACGGCACAACAAAGTCAATACTAATGGGTCGTTGTTAAGCGGAAACAGCTGCGTGCTCACGGAACCACTCGATACCCGGGCTGATCCTATGTCGAAAATCTACCTCATGAGCTCCAGAAATACCCAGGAACGTAGGAGACGATCACGAGCCGCTATAACGCTGCCATTAATACGATAGCACTGGAGATCAACGCGCCAGTCTAATAATCTAACGGACGATTGCAACTTCAAGCTAACCACACCGTGCCTGGCTACACCTCCGGATTGATATACAACTCTACGACAAAGAGGCGCGCACAGCGACGCTCGATGATTTTACTATCCCGTTTTACGCTAAGACCGATGGGAACGGGTCAGCCTTGACCTAAACAAACGACAAGAAGGTGAAGCAATACAAGGTCATCGAGCGGCATCGAGCCGACAAAAGCGGGCAGGTCGAGTTAGGAGCTATATGATACGGGGCACTGGAATCTGTGGCGACGGGCAATCAACTGGCGTGCACGTCACACTCGGCTGCCAAATGCCCCCGATGAAAGCTGGCTTGACAGCAGCGATTCAATGCGGACGTGAATCTGGCGACGACATGAAGGCCCAGTGAGGTACACCGCCACAAAGACCCCACCCCCACGACACCGACTCTACGGCTTGGCGTTCATGGCGCTCAACAGGGAGGCCTACGAGCTCAAGCTGCAGCGCAGCGCTGGACATCACTGCAGGCGAGCGCGGATACCACGCGGAGGCTTTTGCCTTCGCGTACAAGAAGTTCATGCACAAGACAGTGCACGCAGACGAATGCTATGGACCTGAGAGCAGCTTCGAAGCCATCACGGACCTGCACGCCTAGAGGCATCCTGTTGTGGCTTGTCCTTCAACTAGCTCGTGAGAGACCCTGCGACAAGGCAGGTGCTAACGGTCGTAGCAGCCAAGCCTAACATTTTAACTATGTGATGTCCAATCTCCATAATATGGTATCTAAACTAACGACGTGAACACTCGCGCTCCTATGTCCCAGACCACACAGCACATCCATTCGTCACGAGCGGCAGCCAGTATCGCGCACTGTAGACTGGGCGAGGAAATATTTATCTGCTCATTCATTTTTCGTGTTGCGCTGTTGTGTGCAAGTTGGTATGACTGATAACTCAATACCAACGCGCTTATTGTTGATGAGAATGGCTGGTGCTACGTACAGTACGGAAGACACTACTTTGCTATGTAGATGGCCCATACACGCGAATTCAAGGACATAAATTGATGGGTGTTTTTTGTGTGATATGTTGCTAAGCATGTACACTAATCAACGAATCTAATGAATATGTATGGCGGCAAGTTGGAAGCGACGCCTTCTACTCCTTCATCCAAGGCGTGCTGCAATTCGTAGGGTGATGACCTCACGGGGGAATAGCCGATTACAACGAGGTCAGGTTGACATTCGAGCCCATGCGTGATGTCATCCACGTCGTGAGCAATGGTTCAACGCTGACAAAAACAAACGGAGTTTCCTGGTGTTCGAAGATGAGATACCAACGCCGCGTATCTTCAAGAGCAAGCACTTCATCCTGAAGGCGATGCTCTTGGCCGCATTCGCCCGACCGAGGTAATGGCATAATGACGGGAGCGTAGCTCATTTATATTCACCGACTAATTATAACCTGTGATACTTGAAGCATTCAGACATGAGTCGTACAGGAACGCCTGCTGGGGGTACACCGATCAGCGTACCAGCCGTAATCGAAAGAAGGGCAATGCATGTGCTTGAAATCTGCCTTATCACGTACATGAAGTATATGTTGTTTCCTCTGATCAAGAGAAGTAGCAAAGACAGGACCGTCTCCGACCGATCTCGGTTCAGCAGGACAACGCACAGCGCACGTTATTTTTGTTTGACCCGGAGGTTTCGGCGTTTTTTGTTTGTGATGAAGGAGAAGTGGCAATAACGTACCGCCACCGACTCATCTGGGTTCAGCTGAACATCGCTATCCGCACGTTTCTCCGTTTGACCTGGAGGTTGCGGCGGCTAAGTCGGAAGGGAGATGGAACATTCGGCTCATGTATCAGCCCCCACACAACTCGCCCAATACGAACGTATGCGATCTTGGGCTGTTTTCATTTGTTCAGTCGTCTCAGTTCCGATAGTGCATGTGTAACATCTAGGATATCATCTAGGCGGTACAACGAGATGTCTAAGAAAACGCTAAACGACATGTTTTTGTCGCTACAGAACTACATGCGCTGCATTTTAGAACATGCCGACGGCAACAACTACGGTATTCCTCATATGGCAAAGTGATGATCAGGAACGCAGGCCTACTGTCTTTTATATTGCCGTCTGAAACCTCTACCGGGGGGGAGTATGCAGGATAGCCTTACGTCGATCGTAGCGATTGTCCCGTATCCTGGTATACAGAGTGCGTACCAGGGGGTCGGGCGCCGGGCGCCGGACTCGACACACTATCCGGTGGGTTGTAGCCTCATCAGGCCACCGCGGCTCGATAAAATGGCTGGTTAGTGTACCCATGCTTTGGTACAGCGTGAGGATGCGCTTGTCGGATGTGTGGGACCTTGTCGTCTACTGGAAGACGCGTATTGGGGCCGGATCCGAGCCTGCACAATAACTAGTAGAATGGTTGTCATACCCTAGGACGGTGTCATGGCACTTGCGTGTGATGAGCGAAAAGGAGAGGTGTCGACCTAATGAGAGAGGACGGCCGTGCCGAACCTCGCCTTTGCTGATCAGTCGTGAATCCTCCCCCGCCTAGCGGACAACTAGATACTTTACATTTTATTAGGCTCAGCGTTATTCTACTACTCCGCTCCCCTTCCGACCGTTGACCCCGCTACCATCTTGCTTAACAGCCGCAGCGTACATCACCACGGGCCGGGGAAGGCACGCGACACGATCCAGATACTTAATGTGTCTCATGAGCGCCTCTTACCAATAAAACATTATCGTTCCCCGCGAGTGCTCCTAGGCTTCTTCGAAGTCTTGTCTAGCTTCGTCACCTCTCCCCAGTGTTTCCGGAAGGTCATTTGTGCAGTTTAGCGTGATCAGAGGGATAGAATTGGCCGAGACACGAGAACTAGCACGAGGTTCCCGCGCGAGCCTGAAGATTTCTGAATGGAACGCTAAACAAGTGGCACTGAAGCACTTTCCAATCCACAACTCTGGTCGAGGGAGAACCTCTCGCGTCTGATTAGGGGCTGTTTCATTTGAGAATAAGTCTGGAACAGCGCCGACTAGAATAGCTATTCAAATGAAACAGGGTTAGAATAAATTGGCCCGTCAGCGGGAAAAGTGATATATGTTTTTAAAGGTAACAGAACCACTGGCTGCTCAGTTGCCATGGCACGGCGAACACGGAGGTGACGCTGATACGACGGAAAAGAAGTCCTTAACTGCGGGTTGTGGAGCTAGCCTGCGCACTCCAATCTCTGCTGTCCTCAAGCATCCCCCTCCGGCCGCATCCGGCATCCTCGAGCAAGGCCCACGCGTCGCACAGTCGCATCCAGCTTGGTAGGAGGTGGAAGAATGCGAGTCTGTATATGTGTGCATCGAAGGCCTAATATCTTGTGATATGACCTCATTTAGCTGTGTGTGCGTGGTGCAGAAGTAGAAAGCAAGCCACAACGCCTGGAGCAAGTGGGTTAAAGAGTCTCTATAGCACGGCGCTACTGGTCGTGTGTCCTGCACTGTGAATTCGGTTTCTGTGCAGCGTTCTCCGGCCATCCAAGGCGGCTCAAACTGGATATTTAAGTTCACGGATGCTGTGTTAATGCTGTTTATCTCTGCCTGACTATTGATGTGTATGGATATTGTCGTGTAACGTAGCGCTCGCTATGGTAAAGCCCAAGTGCCCACGCCCCGCAAGGAATAGGAAGCCACGATCGACTAATTGGAATACTGATGAGGTATGTCACTGTGGTGTGTTATTTAATTGAATTTGCTACTGACAGACCGAGTGCTTGTCTGTGATAGACAAACGAGTTGTTAAATCTGCGTTTCCAGACGGAGGATATTTTCATCGCGTTTCTGAATCAAGACAACAAAGACGACGAAAAGAACAACTGGAAAATGGTGTCAAGCAGGTTGAGCACTAATAGAGACTGGGAAGCATGCCGTAGCCGGCTCAAGACGCTCACGGCACAGTATAAAGTAAGATTATGTTATTGAGATGTCAATATATAATAGTGCAATGAGTGAACTAATGTATGGGTATTGTATTTATGCTGCTACAGAAACTAATGAAGGAAGACACGCGAACTGGCAACCTTACTGAGGATGCTGTCGTGTATCCGCCATACTGGGGTACAATGATTGAGTGTCTGGGTCCCTTCAGCGGACTCAATGGCAAGGCAATTGCTGATATCGAGAGCAATCTTGCGACCGCTTGTTCTGCGGCAGTAGCAGCTGCCAAGGAGTCCGAGCAGGAGTCAGAGGAGGACGAAGCGTCGGACCAGAGCGAAGACATGCATGCTGCGCGCAACTGCGATCTCCCTTCAAGCGACCGTCTGTCGTTGCTACAATCGGCAGCTGCGGCTGCGCCTCGACTTGCCAAGAGGCCTTCCGTGTTTTCGCCAGCCAAGGAGGCCCCCAGTAAAAGGACCAAAAAGGATTGCGAGCTGTCCAGTCTCGCGTCATCGGTGACGACGCTTGTACAGCATATTGTCGGGAAATCGGAGTCACCCCAAAACCGAGATGTGGCCGAGGTGCAAGCAGGTTTAGCGTCGGTACAAAGGCATGTAACCGAGGTTGGAGGCCGAGTTGCAGATTTAGAGGGAAAAATCGACGCCGTGGCAGAAAAGGTTGCCGCATCGGTAACGAAGGCAGTCCTCGCTACTATTACGACAATGTTCGGACACGGGTAAGCTTTGTATTCAAACGTTAAACGGTGACTGAGTTTACTAGTTTGCTAACAATGGCGTTACGGATCTGCTTTCCAACTTGTAGTTCAGCTTCTGCATCTTCGTCGACTTGACGCGGTGCTACATTAGCCTCGTCAGCATTATCATCGTGTAGGAGCATCTCATCTTGCATGCTGTCGGCGACTTCTCCTCTCACAAGTATAGCCAACTCCTCCAGCGAGTTTCGCTCGTAAGTTAGTGCAAAATTGTGGAGCACAAAACAACTCGCAATCACTTTCCAGTCTTCTACGTCGCTGTTCATGTCGAGTTCTCGTCGAAGTATCTGAAATCGCCCCTTTAGCGCGCCAAACGCCATTTCTACGGGCATTCGTGTTCTTGAGTGTGCCTTGTTGAACTTGTTGATCACCGCATTCGATCGTTGCTCGTGTGCGAAGGGGGTCATCATGTAGGATCGCAATGCATACCCAGCATCTGCAATGAAGTGCATGGCAGGCGGTAGTCGGTGCTTGACGTACTTGCCCATTAAGCTTCTATTCCACACAGACTGGTCATTACAGCTTCCGGGACGCACTGAAAACGTCATAAAGCGCTGGTGAGAGTCGACGATCGCCATGACATTGTAGGCAGGAAATCCTTTTCTACAGTACCACCCCCAAAACGTTGCTGGACGAGATCGTTTTATAAGTGTTCCATCAATGGTATGTAGACCATTTAGATTCAATGAATGCCACGAGGGCCTCAAAGCAGCCACGTCCTACGCGGAAAGCGCTCCGAAAACTGACATCATGTTGCCGTTGGCCATCGTTTTTCCTGAAGAAATTGGTTCTTACCGTGTGAACTGCTTTGCTTTCAGCACGCATGCTTCTTCCATCTACGTTACTTAGTAGCGCGAACGCGCAAACTGTAACGCAGACGACTGCAACAGCCAGTTCGTTCTCCATCGCTCAAGGGAAACTGGCAGGCTGTCTTGTGGCCAATCGCGGTATTCTCCAGGAATAAGTTATTCCGACTTTCAAAGTCAGAATAACTTATTCCTGGGAATAACTTCTAAGCCAATAGGATCATCGTATTTTGTCGTATTTAAGCGAGAGGAATATCTCCCGCTATTCATATTCCAGTTATTCTCAAATGAAACGGGCCCTTATCCGAAAGCAAGTGATACCCTGTGTGCAGGGTTTACTATAACTTCAGTTTGCCTAACTTGCTACAGTACTATCCAGTAGCTGGAATTAAATTAGTGCTAGAGTAGTATAATTAATTTCGGCGATCTGGGTCAGGCCAGTAGTAGTACCATAGTTATTTTCAGTAATTTCCAGTAGTCGACCTACATCGTCATCCGCTATCATCCCGGTTGTGCTTGAGCAGCACCTGTATCTTTTTTGCGCGTCCGTTATCGGTGCATGTACCGGCTGGGATCACACTCGGCCCATGCACACGGCGCCGAAAGCAATATGTTCCACTTGTAGATGTACGTAGCGCTGCAGAAGCGCACGGAGAGACGGTCGGAGTCGTACCTATCGTTACTGCAGCTGTGGTGTCCCCAGACCACAAACGACGTGAGGGTCCGTCTTCGTGATATCGGCATCTAGACAATCGAGGTTTGTATACTTCATGAACCGACAACACGCTGGCTCGAGGACGTGTTGGGGCTTCTTGTCGGGCTGGCAAATTGCAGAATGGAAGCGCTCTTCACTCAATCATAAAGCTGGCAAGCGCGTTAAATCGGTCCTGTGTGGTGAATACCAGTTGCGAACATCTTATCGGTCGGTTTTTTACCAGATAAACAACAGGCTTCGCGTCATCACGAAAGCTTACGAGTGTGCTGCGTTGGTCAAAAGACCAGCTCTCCCGGATTTCTTCAGCTGCACAAGCAGTAATTATCAGTAGTTTGGTAGCTCTATTTGCCCTCTATCTGAGTTACTGGTTGGACAGTAACGTTCGTACAGACTTCTGCTTCAATAAAGAACACCTGATATATATATATATCACTTTAAATGTTATTGAGTGGTGAGTGGTTCAAATACATCGTGGCTACATAACCGTTTACATATAATCCTATATGATGCTATTTGGTCGGTGTTCTTCATTGAAGCAGAAGGCTGTAGTAATTCGCGCTCCGTCCCAAATTACTGCTAGTAGTAGTACATGTAGTTTAAGCAGTAATTTCCAGTAAATAATAGCAAATCAGTGGTTTCCGATAAACTACTACCGAATTTGGCGGAGCCCTGCTCCTACAAATGTTGGTGCAGTCCTGCCCCTACGAGGTGTTGCTCGCCATTCACAACTCGGCACTGTCCTCATTGACGATCTAAGACTTTGATTTTGGCCTGCAACTAACGTGGTCTGCCAATTCATGGACCGATTTGGCCACTTCACCTCAAATAGGAATATTGTTTGACCAAAGGGACGGGGCGTGTAATGGGCTTACTTAGCCCAATACTTTAGTTTACATTTAAGCGCACGTGTATGAGGAAGCGTTGGTGTATTTAACTTAGATTAAGTATACTTGTATCCACAAGCATAGCTTAACCTAAAAAAGGTACACATAGTAGGTTTTGCGGTAAAATGAGAACTGAATTGAATGTTAACTGGGGCTTTCCTCCTAAAACTGATATCTATAAAGAGGGGTGCTGCCAACGAGTGGTTTGCTGACCTAATGCTTGACTCTTATTGGCAGAAAGACCCTGATTTCTAACCAATAGGACTGCTTCCTAATATGAATGGTGACCACACTGCGATGAGGTCCACCTGAATCTATCCATTAGTGCATGTTGCACTAACGTGAGGTTAGCCGAATGTGTAGCCCCGCTGCAGGCGTGGCGAAACGGGCTGGCCATAGTCAGTGCGATTTCTCTCTTGGATTGTAAAAACGGCGATATTGACTCAGAAATGGATCACCAAACACGACTGAAAGTACAATCTGAGAAATCAATTCATGAGCCTGTCTAATCTTTCTAAAGCGCGCCACACAAATGGAACCAAAATGAAAACAAGTGTCCGAGATTTGCTTTAAACCTGGACCTCTTCCAGGATGACCACCGGAGACACCGCCTCTTCAATTCTTCCGTCTTATTGGGTGATTGTTTTGCCTTTTTTATCACCAGGAAGCCCAACATGGGGACAGGATCATGTTTGGCTTCCTGGTGATCTTATTTCTTGCCTCTATCGTTGTTCTGGAGCCTTCGATTCTCTAGCTTGCAGCTGAACGCGCATCCACTCAGGGTTTACATTGCGGCGTTTACGTCTCACTTGCAAAGATGCCCAGGGTCGACGCAGGGCTTTCGCGAGCTGCCGCCTCACCACCGGTGCCTGTGTCACCAGAGGCAGAAGCCTCAGCAATCGACTCGCGACCGGCAGATACATCATCAGAGGCAGCAACCTCTTCCTCACCACTATTACTTTTTACTTCAGCGACCGCCTCGCCGATCATCACTCGTCCAACAGCGTCTCGAGGTTCTTCCTTGGTGAACTGCGCGCGCATTGGGGGGGCTCACTTCTGGTCAAAGCGATGTTCAGCTCCCCAAGACGTCTGAATTCTCTGATGCAGATATGAGCCGGAAGGCTCATGAATTGATAGACCAAACCTTCAACCAATCATGGTCTGCCAGGGTCAAACAGAGTTAGATAATTGGATATAAATGCGATATGCCTTGTGAATTGGTAGACCACGTTACATTGATTTGTATCCAATCACTTGTGTTGTTTTTGATCGTCACTTGTGTCGACTTTTCTAATATCACTACCAGACAGACCCCACTCTGAAAGATGGTGGCCATCGGCGTTGTTGGCTGCTCTATGGAGATTCCTCCCGATCTTGCCTACAGGACGACTGCGGTGGTGCTCAGCTACATGTGGGAGATGTGGTGTTTGTCCGATGCAATAGACTTCTTATTGAGTATCGAGTGCAAGGTGTATCAAGCCAGCTAATGGACGCGACGGATGCCACGTGGGGTACTTCCCAAAACGTTTGGTGCTACAACACCTACGCTACTCTGGTGTAACCGCTGGAGTATTCGAAGTGTTACGTCTGAGTAAATCCGAAGCAAAATGGGAGCGTAGCAAGAGAAACAGCATGATCGTCAAAGCCATTATTAGATCAGTAGTTGTTTTACTAATGCGTTAATCAAAACTAAACTGAGGCGCCGATCTGCATTAACCCTACATCACTTTCAGTACTGTCTTCGCTCGGTTCTACCGCATTCGTGTCTTCTTCTTCGGTATTCCCCTGCAAAGTTCATTGCACGATGTCACCAAGTAAGCCAATTCTTCTACAGGCATTCCAGATAGTTTCGACTTATATTTTGTCCCAAGTACCCATAATCCAGTTCGCGACTGCCAAACGATCTGGCACAGGAACCATTTCGACACCTATCAATCTTTGTGCCGCGCACGCATATGCATACCATCTTTAAATGGCATATTGACACCCTCATCCCTTGACTGTAGGACGTATGTGTAGCCACCTGGTATCAGCTCAAGTTCAGTCTCGACAGTGGCCAGTTCATCGCCAGTTGAGCCTTTCTCGTTGTTCTAAAATTCGTCGAGCAGCAGGAGGCTGATTTCCCCTTCCCGGTATTGCTCCATCGTAGAGTCGGTTTGCCAACCGCGTTGCTGCATGGCAAATGTCACACGGCCGTCAATATTGCCTGTCAACTGCCGCTCAATAATTGCTCCAGGCTAGCCCTTGAAAATTATAAGTGGCGGAAATATAGTCCCATCAGCCGCCGCCGCTAAACGCACAGTAGCCCTGGCTGAGTTGGAGCCGCTATTACTAATTGGCACGGTTCGCTTTCTTTTCTCGTTGCCAGTGCAGGTGACTTTAACTTTGAAAACCACAGCTGTTTCGTCCATATTGACGCGTCTTGGGGAAATGCTGTGCAACGTGCCGTTCACTTGGAATCGTTTAACAACGCTGTCAGCGTAGTCGTTTCGCACGTTCTCAAGATGTCCACTTAGCTTCTATCCAACTTTAGCTGTACGACGAATGCACAATTTTGACCTCGCAAGAAACCGGTAGACCCCCAGAACAAGGCACATAATGAACAACCTCAAAATCCACTGTCTCACGAATGTGCTTTATAATGATCGTGTTTGTGCTAACGGCAACGGCTTCTAAGCGAAGTGCGCGCACGTAGTTGAGGCATCCCTCTTCCACAGCTGTGTTGGCGGGTCCTTCCCGGGGTGCACTGTAAGAGCGTGGATCGAACGCTGTCCTGCCGCCTGTACGCCATCTTTCTTGGCGACGCAGCGCTTCATCTGGTTCCCCTGCACGCTATGCTTCTTGCCCGGCTCGGAATATGTGGAGCCCAGCCGCACGTGCTCGCTAATGATGCGCAGGTTTCTTAGTGTGACGAACCGCCGCTTGCCACCGACAACTTGCCGGTCCTGCGGCTTCTGCCGCCCCATGACAGTCCTCGACGCTTGTGAGCCGATGAGGATCTGGCTATCTGTGTAGTAATTTCCTTAAAGAACAAACTATTTTCGTTCAATAAGTGGGTTTGTTTGCAAATTGAGTGATGTAATTTTAGCTGTGTCCTGCACCTATTTACTGTGTCAAGCTGTAGGTGCAGCCAAATTCGGGAGAAACCCTGCTGAAGCAGGAAGGGTGTGATTCTACTTTACTCTTATTTGACTTCAAGTTTGCATAATCTAATGCAAACTCGAAGTCCAAAATCCTTAACGTGTCTAATACAAGATACCTGAGGTAAGTGCTTTCTTGTAAACGTGTCAAATATTGTATTTTTCATTTTTTGCCGCCTGGTTTAGCTACGCATCTATGAGGGGCCCGGTTTGCTAAATCGAGCCCCCCGGAGTAGATCACGCTATCTTTATGGGCTACTTCGTGGCTCACTCACTCGATACTTTGGCTGGCAGCGGAGTTGGACCCGCCGTACACGCAGAAAGAAGCGACAGAGCGCTTTAAAGCGCTGGGCGACGCCGTGTGGCTGGCTGTACCAGGACAAGCTGTGGTGAGCCAGATGGCGCTGCAGGAGAGCTAAGTGGTCCAGGAGGAGGCGACAAGACAGTAGCCGCAGATACAGACGCGTGAGCAACGCGAGGTAGAGCCGCAATAGCTGCACGAGAAGCTCGTGTTCATCACTTTTGTGCCCACCGAGAAAAATGCGCTGGCCGCTTACTCAGCACACAACTCATTAAACTTCAACACGGTGCGTTTTTGTGTGCTTAAGCATTCCTTACAGCCGCTGACCCTACTCACCTCACGCAGATAAAAAGCGGCCTATCTGATCTAAGCCCCCGCCCAGGTGGAAGGGACACGAGAGTTGCAGCAGTTACGGATGCGCGAGCAGTGCGAGGTAGAGCTGCAGTCGCTGCGCGAGAAGCTCGAGTCCATCCACTTCGCGCTTACTAAGAAGGACTTCTTCTGCTGCACCGACCGCCTACTTAGCACACATTTCATGGACTTCGACACGATGCGTGAAATGCGACCTATCTGGTGTAAGCTCCCGCCTCCAACCCGTACGCGCTGCTGCCGATCGCAGTATACGACGACAGCCACAAGGAGAATGCCATCGATCTCCGCCGCCAGCCTGCTACCGTCTACAACAGCTCGCGCATATGTGCTGTGGTGTGTATATGCTGGTGATCTGCGCTAGGGGGGGGCTTACGGAGGTATCAGATCGAAGGCGGATAAGCACAGCATATTATAGTACGTAATATGCGATGTCTATTGTTGAACCATATATTCTAACATGCTTGCGCTGTCCTGTATTGCAGAATATTCGGGTCATAACCCACATAGCAGAAGATCTGTGCAGCACTTCCGGCTCTGTTTTAGCCGCTTTGTGTTATGGATACTAAATGTTCTTTGGACACCCCTTCAGTTGCAGCAATGAACTCTATTTTGGCGTTGTCTGCGCTACAATCAAGAGGCAGTTTGGCATATTCTGCCAGCATCAAGAGATATAGGTTCCACAGATTCAGCCCGACTATCTGAGGAGGTGCCTTGGGCAGTCGATGCTTTAGGCTCTCTCGACAAAGGGCTCCCCCATTACCCGCCAAAGGCACCGCCCTACTTATAATACGCGTCGGTGAGACCCTGGCTGGAAAGGTGTCGTGAAATTGGAGAGGGGTACACCTCATTCAACGAGAAGTGCATCCCAAGATTCACAGGACTAATAACAAGCCCTGATGTCCCCGAGAAGTCGCTAGAACTGCCTGCTGATCCCTCCATATATCTTCGCCGAACCAAAAGCAACACTCAAGCAAAATACATCGAGCTGGCATCAGAAAACTTACTCCCTACGCTACAATATCGCTGGAAACTGCTGATTTACCGCAAATTGGCAACTTTCAGTTTGAAGCTTTTCTCTGAGTTCAGCGAGCCGCGCAGACAGAGCAATTTCACCGAGGCACGACACGTCGTATTGAGCAGGCACGCGTGCAGAGGATAGCTGACGAGGTGGCCAATGCGGTGAAGTTTGGAGCAATTACGTTGTACCATGTCGATGTTGTAAGCGCTAGAAGACCAGAATCAGCACCGTTTGAAGTTCCGAAAGACAATACCACCGCACAGGCCATATAGTTGGACCGATAGCAAGAGCCTTGCAACAGCAGCAGAAGATATCGAACGCGAAGCCTCAGTGACTGCAGTTATTTGTGTAAGGCTGAACGGACTATGGATGCCACTGGAAATCGACATCCTGTCTCTCCGCCGAGCCCTCCGACTGCCCAACCACGATATTTTTTCGCGAGGGATCTACCACGAGTTCACACCAACACCGCCAACTAACCCGAGTATGGATGACGAAGATCACGCCGAAGAGATATCCACAGCCTAGTCGAGGATTGAGGACGCTTTAGACAAATAAAAGAAAGAAATATATTTCAACGGATGATTACTCGATGTCTGCACTTGTTCGCATTGCCTCATCAAAGATTTGGTGTCTAATTCCAGTGGTCATGTAACCACAGTAGCGGAATGTACCGAAACAACCTTTATCTTCATGTTGCGTGCTCGCTTGCATGGCAACATTCAGAACGCGATCCGGGTACAATTGAAAAACATGTTGGCATGCCTCTGCACCCAACGTTTTAGTAGCCCAAAACGAGGTTCTATCGGATTAAGCTGTGGGCACAATGGCGGCAAGAAAATGAGTCGAGCTCCGCACAGGTGGATGGCATCTTGTAGCTCGGGCTAGGCATGTATCTTGGCGTCATCCATAATGGCAATGGAGCGCGGAAATGCCATGGTTTATGTCGTGGGATTACGTGCTTCGCAACGCACCGTGAAATTTCTCCCTCGTAAACGTTTTTTTCAGTGCGTTCTCACGCGAAAAAACCGTGTGCGTGCAGTACAGCGAGGATAGGCAGTGACGACCTTCTTTTGCGGTCTCATCCAAAAACACAAGAGGTCTAAACAGCTAGACCAACTCCGTTTTAGAGAGCTTTGCCACTTTTCGGCGGCATAAGTGAATGGCGTTCGAGCCCCAGTCGGCCTGGTGTTTTCCAGTTCATTCTCGTACTTACCACACACCAGCCCTGACCTCCTTCAGACTCTGGTGCAAGTCCCCAGTCTGACCATGACCTACAGCTATGACTTTCATTGGCGAGCCGGGTCACTGATGCACGTCTATGGCGTCCCAAGTGCGTATGTATAGGAACGGTTTGGGCCGAAACAGCGCACACTTCGCCGCCGGTACGCTCTTTTCCTCAAGAAGGGCGTCGTCAACGAACACCATCCACGCCAAACAACCGCACGTTGCCCCCTGACGTTCTTGCCGCTGTCGAATCATACATTTAAGGTCATCCAATGATTTACATCGAGGAGTTGCGTGAATATATCATCAAGACCTACCCAGAAATCACTACGGTCTCAACAGCTACGATATGCTAAGTGCTCAATTTGGATCTTAACCTCAGCAGAAATGTGCTGTCAAAAGCAGCTCGTGAGGCTGTGCCAGCCGCAATTGCGGCCTATCGAGCCAAACTACTGCCAGTTTTTTCGCTTGCAGAGCAGCCACATACTTCATTTTGCGCCATCGTCTTTGCCTGGTCCCTGTTTGCCAAAATCGTTGAAAACCACAATACATGACGAAGGTGGATAATGCAGTCATTTTCTATTGTGCCTTTCAATAATGCTGCCTTGATAATTCTGGCATAATTATAATCCTATCTCGATCCTAATTATGCATTGGGTTCACTAATTTCATTGTTAATTTTGGGTAGTCCGAAATAAGCATGGCGATGGTGTCGATGAATTGAGGCGATGTTAGCTAATCCAGCCCGAGTCTGAAGAAAACAGGGCGATTGGTAAGCTAACCGACGAAGATACGGCTGATAAATACAGAATGGTTGGTGGCCAACCGCAAAAGTCGATCGCGGGCTATAGGGGAAGTCCTCACAATCATAGGCATAATTAGCATCCTGGGAGACCAACTTGCTGGTTTACCAGCCTCACAAACTTTAATTCGTCACGCAATGTATTCCCAGTTACAGGTAACGTTCAGAAGACATTGAAATCGCAATTAGTGATGTTGCAAAAACCTTTTGAAGAGCGAAAAACGTCTGACGAGCGAAAAAAACTTCTTTGGAAGTTTTGATGTGTTTGCAGACTGCCGACCGCAGTGCAAGGAGCATTTTTGAAAAGCAGCGCTCACATGAAACTGCGCATCTACTGCGCGCGTCACACATCCAGATGAAGGAGCTCAGTGGCAAGACAGCAGTGCAAGGAGATCCAAGGAGCTCAGTCTTTGGAAGGATAAGATGCACAATTTCATGTGAGCGCCGCTTTACAAAAATGCTGAAAGGTAAATAGTCAATCAGGGGCCACTCTGTCAGCACCTCATTTATCGCCGGCGTATCTCGGGACGCAGCTCGCGTTCAAGACCAATTTTGACAGTTCTAGAAAGCCGCTGTCTCCGCTTTTTATATAGCTCTTTTCGAACTAATAATTTTGACAGAGTAGCTCTCATCGAATGTAGCCACTACCGAAAGGTTCCATGCCAGTCAAAGGCCGGAATTAAGCTTGGTTTTAGTGTGCCCTTTGGGTCGCTGCCTACACATCTTCATCAAGGCTAGCTTGTCAAAGTCAATTTCAAGACAGACTTAGCGCCTTACACAGTGTATTCAGTTGTAAGGATGTAGCCACTGTCGTGAATGCAGCATTTTCAGGCGCACGCACGGACAAGCAAGTCTGCCGGGATAGCACGCGGGGCGGCGGCCCTCCTGGCACCCCCAGGACCCCACCGACAACCCATACACTTCGTACAGCTGCTCAAGAACCCTGCCTCGCTGCTCCCACCCACGCGCGCGGACAAGACGTCTCCTGTTATATGCTGCAAACCCGGCAGGGCGGCCAAAATGCCGCTCAAAATGCCGTGCACGCACGGACGCAAGTCTATCAGGGTGATATGCACTGGTAAGCATTATAATCTGTTTTGTGTTTACCGGGTCTAATGCAAATGTTCTGTTGCTGCTACACTACCACAGATTCGATGCTCGTTGTGATCGATGCGCCAGGCAATGCTGGTGTTTGCTTCTTGCGAATGCTAACACCCGAGCTGGCGATACCTGCCGCTATTTCCTGCAGCACCTTGTGAGTGAGAAGGCGCCCGCCGACATGCACTCGATTTACCTTTCGGCTAAAGTCCTGCGGAGTGGTTTCGGCAGCTTGAGTATCTCCTTTTCAACCAGCGGCTTCAGCTGCAGCCACGTCGCAAGCTGCACATGCTGAGGAGTCCCGTTGCGCGTGAAGGTGTTTAACCGCGAGTTCATTTTGACAAGCGAGAGCGGAAACAGCCCGCAAGCATCGAAGCCTCGCTGCACGTTGCGACCCACCTTCGATCCCCGCCAAGCCAGACTAGCCAACGCGATGGCGTCGTCCATGCTAATCGTATAACCTCCTTTGTCACCATCTTCAACGATATTGCTGATCAACTTGCATATCTTGTCTTTCAGTGTCGCGAATACAGCGACGTCCAGAGGCTGTAGGAGGTGCGTAGAGTTCGGAGGGAGAAAAACCAGCACGACCTGGAGATTGCTCAGCAGCGTTGACGACTTTGGGCGAGTAGTGGGACCCACAACCGTCAAGAATCAGCAGAAGCGGTCTCTTCACGGAGCTAGGTACGGCGTTCGCGAAAAAATGTAGCCATTCATCGAATAGATAGGTGTTCATAAATCCTGATTCAGATGTCGTTACAGCTGCACCTGGAATCTCGCAGCCCTCGAGTTGCCGGAGCGACACTGTCTTGCCGGGCAGGATGAATGCCGGAGGTACGACAAATCCCGCCGCACTGCCACCTACCACAATCGAGAGATAAAAGTTGGTGGTAGACATCGTAGCCCACATGTTGCCTGAACCGCGAAGAGTGACAACCTTCTTGTTTTTAAGCTGCTTTTGAAAAGCAGTTTCATCCATGTTAAACACACGCGAGGCGTCTAACTTGAGCTCAATCACTAGTTTGGCTAGAGTGTTGAAAAGTGTGGTTAGGTCAGCGGAGACAATAAAGTTGCGCTTTCATGGTAGCATCTGGGCCGATTTCCACGTTAGCTGAGGAAATCGCTGCACAAAGCGTGGATACTACCCCCCCCTCACCAACGCTCCTACCACACGCGGGTAAGGCCACCTCCTGGGCCTTGTGAATGATAGCAGACCGCCCAACGGGGTGGCCTAAAAGCTGTCTGCCGACTACCCAGTCGTAGATGTGGCGCTCGGCCTGATCCGGGAAGAAGGGCTTAGGCCCAGGGCGCGATGGGCTTTGTAGACCACCCTGTGCTGCTGCCACCATCCACTTCCGGATCGTGCACTCGTGAACACCAGTAGCGGTGGCGACAGCAGCAGCGGTGCGCCCCCCTTTGACTAGAGCGACGGCAGCGAGCTTCGTTTCGATTGTGTACGTCTTAGGCATCGTTCCTATTGGAAATGAGCCTTTGGATGCATTGGATCTGTTCACGACCTCCCAGCCAGTCTTCGTTCCCGCCAAATTTTCCCGCCAGCCAAATCAGTTTGTATAGTTTTCGTACTTAGCTCTATTTTAGCGAATGATTCAGAAAAATGCAAATTCTACCTTCTCAGTGGACAAAATCGTCACGGCCTCGAATAGATCAAATGGCCCCGAATTGGCCGTTTACCTTATGGCCAGGGTTATCATTCCAGCCCAACCCTCTACTTTTCCATAACAGGCACCATACCCATTTGACTTATGTTGCGCCAGGATTCCTGGCTCCTATTATGCAATTGCAAATGATCGTTGTTAAAGGCACACTCTGGGTTTGTGCCTTCGTACTTAACCGCGAATTATAGGCACCGATTCGTCACCACCGACGAGGTGGAGCAAGACAAAGCCACAAAAGGCACACACTTGGAATAAATTACACCGATAGATTTCAAAAAGTTCAGAAAATGTAGACATTTCATGCGATCCTGGTATGCTTGCGCATACATAATTGTTTATTGAATGTCGTTCCAACTGTCGTTTGTTTGAGTCATGTTGCGCGAATGTAAGCTTGACTCGGCGGTTCTGCGTGATGCCGACTGCTGCTTCAGCCTTCTCCAGCCCAGTGGCAGTCGCGCGGCGCCGAGCTCGCCCTTATCCGTGGCGTTGGTGCTGCCACACTATCCGTCATCTTCGGTTCAAGATGCTGTCTTCTCTCCCTTGGACGACGCCCGCATCTTCATCAAACCGGAGCCCCTGCACGACGTCGACATGGACGTCGTCACCGAGCACAGTTTCCTGGAACCGGTGCCCACGGCGACGAACGAGCGGGTGGAGTGCCTCCCGTGCCGCCAACGCGGCTTCGAGAAGCGCTTCCGATGCTGCAAGACAGTGAGTAAAGAGTATCTCCTATTGCTAGCTCAAAACAACCAACCGACGTGTGTGTTCACAGAAATCCCTCAACAAGCAGGCGCACCCACGAAATGAAACTGGCCGCCTCGCGCAGGAAGCACTGCAAGCCCTACGCCCGCCAGACTCAGAGCCACCGCGAGTCGCTGCAGTGCAAGATGCTGCTGCTGCAGGAGGAGCGCGCTCTTGTCGAGGGCCGGGTTGCCATGAAGTCGCCCCAGGCCTGGGAGCACATCACACGCATCCGCGAGTGCGCGGACAAGAGCGCGCTGCGCACTGTGAGCGAGTGGCGGCACAACGCCGTCAAGATCATCGGCCCCGTAGCCTCCGTAACGAGTGTGGATAACTACAGCTTGCACATGGGTTATGCGTTGAAGGTGACAAGAGGATAAGCACGTACAACAAGTATGCAGGTTAAATGTAGCAGTGTATTCATTCGACTAGTTCCCTACCTACCTAAACCTGCAAGAACTTTAGCAGGTACCTCAAGCGGATGTATGGCATGGGTTACGCGTTGAAAGCAAAACGGGGTTAAGCATGAACAACAAGTGTGCTGGTAGTGTGTCCATTCGATATATTACACATATATGCGTGCTGTATCATACTTAGCCTTTGTCGGAGCGTCCAAACATCATGTGAACAGCACCCTCCACCTTTTCGCTATCGAAAACCCCACACTCGTGCTTTACAATCTCCCCTCGTAGATTCTTCTCCACATGGAGAATCCTAGCTCCTGTAAACTGGGCCTATAGCAACGAGATGTCGCCGAAGCCTTTCTCAACAATGATGACGCGGACCTTTTCCCATGTAGGATTGACATACTTGAACGAAGTTACAGCATCCGTCAGACACTCCGAGCCCTCATTCTCCATGAGCGCGTGCTTAACGTACTGCCCCTACCATATAAAAGGCACAAATCACACCAACAGACACAACGTCACAAAAACACAAATAGACCCAATGAGTCACAAATAGACACACACCACGAACAAAACGTACAAACTTACATGGCCGAAGACGTCGTGGGTCATAAAGCTGAACTGTGGATTTTCACGGCAAAGCAGTTGAAAATAGTTTTTCCAGAGCAGCAGGAAGAGTTTCCTCGCGAAACCAACTCAGGTCAGGACGCAGAGCAGAGTTAGTTTCGATTTAGCTCCGTAGATCACATGCTTTAAGCCCTCCCGCGTCCCTTCGTGCCTCCGTTCCGCGGTCCGGAATCATGCCAAGACTTACGTCGCGTTCGTTTCTTCATATGATGCCTGAAGAGGTCGAGGGAGCGTTTGCGCTCCCGTTCTTCGCTCGGGTGGTCTCGATGGGGCAGGAGACGGTGTACTTTCGCAGTCTCGAAGGCGGGGAAGGGAGCGTACAGCGGCCGACGGCGCTTCGGCGCACGATCAAGGCATCGTCGGTGAACAAGTGCTGCCGCCAGTCATTAGGTAGGCGCCCAGTGGTCGTCACTACAGTCGACAATTTTGTGCTGGGCCAAGTGGTTCAACTGGATGAGGACAAGGTTACGGTGGAGTCGGACGGGACGGAGATCGAAGGCCCCGTAAGCGACGTCACTGAGGTAGCTCCCGTAGTGGCGTTACTGCTAATGAACGTCGTGTTCGAGAAGGAGGAGTGGAGCTTTGAAGAAGTCGAGTCAATCGGTGCCCAAGTGCTCGATCGAATTTTAGGACGAGGTGGTTGCAGTGCCACGAGAGACATCGACGCAATTTTGGGTGGCCTAGTATCCGCCGACTGCATCCCAGATGCACAGTCGATGCGGAAGTGGATCGATCCGTCCACCGGGTTAAAAGAGACTTTTCCGCTTCAGCACGCCGTGGACTACACTTATTACGTCGATGGCGGGGTGGACTCCGAGTCTGCCACCATTGGCTCACTGTTTTGCAGGGCACCCCCGTCGGGTGGTATACAAGGACGTCAGCAGCCAGCACCACCAGCCTCTGATGATGGGTGTCATATATTTGATCCTTACGCCGATGTGATGTACAATTTTCGGATGAGACGGTGCCAGCACCGCGAGTGTCGGAAGAAGCGCGTGTTCTCGGTTCAGCCAAGCGCGCTCGGGGAATATCCACACCGGGGGAGCTCACCGAACCCTCGTCGCGGCGCGCTAGACTAAACGAATCGAGCCCAGATGTCGACAAGGACGCATTCATCGTCGACAAGCTTAAAGCAGATCCTGTACTACTCAACCGGTTCCTGCAGCTCCGTGACAGTTCTCCGGGGGACGAAAGTGCATCGATGATGCATGAAGAAGTCAAACCACCAGCGCGCCCGTGTATCGTGGCAAAGCCTCCAAAGTCGTCGGACATGAAGACGAAATACACGTTTGCCCCCTCCGCGGAGCGGCAAGCATTGCATGACAAGCTCACCGCCGACCGACATAGAGGTAAGGACCCTGCGGTATACATATCCAGCCAGATGCGTTCCGAGGCCGTGCTGTGCAAATCGCTACCAGGAGTATTGACCCGAGCATTTGATTGGGAATTCGGAGTCGAAGGTATCTCAATTACGCATTTCAAATTTATGGATCGAAGACAACGGATGGAGTGGATAAATTCTGGAGGTGCCAACTTCGCTAACTTCTCGGCGACAGCCGACTTCGAGCCAGCCCCGCACGTCACAACGATACTCGAGGTAGTCGACGCTGCACGCGTTTTCGCAACGTTTGTCCGGGAATTCTGTGTGTCATCCGCCGCAGAGCTCGTTGATACCATTATTGCATTCACTGAGTCGAAGATAATCAGGCTGCGGTGGGATCCCAACGATGTAATGGAGTTCGTGTACTGGGTCAACGATGTCCTCGAGAACTTTCGTTCCGCCATTGCTGGATGTTCAGATATGCAGCCTTCTCAAGTACGCACCCGATGCCGCCTCGACGATCCTCTCCTACGAGAAATATTACAGGACATCCAGGACCGGCGTGTTCTTGATCTCGAAGAACGATCAGTAGCGACCACACCAAAGGCGGTATCAGTAGGACACCCAACGACTCGGCCTACACCTTCCCGAACTCGGGGTACCAAGAAAGGACTCGGTCCGATCCCTCCCAAAGTGCTCCAACGTCTGCCGACGCACCATGACGCGAGCTCGGGCGTCACACGCAGACTTTGCATGCGGTTCCTATCGGTGTCTGGATGCCAGTCAGAAGATCGGGGAGATGGTCACGACGGTAGAGCGCACTTCGTACCTAAATCACTCGACCCACTCGTGAAAGTCGAAATCGAGAAGCGGTTTGGGGGTCTGAAGCAGCAGTACAAGGATCTCTGACTCTTCACAGGCAGATCAGCAGCGAATCTGCTTGTGAACACGACCCTAGCGCTGCCGCAATACCAACCTCCTGTCGTAACCAAACATCAATTCAAGCCAACCAGCATAAAAAGCGACGTTGCGCCTGCCATCACGAATCTCAAGTCTGTCGGTATGCATACGACGTTTAACAGAGAAAGCGACGCCGTTCCGGCGGAAATTCTCCACTCAGATCCCAATTTTACTGTACACGACGCTGATCTTTTGATGAACGACGCCGAGCCTGCCCCACTATCCTCTCTTGGCAATGTGAAAACACTGCCAGCCGAGAATTCAAATGTGGACGCTGCAGAAAATCTCCGTTCAAGCACCATAGAGTGCAAACCAGCCGGGCAAACGAACGACGCTGAGCCTGCCCCCGCTCTCTCTGAGCTCGATGGCGCTAATGCGTTGTCGGCAAAAGGGAGTGTAGTGGTTGCTGTAGAAAATCTCCGTTCAATTGCCAAAACACTATCAACCCACTGCGAACAACGAAGCACTAGGCGGGGCATAACGACGGACACTGTGAACACCCGCCGATGCAGTGCTGCAAAATGCCCTCAGAATTCCCTAATAGATCTGTCGCTCGAGTCGGCAGCTGCTATTCAACTTGCCCTCGAGACAGAACTTCTTCGCGAAGAAACAAGAATTTCCCGGGCGCATACGATCGGGGGGTACAAGCGGATGTGACGTTGTAACGACGTCTACACCATTGACCAAGTTGCGTGCAGCACACTGTCGAGTATTATTCGTACTCAGCGGCTCAGCATCGAAGACTCAGCCCGCTTTGTCCGAGGCGAGACGGATCAAGATACCAGGCCGAACAAAGCACTAGATGCGACTAGATTGGCCAAAGTTCTTCGAGGATATCCTCATCTCGCAGCTCTGCTCAAAATTGCGACTCGTGGGGTTGAAGCGGAGTGGTCATGCACACCACCAGCGCGTCGACCTCCTCCCAAGAATCATGGGTCGTGTCGTCGCCACTTAAGAGCAGTCACGAAAAGCATTCGGGAAGGCCAAGACTGTGGGCAGTACATGGTGGTTGAAGCCGACATCCTTTCCAGTTGGCCGTCGGTGATATGCAGTCCATTGGGTGCTGTAGAGAAAAAAGGCGTTGACCCGTCAATCGAAGTCAGGACAATCCATGATTTGTCTCACCCTGAAGGCGAGTCCACCAATTCCTCCTTCAAGCCAGAGTCCGTGCCAACGATTAATTACGAACCTATCACCAAGATTGCCCGACGCATTGAATGTCTCGCGAAACAGGGAGACCCCGCTTGCATCCGAATTCTAAAAGGCAACGTACGTGGTGCTTACAGACATCTTCGCACGATTGCTTCGCAAGTATTCCGGATGGCCGCTATTATCAAGGAGCTAAACATCTTGGTTATTGACTTGGCAGCGCCTTTCGGCTGGGCCGGCTCTCCTCCGTTTTATGGTTTGTTCGGCCGAGCCATATCTTGGCTCATGTCGACAAATTCTCCGGCATCAGTATCAACATCTGATGACAACGAGCCTTTCTTCGGGTACGAATGGGTTGACGATCACATCCTAGTCGAGCTGGATGTCGGAGATCGGCTACATCGAGCTGAATCTACCTTGCGTCATGCCATGCTCGCCGTGCTCGGCCCACGTTCCATTAATGAAGCCAAGTTCTCGGGGTGGTGCTCAGAATTGGTGGCGTTAGGATTACTGTGGAATACAACTGATCAGACTGTGTCAATTCCAGCCGATAAGATCGCGAAGGCGCTGCAACGGGTCAGTGACATGCTATCGCGACGATCTGCAACGAAGACGCAGCTTCAAAAGCTTTTGGGTTCGCTACGTCACGTTGGAACTTGTGTCCGCACATCAAAACCTTTTTATCAGCAACTTCATTCGGTGACAGCAAGAGCCCCTCGATTTGCGCGGATCCAGTTATCCGAAGGGGCTCTGCGGGATTTGCTATGGTTTCAGAATATTCTAGCTCATGGTCATCTAGCAGCACTCCCCGTTAGCATGTTTGGCAACCTGCCAGCACCCAACGTTGAATTGTACATGGATTCGTCTAATCGTGGACTTGCGGTTCTCGATCCAGCGGCCGACAAGTTTATTCAGCTGAAGTTCGATTCCGAAGAGGAAATCCTCATGGATACCAGCACTTCACCGGACAAACAGTTCTCAATCAACGTGCGTGAACACTTGTGCATGGCACTAGCGCTCTGGACATGGGGCCCAACCTGGTACAAATCTTCCGGCGGCAGCATGGTGCACGTGAAATGCTGGAGCGACAACATGTCGGCGGTGCAATGGTGTAATCGTTTGCACTCAAACAACGAACTCAGCCAAGAGATTAACAGGGCTATTGGTCTCGCCGAAGTCTACTTCAACCTTCGCGTATCAGCCGATCACTTGCCCGGGTCAATCAACTGGATGGCGGATGCAGCCTCACGAGCCTGGACGGAACCTTTTAAAACACGCTGGGCTAACATTTCTGTGTCATGGCAGAGATCACCGGTGACCCCAACATTACGGAAACTCTACACGAACTTTTCAGCGAACTTCAAGCCAAGTCATTGGCCGCGACGTCGGCCACCAAATATGCCGGCACCTGACACCATTGGACACAGTGGTGCCGACTTCTCCGCTTTCCCGAGTGGCTTCCAGCAGAGCGAGAGCAACATTCATATCAACTCGCCCTCTTTGCTACATACTGCTGGAAGTTCGGTTGGGGTAACTCAAAGACAGGCGACTGTGCTTCAACCGTGCTCGCCAAGATTAGCCATGTGTCGTGGTATCATCGGCGATTTTGCGGATACGGCGTTGGACTTACCCCAGGACACCAGCTCGGCATCACGGGCGTGCGCCGAGAAGATCCCCCGACAAACTCGAAATTACCCATCACTCTACAATTCCTCAAGAGACTGCACAAGTTCCTCAACTTCGATTTCGCCCAGCACCGAGTCATATGGGGGGCTTCGGTGCTGGGCTTCTTCTTTCTTCTGCGGAAATCAGAGTATTTAGCGGACGGGGCTAAAGTGCACTCATACGCAATCCGAAGAACCGACGTTCGTTTTTTGGATAGTAACGATCAAGAGCAACACGAGCTGAAGCAAGTTGAAAAGGTTCAAATTCGGTTCCGCGGCAGCAAAACGGACCAATTCGGCGAAGGCACCACCAGGACACTGGCAAGATCGGGTCTGAAACAGTGCTGTCCCGTACTCGCGTGTTGGTACCTGGTACATCACCATCTCGCCTAGGACGTTGACGCTGACACGCTACTCTGCAAGGTGACCGCGTCACTAAACTTACAGACCCGAGATCTAGTTGAAACCATCAAGGGTGCTGCGAAAGACAACGGAGATGATCCAGACCGATTCGGCTCCCATTCGCTGCGTAGCGGTGGCGCTACTGCTCTATTCAATGCTGGATTCGACAGTCTCGCTGTGAAGCTGTTCGGCCGATGGAGATCCAACGCGGTGGAGCGATACACCCGAATCGATTCACGACTAACAGCTCGCATGGCCTACGAAATGGTTGCAACAAGATCATTGGAGCGTTTTCAAGGGGGCTCCTCCACGCCACACCCTGGCAGCGGAGGCGCTGCAATGAACTAATTTCCTCTTTGTGCCCTCGTGGCACGCCCCCAAACGACGACGACAGCGATTGAAAAGCTTATACCGTGTGCCGGTTGTAACGTGGGTGGCGTCAACCATCATTACTACCGGGAAGCTTGAAAGAACCGACCTATTTGCTGTGTCTGGAAAGTGATCCGGCGCGTGGTTGTGCGTGGTGATCTGCTGCGTTGACTTACTGAAGTACAAATCGCGCTTGCCAGCTGAACGGCTTGCACGCGACCATCCGCGCGTGCATGTCAGCTGGCAGTAGTATTTGCCGAATACCTCTGGAATCTCAGTGGTAGGCGTGCTCTTGCCAGGGTCTTGTTCCTCGCTTTGACAGACGTCGAAGTCATCTTTTTAAAAACTTGGTGCGTCTCGTCTTGATACACCTCCAGGTGCTTGAAACAGTCTGCCCAAGTAGCAAAGTATCGCTTTTCAATTGCCGGCGCGACTACTTGACCGTCACTGGAGACAGGGACGTGAACCTCCAGTGCGTGTACTTCCGCGGATACGTCGCCGGGCTCAGGCTCGGAGTCGGTCAACCCCATCTCCAAGTGGTTGCGTCTGGCGGCGGCGAGGTCCTGCGGCGGCGAGGTCTAGGTCCAGCGGCGGCGAGAGGTTGCGTCTGGCGGCGGCGAGGTCTAGGTCCGGCGGCGGCGCGGGGTTGCGTCTGGCGGCGGCGAGGTCCGGCGGCGGTGCGGGGTGACGGCGGCGAGAGGTTGCGTCTGGTGGTGGCGAGGTCCGGTGGCGGTGCGGGGTGGCGGCGGCGCGGGGTTGCGCCTGGCGACGGCGACGTAATTGCGTCCGGCGGCAGCGATCTCGAAATGAAATGCTGGGAGAGGTGCGGGACGGATGAAAGGGGGAATGGGTGTTTCTCTAAATTTGCACGCAGTCAGATTTTGGAAATTTACCTGACGCACCGGTAAAAAAAATTTACCGACGCTCAGAGTGTGACTTTATCCACTTCCATTGCAAATTGTCGTCACAAAAATACAAACTCGGGAAAATACGTGCTAGATCTACTATAGTCTCGGTTTGCCGCGTGGTCCTCGTATCCTACAACGTCAATGCGTATACTGGCGCCAACTCGAGCAGATTCAATAACCACATAATAAAATAAATACGTTATGAAGTATACTAATATAATACTTGAAGTATATTATATCAAAGGTGGTCTCCCAGCCAAAGCGAAGCTACCTTGTTAAACATAGCCGCGACTTCGCACGGAACAGCTCTGGATTTACAAAACAAGCAGTAGCGCGCTGCGCGCACGAGGTCTTTCGAGGGTTTGGCAGTACTAAGAATTCTGGGTTAGTAGTGACACTACATGGGCTACTACTATTCGATTCTTAGCCAATATCAATACTACTATAATAGTTCGGCTATGGAGATATTAGTATTACTACCAATATAACTACTATTCTTACTACTAATGTACCCATGTCGGCCCCGTCTAACATAACATCCGCTTGTTTCCTCCATGCGTCTTAGTTACAGGCGATTATGGCGCAGCATGAGCTCGGTCCTTGCCCTTGTCTGTAGCGGACTCATCACGAAGGATTCTATTGAGAACATGCGCTCTTGGAACGCAGTCGAACAGCCCCACAGCACCAGCCTAGCCAGACGCGTGCATGTTTCGCGACTATGGACAATGTGATTTGGAATACCGCTTGGGGGTCCTTATTCTTCCTCACCCTCAGCTTGTGCGAGATCAATCACAGTAGGGTCGCTCGAGCACGATATTCCGGATGTGTTGAGCTCCTGGGAATCGATGTCAGTGTTGAAGAACCTGCTGACATACAGAAACCGGTGTTAGCAATAGAAGAAGACGAAGAAATACCAACAACGGCAGTGTTTAGTGTTTGAGAGGTCAACGACTGGCGTTGTGTAAAGCTCGTTATAACATAACTGATGTATCCGACGGCCGCATACTCATCAAGGAGACGTCTCCGCTGTGTCCCCCCAATGATAGTCAATCTTAGCGCACTTCGCGGGTCTGCTGCTTGAGCCGCTACATGTAATCTGAGGTAAGAATGAAGTCTATTCATATTACAGTACATACTATTTGGAAATCTATCGGCCAGAGAACCACCGATTTTGAAGATCTGACGTGGGTTACCCTAGACTGGGAACTATAGTAGCACTAATAGCACAACTATCGCTACTTTTCTCGCTACTATTCAAGTACTTAAGTAACATTACTATTCGGCTCACGCACTTGTGCTATAGCATAGCACTTCTATTAGTAGTAATATTATCACTACTATCGCTACTATTTTGGAGTCAACTACCAATCCCTGGCTCGGGCAAGTCTCATACGAGCGCGAGGCATACTCAAGGCAAGAGCGCGCGGTTTAAAGCCACTGCAAAAGTGTGAAAACGCTGAAAGAATCTCAATAAATCAAAACGTGTCGATTTAAAAATGGACACTTGTCCTTTCAGCCTTCAGCTGAAAGAATATTATTATAATAGGTGATCCGGAGCGGTGCTCCAGAAGAGTCCACAGAAAAAAAATAAAACCTAGTTGTTTGAAGTGCAATGAAAAGTGAGCTGTACGCGCACAGATAAAATCCGGGGTATAACAATGATCAAAGATCGATAGTAGTTCGCATATTGCCAAATAAAGGGTGGTGACTTATGCTAATATTATTCTACTAATGTTTCAGTATTAGCTCAGATTTGAGTGGATAAAAAGCAGTGGTTCGAAAGTGGAATACTTTTACATGTACTATTCAATCCTCCCTCGTCAGTGGAAAGCCACCCAAGCAGCTTTGACGATCAAAGAAGCTACTCTAACGACGAGGGTCAGGTGCGCCACAGCTATATATTGTTTTATACCGATCTCATAGCCGATAGTACCTGCTAATTATTCACTGATATAGTAATACTGCTCTTCGGGCTAATCGCTGGCAATTAGTCTTCATGGCGTTAATAGAATATTACTATATTTGTTTGGCCGATAATAACAAATATTAGATTCGTGGTAATTTATTCTGCAAATGAATACGCGTATTAGTATATGTATTGTATCCGAGGTTTCAGCAGGAATTTGCTAGGCTCTCCTCGGTGACAACAGCATTGATGACAGGGTCTTGTGCCGGTTCATATTGAGTAACAATATATATAACGCTTTCGTCCCCAGAACGACTGGGTGATCTGTTCTGACGCAGTGAACGACTGCTCGATAGCATCCATCGATTGGGTCCATTGAGCGCATACACTCAGGTGTTAGTCCCAGCGCGTCAGCTAGATGAGAGCAGCAGTGCGAAGCCAGTCGAGCTGGGTTCGCCATGGTTCGTGCTCCTGATATTGCGGAATAATCTGCGAGTGCAATGTTGCCCGAGTGGAGTCTAGATCATTCATTTATCACGATAATGCTGGTTTCACAGCTAGATAATATTGAATGCGACAGTGATTATTTCTTTTTACCAAATACTATTTATCATGGGTAGTTTGTCCTAATATTCAGCGGATGGGTCGACATACAGTCATAATATTGTCACGATAGATGTTATTAAATAACAAAGGCTGTAACTATTATATTTTACATCAAATCATTATCCGATAACGGATGGTATGTACTATGCAAGGATTAGCACCCCATTCGCTTCCTGGGATGGACTCTGGACTCTGGATATAAAATCCAGAGAATTAAGGTAGCCCACCCTATGGGTCTAATCCTGCACGAATTAACCACCAAAATCGGTGAAAGACACAATACTTTATCTGACTATAGAATCTATAGTCAGATCAAGTACAGTATTGTGATCTTCGAAATGGGTGATTGGAACAAGGTATCTATACTATAGAATCTATAGTATAGAACCTATAGTATAGATACCTTGTTCCAATAGTATAGAATCTATACTATCGATACCTTGTTCCAATCACCCATTTCGAAGATGACCGTGGTCCCGCTTTTGGTCGTGCGGTTGCTGTTCCGCTCGAAGGCTGGCTTCGGCTCTCTGCCGCACGTGGTGAACGCTGTGTCTGTCTTCCTGGACACTTCCGTGGAGTTGCCGCTCGAAAGGGCGTCCAAGCTCGGGTCGCTGCCTCTACTGAACCGAATATGGGACAGTCTGGAGATGCTGCCGGACCATTCTTCTTGGTCCGTCCGACGTCTGCTGCTCCAAGAGGACTCCTACACAGAGCGCCAGTTCCGACTGTCTCTCACTGAGGCGTGTAAGAAGAACGACCTGTCCATGGTGCAGTGGATCTTCGAGCATTTCCCCGGGCGTGGAGTGCATATGCAGGTGGTAGAGGAGGCAGCAGCTGCAGGCGCGATGGACATTATACAGTATTTCGCCGATAACGAGCGAGACAGTGAGGTGGACACTCGTCTCGCCAAGCGAGACATTTTCTTTGGAGGCAAGGACACGGCGAACGCGGCTGCAGGCGGCCACAGCGACATTGTCAGGTGGCTCTATCAATTCGAAACGGACTATGAGAGGGACGATGCAGCGACGATGGAAGCTGCGGTGGCGAATGGAGACAAGGATTTGGTTCGGTGGCTGCACCAGGTCATGGAAATTCAAGTTTGCGGGGTGCCGCGGGCAGCGGCCAATGGGCATCTAAGTATGCTGCAGTTTCTATCTGCGTTCGACCGGATTCCTGCTGGGGTTGTCGTCCAGGCAGCGAAGAATGGGCACCTGGACGTGGTGCGCTGGGCTATTGATCGCGATTGGGACAATGAGAAGGACGAGGAAGATAGCGACGAAGAGGATTTTTACACCTCTGGGTTTTACAGCAGACAGAGGAAGATATCTCGACCTCCATACTTGACGTCGATTGGGGGGGAAGCAAGTCTTGCCGTCCATACTGCGGCGATTAACGGCCATCTCAAGGTGGCAAAGTACCTTCATGCTCGAGTGGATTGGCCAATGGATTACGAGGAGCAAAAGGTGAATTCCAAACGCCTGAGGAACACGCTTGCAGAGATCGAAAAAGAACTCGGCAAAGACCATCAAGCGGCGCCAATTTCACGAAAGACGATGCTAGAAGTCGTCAGGAAAGGACTTTTGGAGGTGGTGGAGTGGCTCTGCTTCGAGTTTAGCGGCAACCACACGATTGATCTCTTCCGGCCGTTAAACGAGGAGGATACTTTGGTGTATGCGATGGACGAAGCTGCTGCCAATGGACATTTAGACATAGTGAAGTTCTTGCACGAAGTTGCACCATCGCTTGAGGAGGAGTTCTCTAGAAAGCGAAAGAAGAATATAGCGGAGAAGATGAACGAGGCGATGTTTGGGAAGAGAAGCAAGCGCCACGGCATTCAATGCACAACGGAGGCAATGGATGGAGCGGCAGCAAACAATCATTTGGAAGTTGTCATGTGGCTGCATGATAATCGATCGGAGGGCTGCACCAACGCGCTGGACCGTGCAGCTGGAAATGGCCACATCGAGATGGTGCAGTGGCTGCATGCTCATCGGTCTGAAGGTTGCACCACAATTGCCATGAATGTGGCGGCTGGGTTTGGTCACCTTGACGTTCTGAAATGGCTACATGAGCACACTAGTGCAGGATGCACTACGCACGCAATGGACAGGGCAGCGGCGTCGGGTCATCTCAATGTGGTCAAGTGGTTGCAAGACAACAGACACGAGGGCTGCACAAAGGGTGCGATGGATGGCGCTGCCGAGAACGGACATCTGGACATTGTAAAGTGGCTCCACGAAAATCGCAGTGAAGGATGCACAAACGCGGCTATGGATTTCGCCGCACAAAGCGGCAAACTTGACGTCGTGAAATTTCTGCATCGATACCGAACCGAGGGCTGCACGGCGAAAGCTATGAGTGGAGCTGCGGCAGGCAGCCACGTTCGAGTCATGCAGTGGCTGCACGCGAATCGCCCCGAGGATTGCTCAGGCGCAGCTATTGATGACGCCGCACTACACGGCGCGTTTGAAGCAGCGCTGTTTCTTTTCCTCGTTCGGGGTGAAAAGATAAGCCAAGAGGTCATAAGGAATGACAACGTGAGGGGATATCCGGGCTTTTACGATTTTATTTTCGTGAAAATGTGGTAGTTCAGCGAGCGAGATAGGAAGTATGACGCACCTGATACTACTAAGAGTTAATCGTCTTCCGGAATAGTTCCTCGAAATTCGGGGTAGTGTTCAATGATCCAGTCTTGGATCTCCTGGCGAAAGTTTTCGTACGCCAGCGCTGGCTGATTATCGGTGCACCGTATGTGGCATTGCGAGTTCAAAAACAGAAACACTTCAAAGTGGTTTTTGATCGTGGCAAGAGATAAGGCCTCCTCTGTCCCTCTCTCGGAGCGGTGGCGTTGAAGCCACTGAAGCATGCGCAAGTTGCCGGTCTCGGAGGTTTCATCAATTGCAGTGGTCGTGCAACCTTCCGTCCTGTTGCGGTGCAGCCACTTTACGACATTTAAATGGCCGTACATGGCAGCCAGATCCATTGCGGACGTCGTACACCCTTCAGTCCGATGCTCGTGGAGCCATTTCACAACGTTGAGGTGTCCACCAGCAGCCGCTTGATCCATTGCGCTCGTTGTACAGCCAGCACGAGTGTTTTCGTGAAGCCACTGAACGACTTCCAGATGACCTTTTGCTGCGGCGCCGTCGATCGCTGCTGTGCTGCAACCTTCCGACCGGTGCTCGTGGAGCCACTTCACAACCTCCAGATGTCCACCCGCAGCAGCAGAGTCCATCGCCTCAACAGTGCAACCATCAGTTCGATTCTGGTCAAGCCATTCAACGACAGCCAAATGGCCGTTCGCAGCGGCGCCATTCATCGCTCTTTTGGTGCATTTAGGAGGCTGCGAGTGAGCTTCATCTCTTTTCCGCTTCTTACGGCTTTCGGTGTCAGTGGATTGGGACAGTTGATGCAAATACTTGACCTCTTTCAAGTGGCCAAACTGAGCAGCCGAGTCCATGGCAACAGTGTAGACGGGAGGATACGAGTAGCTCGTCTCGCTCCGGTCGAAGAGGTTCGCGTCCGGGTCCTTGTCGTACTCGTCGTAGAGCCACTTGACAACTTGCAGGTGGCCATTTCTTGCCGCCAGTGTCATCGTTTTCCCAGAGACAACCGCAGCTTCAGCCGAGCTCCCGAATTGTCGGGAGAAAATCTCGAGCTGACGCTTTTGCTCCAGAGTTTGGGTTACGCGTTGGAGACTGTCCGTCGGAGCCTTTGCTTGAGCTCGGAGGTATTTCGCCGTACGCAGACATCCACTGACTGCGGCGATGTGGATAGAAAGACTCGCCTCCCTGCCGAGCGCAGTCAGATGAAGCTTCCTACTCGCTTCCTGGATGGCTGTATCGCGATCAAGTAACCAGCGCACAGCGTGAAGCTGACCAGCCTTTGCCGCTACGAGCACAAGCCCAATGACCCCATCGAGTTGGCCAATTCTGCCCAGCCATTGCAAAACATCCACTCGACCTTTGGTGGCCGCGTGGTGAGCTGGTTGGAGTGCCGAGTCGCCTCGTGTCCACGCAGTGCCTCGAGCTAGTAGCCACTCGGCCATCGCAATGTCTCCGTTACAAACCGCAGCATTCAAGGCTTTGCTCATGTCTTCAGCGTGGGGAAAGTGCGTACCAAGCCACCAAGCCACACTTCCGTGTCCATTTTCGACTGCTGCTGTGAGGTGCTCCCCTGTCCATTCAACCCCAAATCCAACCCCACGAGCCTGGATACTCGGGTCTGCCGACGTGTTGTCCCTAGCGTAGAAGAACATCAAAGCCTTCAAGCAACCAGCTTTGGCGGCTTCAACTACGACGCTCTTCTTCACTTTGCAGCCCTCAAATCTAGCTGCAAGCCACCGAACCATCTCCATGCTACCGAGTCGAACAGCTTCCGTTAGTGACAGCGTGAACTGATGTTGGCGATAGTGTCGATCATTGCGGATGAACTTCCGGAGAGTCCACGAGCAGTCCGTAGTAGTGCTGTTTGCGCCGGCGTACACCTCGCTGCTATCCCATAGTCGGCTCAGCAGCTTTAGAGACGATAGTTGGCAGGCTTTATGCAGAGGCAGCTCGACGGAGGAATCCAGGAACACTGAAACAGAGTTGACGACGTGGTGAAGATCCGAGAACTGGGGCTTCGAACGGAACAGGAGGTCCACGGCTAACAGTGGGGGAGGCGTGTTCACTATGTCAGGCATTTTCGAAGTGAAGTCTCTGATGCACTCCAATCATCAAGAAGCATAGCTAATTTTGATTCAGTAATTCCTAAATAAAAATGAAGACTGAACTTTATTAGACAATATTCTAGGTTTCGCAATTCTAGCGCATTCATTCCAGTACACTTCACTTCATTAAACTATCTCTTGTCTAAAAAACCTCACATCGTTTGCTAATCATTAGCACAGAATCTGAAATGGCTCCCTTCCCTCCCCCGCTGCTCATCGTGGCTCGGATCTTCGCCCCCAGAGCCGACTTCGCCTCGCTGGAGCATGTGCCGCACACCGTGTCGCTCTTCCTGGACTCGTCAGTGGAGTTGCCACTGCACAAAGCCTGCGAGTTCGGGTCGCTGCGGCTTTTAAACCACCTGTGGGACAGTCCCATCGACTCCCCCCAAGACCCCAAATCTTCCTGGTCCATTCGCAGTTTCCTCCGCTCGGAGCCAACGTATCGACAATTTCAGTTTACTTTATCACTAATCGCCGCAGCGAAATGTCAAAATTTGGAAATGGTCAAGTGGATTTTTGGTCATTTGCCAGAATGTCACGTGACTCGAAGTGTCGTGGCTCAAGCTGCAGAAGCTGGCGCGCTTGAGATTCTGCAATATTTTGGAGAAAATGACGAAAACAGAGAAGAAAATGAAGGAGAAGTGGAAAGGGAATAAATCGGAAAACGAACGGTCCTATGGGGAGATGACGACGCCACCAAAGCGGCTCGTGCAGGCCACCGCGATGTCGTCATTTGGCTGCTTGAGAACACCAACGCCTCCAGAGAGGACGACATAGTGATGAAAGCTGCAGTCGGTAGTGGAGATGTCGCCCTCGTCGAGTGGCTACAACAGGAAATCCCCAATCTGGTGCCTTGTGGGGGGACCCAAGAAGCTGCTGCCAATGGGCACTTGGAAATGCTCAAGTGGGTCCGTGAAAAGGGCGACTACGACAGGGAGATCAGTGCTGGAACGCTGCTCAAGGCGGCGTAAAATGGGCACATGGACATTGTGCGCTGGATCATTGACGCCGATCGCAAGGATATGGGCGATGAAAGTGACGGTGGTGGCGACGACAGCGACGAATGGGACGACTTTTACCCCCGCGCATTTGGTCAAGACTTTCCCATTACCAGTTTGGGAGGGGAAGCTAGTCTTGCCGTTGGTGCTGCTGCCATGGGTGGACACTTAGAAGTCGCCAAGTACCTCCATGAGCGTGTTGCGACTCCAAAAACTGAGCGAGAAAGTGAGAGAGAGGAAGGACGCTTCCGACGGACGTTGAAGTACATCTCCCGCCAGATTGACATGTTCGACGCAGACAAGGTTTCGGTGGATACGATGCTCGTGGCGGCGCAGAATGGGCATCTCGATGTCGTCAAATGGCTGTACGCGGAGTTCAGTGTGAAGCTCGGGATGGACATGTTTTGGCTCTATGATGATGATGCAGACAAGTACTTCAGTGTACTCGATGTAGCCGCAGGGAACGGACGCCTGGAAGTCGTCAAGTATTTGCATGAAATTTGTCAAGAAGCTGCAGGCAATGCGGAGGATCAAGATGGTCTGGACACGGGGGATGAGTCGATGAGAAGTGGGGACTCGATATTCTCAGACGATTCCTGGGCGGAGGAGCCCACGAAACCGGGGTGCACTGCAGCAGCGATGGATGGTGCAGCGGCTAATGGCCACATGGACGTCGTCCAATGGCTGCATCGTAACCGAAATGAAGGCTGCACTATGGATGCGATGGACTCTGCAGCGGGAAATGGTCACCTTGACATGGTAAAGTGGCTTCACGAGCACACCAAAATGGGCTGCACCACAAAGGCCATGGATGCTGCGGCCCGCGGAGGACATCTTGAAGTCGTCAAGTGGCTTCATGAACACACGGACGAAGGCTGCACCAGCAAGGCGATGGACGGCGCCGTGCATAGCGGGGCACTGGATGTTGTGAAGTGGCTTCACAAGAATCTCTCCGAGGGCTGCTCAAAAGCTATGGTGAACGAGGCTGCTAAGCGAGGGCACCTCCGAGTTCTACGTTGGCTGAACATGAACTACCCAGCGGATTGGTCGACTGCAGCTATGGATAACGCAGCAATGGGAGGACATTTTGAGGTCGTGCTCCTGTTGCACAGGGTCAGAAGCGAAGGGTGCTCACCTGGACCAGTACACATGAAATCACCGAGTTTTGATATTGAGCGGTGGCTCATTGAGCACTACCCCACTCGTGTGTCGGTTGAAGACTGTGTTGGAATATGCAATCGACAGTGTCAAGTATCAGCCCGAAGTGAAGACGACCGGGCGCCTGTATGGTGTAACGGTCTAACAACGAATGTTCCACAGGTATGGTTGTGAGTTCAATCCCCGCGGCGCTCTTACTTTTCCAACAGACTGGTAGGAGTCTTTCATCTACGCCAGGGGGATTACGACGTAGTGTTGACGAAGAAAGGCTGTTCGTCTTCCCGACGTGGTGAAGGTTTGATTGCAAGTATGTGCGATGCATTGTTTGGTCTTAGTAAACGTAAGTTTGAAGTCATTCGGTGGTGGAACGTATCGTGGGCATGGTGGTTATATTTCGCTCCAAGTGTCCGCTTTGCATTCCCCGCGTGTTGTGGCTCGCTTTTTCTGGGCTGCTCCCGCTTCACGAAGCCTGCAAGTTTGGGTCGATCTAGCTGTTGGACAGGATTTGGAACAGCAGCAAGCAAATTGCAGGCGGCAAGAGTGATCATGGCAGAAGGGGGGGGCTCGTGGATTCTGCAGAAGCTGCTCTGGGCGGAGCGCCTATATCGCTAATGCCAGTTCATGCGGTGTCTTCACGAGGGTATTCGCTTGAGAAATATGAAGATGTTGCGATGACTTTGGCGTAAATTTCACGGGTGCACTGACGAGAGAGAAAGCTACAAATGGAGCGTTGGCAACCAAGCTGCCAGCGCACAGAAATTTTCGAGTTATTCGTCGGCAATTACGACATCAGCGTTTGGTTGGGTCTAAACGTGGTCGCAGGCAGCTCTGGAGCGGGCATAGTCATCGACTGCGTTAACACGCAAGACCCGTGCATGATGAGCTGGATCCCGATGTCGAGGTGGTTTATCACGCACGGACCAGAGTGGGCTCAGGACTAACCAATGCGTTTTTCCGCGGGGAAGGGGCATCTCGATGTGCTGAGGTGGTCGAGAGATTGCGCGCTGGCTTGTCAGTTGTGGCGCGATAAACAGTAGAAAACGCTATGGCAGCCTCGCAAATTCGCGGGAAAGCCCCTTCGCTATTCACGCTGCTGTCGTCAATGGGTACCTGCAAGTTGCCGAGCGCGTTCCGTTCGAGTTGTATCGCCCAGCTTGCCGTTAGTTGGGTTCACAGGGTGTAGTTGACTTACATGCAGAGCATGTAGAGCACAAGGCGATCGACGTAGAAGGTTTGTTTTGGTAGAAGTAGACTGGTAATTGAAGAAAGTAAAATACATGTAAAGGTGTAGAATCAATAACTGCTCATATCACTCCACTCACTCACGCTGCCTTGGAATAGCGACAGCGGACGTTCATCAATGGGGGAGACCAAGTCCAAAAGAGGACCCAGCACTGCAACCACCGACATCCCGAGTCAATGAATGAAGTCGAATACGATCATCAAAGTTATTGAAATTGTCTATTCGGAAAGTCGAATAGAAAAGAAGGTACTATAGAAATGATCCTGTAAAAGTACGGTCTTGACTGGCTATATCAAAGGTTGCCGTAGTCTGTACAATCATTAATAACCTAAAGCTTTGTTGATCTTTTCATTTGTGAATTCACTTCAACATCCCTAAACTGTTTAGTAAACAGCCAACACCAAGACTTGCCTGCTTCCTGCCATCCGATCCCGCCTTTTGTGCTGTGCTGTCAGACTCGTCGTTCTGCTTTTGTCTGCTGAGGGTCTTTTCGACGCCAGTCTCAGATAACTGGGGGGGGGGGATTGACACAGCGCCGGAGGACTCGTTGGCGGAAGTCACCGTGCCAGCCGTGTGTGCTGTTTGAGCTGAGAGTGTCGAAGCTGTTTCTGCTGCTGCGTAGACGAACTGCTAGCAGCACTTGATGAAGTAGTAGTAGGCATTGGCGTGGCAGTCGTTGCTGTCGGCGACGGATTCGACTGCCTGACTATATGGTTCTCTGATGCGTGGTGCTGCCGCCGAAGTTGACGCGCCGGCAGTGCACACGTCGGCCATGAGCGACAGCGTCTCCGTCATGATCTGGAGCGGGCACGTTCGCCGACTGGGTTACCACTCAAGACCTGTGCATGGTGAGCTGGATCCCACCTATCGATTTTTTTGCTAATCAAACACTCGGTTGCGATTACAAGTCTGTATGTGCTACTAGATGGTTTGAGGCCGGTTGCTGATGCAGCGCTCTGTTTTGCTCAGTACACGAGGCAGGCAATTAGACCACGACGATCTTCGCTACCTGCGACGTCCACACTTTTTGGCCTCGCACGACGCGGTCGTTGTTGGAGTAGAACCAGTCGTCGTTTGTGCGGACGCTCACGATGTGAGTTTGAGGCTTCACCATGGGTACTGGGGGGAGAAGTTTCTGCGTGCCCAAAACGATGCCCAAAGTGTCCAAAAGTGCCCAAAATATTAATGTAAAACGGAGTGAATTAGATAAAACCACAGTGTTTTATTTAACTTGTAGATGTAAAGTATTGCAATATTTCACTAAATCTTTAGCCTAACCTGCGACGCTAACGGGCGAGGGCGAGCGAACGCGAGCGCAAGCCTCACTCAATGCATTCACCGGTAACCATCACCCGCCGATTAGGCGGGACTTGTCTGTACGAACGAGCGCAGCGAGCGCTGCAACCCGATATTTTTTTTCCTAGACACCGCGCCTGGCCGAGACGAGGACTTAGCGTAAGGCATGAGGGGGTGGGGCAGGCCGCGGAGCGGCGCCCCCCGAGGTGCTGTCGCTAAGTCCGCAGGCGAGAGCCAACGGTCGAGTGTCCTACTCAGCTAGAACGTACACACGTGAGGTATCCTAAATCTTAATAGTGGGCTGCTAAACCTTTGGGCACTTTTGGGCACTTCGGGCAACTTTTTGGGCACGCGAAAACCGACGCCGGTACTGGGATATCTTCCCCGGAGCCCAGTTTTGGTCGACGGTGGCGATGGCCTGAACGTAGTACGTTCCCGCTGCCGCGAATTTCACATTTGCAGAGAACAACCCCTTCTTGTTATCCCTTGTCTTCAATCCCAAATCCTTGTGGTACCAACGTGTAACGCCCTGTTGGGCTTGAGTAAGGGTGGCGTTAGCGTCGTCGTCGGACCAGACTTTCAGCTGCGTGCTGTTCACCGTAATGGTTCCTGCAACTTCCCATTTGAACGCTGCTGCTGTCTTGATGGAGGCCTTTTGCGGGTGCGTTTTCCAGAGCAAATACGGCTGAACCAGATCGATGTACAACAGCGACAAACGGACATTGCGAGGGACGTGACCGACCAGTTCCGAAGCTGGCAAATAGTCACGCAAGGCTTCGTCGGACAGCGTGGAGCTATCCCCCAAACTGGTAGCGTTCGGCTGCTTGCTGTGGCTCGTCTCGACCAGGACATTGAATGCTCGGTGGGTGGCATTGTTGTACGTGGTTTTAGCCCTCGGATACCCCCCGTAGCTCGTAGGGTTGCAGGTTCGGATGGGCTTAGGCGTCGTGAACTCGTTCTCCCAGGAGGCCGCATATCCCCAATCTTCTTTTTTTTAGAGAGTGAAGGTAGTCTAATTAACTATGCGTTATTTCCCCAATCTTCCATGCCGCCGTTCACCGCATACACTACGTCGTTCATGGTGCCGTCTGGGTAGTACTCACCGCTGTCTTCGAATTTCCCTCCGAATCGAGACATAATGCGAGCGAGTTGCTGCTGGCTGCGATCATCGGGACTTTTGTGGCTTTTGACGGACTCCATGACGTGGTTCTTGCCGCCCCACTCGTACGTGATGCATTCCGTGCCAGCGTGGAACGTGATGCCGAGCTGGAACAAGTGATCACGCCACAGCTCGTTCAGCGCCCTAGCGGCCATAGTCACCATGCACTTGTCGTCACTGTCGAGGTTGTACGGGAAGTCTCGGTTCGGGTCGAAGTTTAGCTCCCTTCGAACATTGTGGTTGTAGCCGTACGCGTTGGCGGTAGGGATAATAACGACTGTACGAGTCTTCATGAGGTGCTTCAGCCACGGGTTGCCATCGGCTCGGTTGGCATGCGAAAGCAGCAGCTCTGCTAGTGCGACGACTACCTGCGGCCCCACCCTTTCGTTACCGTGTACTGCTCCACTGAAGATCAACTCGGGGCGTTCCGGATCAGGCAACGTCGCCTCGTCCGTGATCTTGATCACGTAGTTCTCGCAGGGGACAGTTGCGTTCGCTCGAGTGCACTCCAGCTCCGGGCGCTTGGGCAAATTGTACTTGTCCTGCACGCTGAACACTTCGGCGTAGTCTGGGTACTTGGTCTCCAACTCCAGCAGGTAGTCGATGATTTCGCCGTAGGAGCGTTCCGTATACGAAGTGACTGCTCCCGAAGAGGCAAAGCAGGCGATCGCGGTGCCAAGTGAGATCAGTAACGCTGAGAACTTTATGGTTGTTAACCCGCGGAACAAACGAAATCCCTAATGACTCACTAGGGATTTCGTTGAGTTGATAAATGGCAATCCATTTGAGCATTACGATTTTCCTATCACAATGGTGAGATGAGCCGAAGCGAGAAACAACTTGCCTCATTACTAATACAGTAGGGGGGTCGAACCTGGCAAAAACGGTGCTTACATTTTGGGAACGTTTCTGCTAACTTTTTGGGAGAATTTCTGCTCATTTCAAACTTCAAGTTGCTGGACTTCTATCGTACTGGCGAGATGAACCGACACACCAAAAAAGTGATTTAGCAATAACTTTGCAAATATTGACCCTACGATGCCTGTAAGGCCACTAAAATAAAGCACGATTCGTGGAGAATGCAGCTAAAACGACTGCGATCACAACAAACAAGGTATTGCTATCCATGTTAGTGAATTAAATGGCGCGGTAAGAGCATCTACATAGACGGGCGTACATGTTTTTTGAAGATATATCGGCAACGAATGCATCACTCAAAAAACGCTTTGCGCGAGTACTAAGCCAAAACCTCACAGATTATACCTATGAGGCTTAAATATATCTCCTCTTTGTACAGTTAACACGAACGCATTTGATGCTCGTCGATTTTGCCCAAGAATTTGGGGATTTTGAGCCCAATTGGTGCATGGGTCGTTCACACGATTTCGTTCATAGTAAAATCAAGTATAATGTTAAAAATCTTGTCAAAAAACAGATGGTATACACATAGCCCGGGAAAAATTGTCTCAGCTGGACCTTGGTCGGGGACATAAGTTTTTCACTTAAGTTTATTATTTCGAGCTCTTAGAGTCGGAAGCTGCAATCTGCTGTGATTAACCTTTATCACCCATTGGACGCCTACCAAAAACATCGTAAGAGCTCGCATAAATATATTTAAGAAAACTTATATTTACTCAGACGATTTTTACGTCTGAGTAAACGAAAGGTCACTTAGCCCTTTCATTGTGCAACTGCATAAATTTACACTTGGGTTTAGTATAGACCACCCTTTTATAGCAACTGGACCGCATATCAGACCGACCTTTCACATATAGCGACCTCTACACAATTTATATTTAGAGACAAATTTAGGGATACATTTTAAGGCGCTTTTAAGCTAGTTTTGGTAGGCGTCCATTGAGCCCACGGGTGGGCTTTGGAGCCCACGCGTGGGCTGACTTAAAAAAGTTGTCACGACCGTTGTATTTGATAAATATGGCATTTCATAGTATATACACGTAGCTGAGATAGAGAGCTATTCAGCGCCTTTTCCCCGGGTTCAAACGAGGTAGTCCTCTTGAAGAAATGACATCATAGATATTGTAATTAACAAAACAAATGAAATTATGGCGATTTGACCCGATATTGCAAGTACACGTTGATCCTACAGCAACCGATGCGTGTCTTAACCGTTTTAGAGATGAAAGAAAACATAACGTGATAGCTGGTGGTTCTTGAGGGGGTAATATTTGCCGTTATAGGTGATTGTTAGCCATGAAGTGTTTAGTAGCTTTTGTGGTGACATGTCAAGGTAGCAGCTTGCTTAAATCGCTTTTTCGTGCAAGGGAAATACTAAGAATGCATGATAGTGTTTAGCCAGCAATGCTAGCGCCAAGTTAGTAGCTAAAAGCTCGATACTGCGTCGCGAGACCCCCTGTATACTCCCAACTTGGAAGCCCCAACAACTTCAACATGGATGACATTAGCTGTTGTCAGCGTGGGTGTTAAACTTCACTTGATGAAGCTCAAACGACACACACACCACGAAGGTTGCATCTCCTTGCTTTTCTGCATCATATCATTTGGTAGAGCTTACCGTATTGGCCTCAAAATTATTAGGTATACTATAGAGTATTGTTCACCTCCTGCCCTAATAATCACTCTAATACAAATTTTGTGTTGTATGGAGGCGTATGGTAGACAGCACGTACCCCAATACTGCACTTAGAACCTGTCTAGAGACCATTACAGGCCTTTGTCATTCAAAAAAATGGTTTTGACCGACATTGTGATTGATCCCACGCGTGGGCTTAACCCCTTGAACGCGGAGGGGTGACAAGGACGTGATAAGAAAATGCCTTATACTGTTCAGAACAGCATAGATAATAATATGCGTTAAAGTATATCATAGTTTATACTAGTTTCATTTTGCACCTTTTGCACGCAGCATGTAGCTAAGCTCCCTGGTATTTATTCCCGCAAAGATGATGCGCACTGTGACACACGCATTTAAGCCAATAGCAACCGGTTCATGAATCCTGATATTTGTGAATTCAGGTGGCAGGTCGCCATATCGCGTTCTGCTCGAAGTCACTCAAGCCACACCACCGACTCGTGGGCGACTTTCGCCTGCCCCCAGCTGAAGAGCAGAGCCTCATTCTCGACGCGCTTACGCTCCACCCGCTCACGGCGGTCGACGTCGGCTTGGAGCTTCCGCTTGGAGGCTAAATACTACTCCAATGCGCTCTTCAAACTGCAAAGGACAGTAGCGTGTTCTCAAAGAAGGCTAGGAAGCGACGAATCCAAACGAATCGACATGTATTGCATTCCTTATCTCAGTTACCCTACTCAGCTGCTAAACCTCTGTCTCTGATGTGGCTTGCAACTGGCGCAAACTCGCCGTTCTCCCATACAATGTGCCAGATCTGCGCGCACGTGAAGCCCTCATTCTGCGGATGACCCCGCACTTTGTTGCACAGAGTGACCAGGCCTCGCTTACCTTCCGAACACTTCGCACAGTAGTATGTTGATGTCCCCCCTCTCTTCTTTCCTTCCGGCTTGTAGACAGAACAGACTTTGCATTGCCTTTGTCTGAGACGCTGGACGCCACTATTCACCCGCGCGTCGGTTGTCTGCGTAAGAGCATGCTCACTTTGAGTCACGACAGGTCGTTCCGTTACAAATTGGTCGGTGGATGGCGCTCGCGATTGGGTGAAGCTTTCTTCCGTCTCGTCCACAAGCTCCTTGTGAAGTTGCGCAAGAAACTCGTAGTGAGAGTTCTTCTTTGGTCGCTTCTCCCACAGATGCCGATGAACGATGTAGGCATTGACCAATGCCATGTCAAGAAGTCCGAGAAACAGCCCTTTGTAGTACTTGTTGAATCTGTTGTTCAGAACAGTATAAGTTAGTACTGGTAAACAGAGCATATCAGCTTAGCAGTATTACCTGATAGACAACTGCATGGAGTACGATTGGAGACGCAATTGGTCGTGCCGGTCGACGCCTCCCATGTATCGCTGATATTCAGCAACAAGTCCAGGACACGGCACAGTGCTGGGGGGTCCTGATCGTTCTCTCCGTCGAACAGTTGTCGATTCAGCTACGACTTGCGAGGATAAGAAGTAGACGATCGTATTGTCGGCCCACATTGTCGCCACGAGTCCCGGATTAGACTTGGCCACCGCCATCTTGAAAGAACCACGGGGTGTTCTTGCTAGACGCTTTTTTTGGGTAGTTCAGCTCCGCACACCAACCCTTCCGGTCATTTTGAATCGTTCCGACGTAGTTGAACCCCATGGTTCGGAGCTGCTGCGCCAGCGGAATCGATGTGTAGTATCGGTCACCGATCACAAGTCGGCGACCTTGGTATGATAGTCCCCGAAACACACAAGCAATATTGCGAATGACAGCCGCCGGTCCATTCTTGGTATCCATAGACTGTGAGCCTTCCGTGTCGCCAGATCTGCCGATATCCAGTTCGACTCTAAAAGAAATAAGAAACATGTCAGTATAACAGCCATTATTTATGCATAACATGTCAGCATACGAACGTCTTGCAGTATCCGGTCTCAGCGCAGCACGTCATCACACACTTCGAGCCCCAGCGGTGCGGCTTATCCTTCATGAATGTCCTCGTAGGGTTGCGCCGATTGTGTGACGGAAGCACGCCTTCATCTATCGCGACCCGCGAACCCAGCACGTATCCCTCTTTAAATGTCTTCTCAAGTGTCGCTAGCACCGACCGAATCTTCCAAGCTCTATCTGTGGCAGCGGCTTGGTTGGTGTTATCGGTGAAGTGGATGAACCTGGAGATTTCGCGAAATCTGTCCCGCGCCATGACTCTCCCAAACGTGCCAACAGGAAGCACGCCAACCTCCCTTGTATTCCAGTGCAGATCCATCTGCTTGCGCGGGCTCAGCGCATGAGCTAGCATCAAACCAACCCATTGCACAACCTCGTGGGGGGAAATTTCTCAAGCTTTCTCCGTAACTGCGCACTACTACGTTGGGTTCGATTCGTCACCAAGCGTTCCTTCTCTTCAGCCTTCTGTAGTCGAGCCTCCTGGGTCTGTCTCCAATACAAGTTCGTCTGCGCTGCAACCTTCCTCCAAAACGTTTTGGGCATGAAGTAGTAAAAGAGCTTGAGCGGCGACTTCGCAGCTGCCATGATATCTCTGGATGGTCCGCAGTATCCGTCGTACAACTTGTCCACCGCCGATTCATTTGTAACCTCCGCGACAATGTTGTCCGGCAACACCTCCCACCCAGTACGTTTCATTTCGTCGAGTTGATCATCATTGTAAACTTCAAATGACTCTGTCAGCATTATAAAACAATTAGCAGATGATCATGTCAGCGTAAACAAAATATATTCTCACCTTGAATATTCATGTGCAAACGTTCCAACTCTTCATTGCTGAGCAGCTCGGTCACACGACTTAGTTCTCGTTGTAAACAGTCAGTCTTGCACAGCTCACTTGTATCTCTGGAGGTATCATCACTTTCACTCGCTGCAGCTTCTGCAGGGTCGTCATCGCCTTCTCCGTCGGTATCTAGCGAGTTCTCCCCGTCCGGCTCGACAAAATTAGGGTCTAAGATGTCGGCGTAGTCGAAGCGTAGCGGAGATGGCCCACCCTGATCGCGCAATACCCGTCTGGAGGATTCAACACAAGCAGGACGCGAGTCTGCGACCTTTGTCTCCTCATCGCTCGCATCATTCACGTCGTGGTCGCCTTCTTGGTCCTCATCGTCATCGGGGTTGTACGCCTCATCCTGAGAGTCTGCCGTTACTTCCTCCACACTTTCGTCGCTGCTGTAGTGCTCATCATCACCATTCGAATCACGCGTGCTGTCGACATCAGCACTGCGAAATGCCACCGAGCTTTCCGAGTCAGCTGACGAAATGTCGACATTAGCATGTGTTTCAGCAAGTGAACAGCCCGCGCCTGCTGTAGCAGCAGCAGACTCGCCCGTGTCAGCATTGGTGGCTAATGCAGTATTGTTCACGTCGGCAGTAGCTGGGACACCGGCATCCTGGTCAGCATTATCCGCGAGAGCTGGGCGATCCGTGTCAGCATTAGTCCGAGCAAGTGCGCACGCGTCAGTATAACCACTCGACGATATACCTTCCACGTCAGCATCACCGGTCTCGTCAGCTTAATTCAACATACATAAACATCCCGAGTCAGCATTAGAATATGGACACGTAAGATTAGCATAACTCCAATTCGCTATACCATCCGATGGTTCTGCACGAGGTGGGGGAGACGCCGTCGACGCTGGTGTAGTTGGAGGTGCCTCCACCGATTTTCCGTCCGCGTCTGTCCATTGATCATCACAAACAGGATTAGATGGAATATTAGCAATCAAGAGAACAAGTTACCCACCCGTGATGTTCCGATGACCCCATACTTTATCTAAAGCAGCAAGTTCGCGCCGTCGCTGCTTGGCTTCCTCGTTCATCTGCTTCTTCGTTTTCTTCTTCTGGGCTTTGGCAGCTGGGTGTTTGTGAGCGGCCGTAGAAGTTGGCGACGTCTTTGGACGCTTAGCTGGGCGGTGATTGCTCGATGGCTTCGGCGCAGGTGGTGTAGGACGATCAGGGGGATCTTGGACGACTGTACTGCGTACTATACCGTTTCATAAAGAATATTAGCTACTGTACAATGCTCAAGGCTTTAAAAAATATAAGCGTACATACTTGCGTTTTGATTTGAGCGCACCATGTCGTTGGAGATCTTGAGTCCCGCGCACAACGCTTTGTCGGACCTCACATAGGCCAACAACTCGTCCTCACCGTTGAAGAAGTCTTCGCCTTGTTCCCCCCCTCTACGTTTTCGACCAGGTTTGACGTAGTTGTGGCTAAATGAATACCAAAAGTAAATGAGTTAGTAAACGCTAGTCCCCACAGCATACACAAGTGTTCATACTGGATCTGGATCCCGGTCGCTGCCTTCCATGTCCACTTCTCCTTGCGTAGAAGCGGCCAAATCGCCTTGAAATCCATAGCGTAGTCCATGACTTCTCTGCTGGGCGACAAAATCAAAGAATGAATGGCGTGGTGGGAAGGCGGCAAAGGGGAACCGACATTTCCCAAGTTTTCAAAAAAAATCAGTTTGTGCTGATCGGCGGTACTTATCCCACCTGTTTCTATACCCAATAGGAATGCGTTATTTGTGCACGTGGTCCAATCAAAATCGATTGACATATGGGAAGGGGCGACAATCCACTTTTGCGGATTTCGAAGCATAGTGAAACCAAGTTACTGTTATGCTATTCTGAACAGCATAAGACCTTTGTGTACCCATCCGCGTTCAAGGGGTTAAGTCCGATCCCACGCGTGGGCTTTCCACCTGGGTAATAAAGATTAAACGGCAAGACACAGAGCTTCCAGACAGTATTTTGCTTATAAAAATTGGTTCAGTACAAAAATCGTTATGGTTGCTCAAAGTTGGTGTATCAGTTCAATTCGCCATGACTATAATTCCCTCGGAGAGGGCAATAATGGCTCCCTGTTGGAGCCCCCCACTTGCCTTTCACTTCCCTTCTCGCAACGATATCAACTCGCCGCTGACCGATGGACAACGCTGACCAAGACAGACGTGACGTGCATCCGCTCGCCGTCATCGACAGTGCCTTTGCCAATACCCCACAGCTCCTGCGAGCGGCTTAGTGAAGCGCCAGATCCGTAGTTGCCAAAACGATCCAGGGCGACTGCGAGCTGCAGCCACACTGGAGCTTGCGGGCAAGGCAAATCATTGTAGAACACAGGGTTGTCTTTGATCTTGTTGACAACGCGCTCGAAACTGCTCTTGTCCATGCGTGTTCCTGACGGAAGCGAGTGGTTGGATAAGACGCCATGAAGATCTCTGCATTGAACTGCGTACAGCTATCGATGCGCTCTCTATCAACTAAGTATCGACTCGACTCGACAAGCTGGAGCATGTCAGACACTTCATCGAGCTCCGAGAAAAGAAGCTGATCTTCAGTGACGGCTGCCCTCCCTTGAGCACTGTGCAGTAAGTCGTCGTCGTCCTCCTCCAATGTTACTACGGCCATCACGTCGACAATGTCGCGAAGAAGGCGCTGGCGCTCGCTCACTCGTGGCATTCTTCTTGCTGCCAGCCGACAGTGTCGGGGGGGATCTGTAGTGGTGGCAGACAGCGCCAGATTCCCTCCCCTTTTTCAAGTAAGTGCGAAACACAAATGAGCGACGAGCAACGTGACTCCCCCACACACTATTTTTTTGTCTTATTTCGGCGAAACTTTTTCGCTCAGATATTGGGAGTCTTTTGGCTCAGATTTTGGGAGGGATTTTTTAGGTTCGACTCCCCCTAATGAGGCTGATGAGCCGAAGCGAGAAACAACTTGCCTCATTAGTAATTTACTAATGAGGCAAGTTGTTTCTCGCTTCGGCTCATCTCACCATTGTGATACAGCTCATCTCATCATTGTGATACATGTTACATGTAAGGGTAAGGCGAACCAACATGCGGCACTTTTTCAGAAAAAACTAAATATCTTGCCAACAAAAACGAATAAGCACGATCTGATGGTAGGATCCGAAAGCTCTGTGTGTCAGCTATTCAATGCAACCTTCATTTTGTGGAACCAATAAGTAGAGACGGCATACCAGCAAAATGAAAATCTTCACATACTTTTCTCAGCTCAATCTTGAGCCGAACCAACATGCCGCACCTGATCTGAACGTTCGCAAAAGCGACAATAATAGAGTCTAAACCTACAAAAACGACCTGTGAGTTGGCGATCTCGATAGGGATTGCGTGCTCCTGGGCAAGTAGGGCCGCTTCAGATGGTGCAGTGGGTCTAGATTGACACTTCTTCCGCTTACCGGTACTTGGCTTTTTCGTGCTTAGTACAGTACAGCATTCATTTGTATATCTGGGCAGGAGATGGAGACTGTTTCGTGAGAAAATCGATGTATTCTTCAAAGAAGTACTCAATCTCATGCTTGTCGGCTGCATTCACTCGCATGCTATCTAATATCCTGACCTTCCGGATGGTCAGTACATCTGAATGGCGCTGTAGGAACAGCGAAACCCACTTGCCGAACGGACCTTGATCGCCAAATTGGTTCGGTTGGTCGTCACTAATTACATCGAGGACCATCGTGTTGCACGACGAGAGCTACGACAGCATCTCGCTCGAGTTCACGGCCAACCAGACCGCGCCGAACAAGGAGTTCTTGTCATCTCCGTGCTGGAGCCTGAGCTGGAGCTCATGAAGGCGTCGAACCCAACGCTGTCGAAGGCCGTGCTGACAGCCCAGGTGGCCCTCGAGGAAGCTGGACACGTGGCCGTCGACTTCCTGGGCGGCCGCACGGATGAAGATCGCGGAGAGCGCCGAGGAGCTCGAGGAGATCAAGGAGGTCCATAATGCGGTCGACTCCGATAATGTCGAGTCCTGCACGCTGCTCGCGAAGCTCCCAGACACTGACGACCAGGTCGTGTACGAGGTCTCCACCAGCACGGACGGGACGGAGGACGCCGCTGCTGTCAACTAGGTGGTGCTGTACAAGTACCTAAGTGCACGTGAATGGCCTGGCGTGCCCATCCAATGACACATTTGCTAGCTCAAACCCTGTCCAAACCGATACCGACACTTCCGCTTTGGACGGGGTTTAGTGCGGCATGTTGGTTCGCCTTACCCTTAAGAACGCGCCTTAGGCCTGTCAACGTTGGGACCTTTGGGCCACTCCAACGCACTCCAACCCCAACTCCCGGGGTAAGGGTTGGGGTTTTCTGAAACCCTGATGAACTCATCTGGTCTTTCGCAATACTTAAACCTATACAACTGAGTTGGCCGAAGAGGTCCCTCTCGCCTCGGCTCCGTCTCAAAATATTTGTGCGTGGTCATACAGCGGCAATGTGCAAGCAAGGGAGCCAAAAGCGGGTGCAACTAATCTGGTCATGCCGCCCTGGCCCAGACCTGGACAAGCTCGCATCGCCCTGTGACTAGGCAAGCGAAATACAGTTGCAACGCTATTGTACATGTACAGTAGCGTTGCAACGTATGGGTGTGTTGCTGTCCGCTATTCGTGGCGGAAGAGGAGGGCGTTCCCCGCGCGGGAGTGCCGCGTGAGAGCTCTGCTCGGCCGCATGCAGCTCCGCGTGATCCAGGAACTGCTTCGAGGTTCTGATATTATAATAATTTTCCGCAGACATCGATGCGCACCTCGACCACCTATATCATGTAGGCTACGTGTACTGCACTGCCCTTCGCCAATATGACTGTCACGTAGGACGGAGTGGGGTCGCATCAAAGCCTGGTACTGTGGACCACAAAAGATTTTGAAAACGACTTTGAAAGGGACGGGGGGCGAGTTCGAAGGTCTCGCGAGGGAGTTGGAACCAACTCCAACGCACTCCAACCCAACCCACGGAGTTTCGAGCTGAGTACAAAGCGTTGACAGGCCAAGTTACATGTACACGCGAAGCAATTCGTACGAATAGTTTCACTAGAGACAGATGAAGACTTGGCAAGTCCACATGATGCAATCATTGTCAGACAGTTATCTTATTGTTTGTATCGGCCCACACCATACCACAATTAAGTTGCCGTTTCAGCCCACCATTAAGCTAATCGTGGTGATTTCCCCAAAACCCACCATTAAAGAAGGCCTGTTACATGTACGTAAGTTTTTTTAAAACAAAGCCGCGACTTCGCACGGAACAGCTCTGGATTTAAGTGTGAGGGCTATCCTGTAAAAAGATCGAGAAAGAAATGCCAAGCGGTGATCGGAACAATGTTAATAAGGTCGATGTAAGTGGCATTATGGAAAGACAAATAAAAGCGATTGTTAGGGTAGGTGGACGATACCCGCAAACGCATTGTGGAGGACCTGCGGGGCCCAACCGTGGCGTGAGCCCCCGATAACTACGTCTTGAAAGTTCCAGAAGCGAGAGTAACATTAGTTCAAAGCAAGCCACCGGACGATATGGAGGTGGCCGTTGGCAATAGCCCACCAAAACCCAAGGGTTGAGCAGCCTTCGGCGCGGTTCCGCTGCAAAAAGAGTATCATTGTCGTATCCCCTCTTGAAATAGCGAGATCCATGGCTTCTGTAGTACAACCTTCCGCACGGCTGCAAGAGCGATCGATCGCCAGAATACACGATGTCGCGCCAGCAACGCCAGTTGTAAAGCAATGGCCGTTGTCTGCAAGCAACATGTACATGTAAGCTACTTTGTCATTTGTGGTCGACCAATAAGTCGCCATTTCGATCACCGAGAGCGCACTGTAAGGATACTGAAGTAGACGGAGCAGTACTACACCTTTCACCGGCGTCGCTGTCTCTCTCCTTGACACGGGTGCGATGGTGTCTGTCGGCCCAACATTGTGCAACATACCACACAGCTGCAAAAACACGATGACTGTATTTTAGTGTGATACGATACTCAATCATGGCGCACAGATTGGAGCTGTGGTGGCTTCTGCTGGATAAATGCCTTGCTAAACAAACGGCATTTTATAAGAAGCATGGTGGATATCCATATTCCGCATCAAAATCCCACATCAACATTATAAGGGATTACTTCACCTGTTTGTAGACCTCTCTATTCCCGTGGCTGAAGACGAACAGTTCATCTAAATGGAACTTACATTTAATAGCGACGGACACGACAGTGGACGCACTTTGGGTTGGCCTCCGGAGTGCTAGGCGTCGACCCCGATGAGCCCGAGGTGTAGGTGGAAGGAGTCTCCCCGCTAGAAGACGACGTGGTAGACGACGTGGTAGACGTCGTGGGTTCCTGCTGGCCTGCAAACGAACCAGCGTCGGAAGTCGCAGGAGTCTCCTCACTCGACCCAGTGCTCGGGTTTTCCTCGCTAGAACCTGTAGTAGAAGCGGCACGGATCTCCTCGCTGGAGCCCGCGTCCGACGTGGCAGGAGTGTCCACGCTTGAGCCGGTGCTCGACTCGACCGGAGTCTCTTCGCTCGAGCCGGAGGAAGGGGCCTCTTCCGACGAACCGGCGTTCGAGGCAGCAGGGCCGTCCGTAGTCTGTTCGGTCGACGAACCAGTGCTGGGTGTCTGCTCCTCCGACGATCCAGCGACGAACCCGTGGAGGGATCAGCAGGGGCAGGAGTAGTCTGCTCGGCCGACGAGCCCGTCCTGGAGGTAGCGGGAGCGGTCGTAGTCTGCTCGGTTGACGAGCTGCTGTCGCCCGACTGCGTCGGCGTGGACGAACCGCCGCTGGTGTTGAGAGTGGCCGAGTACTTGGACACCGTCATGGTCACGTCATTGCCGACGAAAGGCTCGGTACCACACTCCACCTTAATCAGGAACTGGCTGGTCTTGAATCCCTGGTCCTTGACAAGGTAGTTGAAGAACTCCATGAAGTCTCCCTCGAAGTTCTCGACCTGCTTGCAGGCAACGAAGGCTGTACACCATCATGCTTCCGTTGGGGCCCTTGTAGACGCTCCACTGGGTGCCCGCGATGGTGGTCGAGGCGATGGGCTTGCCCGTTCTCGAAATGGCGCCGGCGCCACCGTAAATGTGTTGCGTGTTTGATGCGGATGCATGCCTCAATCTATAGAGTGCCTTCTTCTTCAGAGCTCGACATCGACAGCCTTGGCTGGCGGCAAGGCACTTGAGCTCCGTGGAGCTCAATGGCGGGCTCTCTGGCTGGTTCTGCGGTGGGGATCCGATGCGGTTGGGAATTACGACACCGTGTGGGCCATGTCTTTCTGCTTTGTTGGCGAGAACATGTCGTTTGCGGAATAATCCGTGAGAGCAATGTTACCCGAGTGGAGTCCCGTTCAATCATTTTATCAAGGTGATACGGTTCCACAGTTAGATAATATTGAATGTGAACGTGATTATTTCTTTTTACCGAATACTATTTATCATAGGTACTTTGTCCTAATGTTCAGCGGATGGGTCAACATCCTATTATAATATTTTTACCATAGAGGTTAATATACAACGGAGGCTGTAGCTATTATATTTCACGCCCAATCATTATCAGATTACGGATGGTAGGTATTCTGCAAGGATTAGCCCCCCATTCGCCTCCTGGGATGGACTCTGGATATAAAATCCAGAGAACTAACACGCAATGCCCGTAAGAACCCGCCGTTTTTGGCTGTTTTTTACGGAATTCCAAAACACAACTAAATCCGGTCTTGATCATAACAAGCTTTATTATACATGGTTATAAAGATCTGTACAAGCCAAAACGACCCATGCAGGTGCCATCTTCGTACCGATAAGTGAAAGATAGCTATCGCTCATTGAAAATGCTGTCTCGCCAAGGCGAGCCCGAGGTGGAGGAAGGACCCGGGCAAAGGAGTGGGATAATAATCCAACTTTAAGTTGTGCTGTCATTTCGATTGCCATTAGGCCTCCTTAATGGTGGGAGATTGTTGCTCGATCCCACAACTCCCACTTTAGATGTCATCTTTGTCCCACCAAACAAGGGTCTATTTTAGGAGGCCAAAAATGTCATGGAGAAAGCAGCTTCATTCCTGGTTCTTCCTCCAACTTCGACAGACCCTGCGACTTCTCAGAAGCACGTATCTGGCAGTGGGATGGCTCGAAACACCACACTTCGGCCTCCAAAGCCAAAGACACGAAAGTCAATGACGCCGTTCAACCCCAAACACGAAGTGCAGTATGGTCTAAAGGTGACGAGCCGAGATCCAGCTTCAGGTGCTGTGATGTCGAGTGTGTCGATTTTGCAGTGTATTCGGTCGCGGGGCCCGCGAAGAAAAGGATGGCGAGCCTAAGCGCAAGCGTACAACTAGAACGCAATACTTCAGCACATTTCGAACCGACTTGTACGATAAGCACAAGCTCTCCGCACATCCAGGCAAATGGGAATCCTATCAGCGCTTGCTCACGGATACCGATCGCGAAGCATTTTTCAGTGTTACTGTGCCATTTCAAGACACTATCCACGCCCACTTCGAATCAGGCAGCCCCGTACTCTGCATGATGATAAGCAAATCAGTACTTGAAGATGGCATCGGCGGCCTTCTTTTTCACCCAGACGATGCTGAAGGCATGTCGAAGTAGCGTGCGTTGGCGGCCTTCGAGAAGATGGATAGTGGAGACTATCGAGTCCAGATCAAGACGGCCAAACGATTTAGCTTGCTCGTGAAAATGGTGGCTCTTGGTACATCTTTCCGCATGGCTGCTCGAATAGTTCAGGTTGTTCGTGACGAAACCGGCATGTCCGTGTACACTGGCTGTAGTGATACACTGGCTTCCGGCTATTGCCGTGTTATTTGTGAGGCTGCTCTTCAAAAGCTCAGTTCACTACTAATCCAAGTGACGGGATTTTCACTGGCATTAGACTCTTCGACTCTCCACAGCTCGTCTTACTTAGACGTTCGTGTTCGATTCGTGCACAATGGAATCATGCAGAACTTTCATCTCCTCGCTATATCTCTATTTGAGTCGCACACAGGCGCGCGTATGTGTGCGGTACTTGTCCGGTTACTATCTGCTGTGTGCCCTCGGTGGAGGGATACTTTAGTCGCCGTGTCGACCGATGGTGAACCTAAGATGACAGGACGAAAGCGTGGTCTCGCGACGCTTCTCGAAATGCAAACGACTTCAAAGAAACTAGTTCGAATCTGGTGCGCATTACACCAGCTAGACCTAGTCATGAAGAGAGTTTACAAGGCGGCTCTCAATGATGCTTTTCTCAGTACTCTCACGGCTGTAATCGGACATCTTAGGCGCCAGCAACTCCTGATTTCGGAAATGCAGACGACGTGTCCGAAGGTCGCTGATACTAGGTGATTGTCCATGTTCGAGTGCACGAAGTGGCCCACAGATAACATGATCAGAGTCCAAGAGCACTACAACACCAAAGATCCTAAACCACACGTTATTCCTGACGCAGCATGGTGGGCATTTCTGTTCGCTGTGCATTCCCTTGCCGGGGAAGCGAGCTCTGCTTTTATTAAGCTCCAAGGCCTCGACACGCTACTTACCCAACAACACGCCACATTACGAGCACTCGCTGAAAAATATCAAAGCGAGACTGGTATTCTAGGCCCAGTGGAGCCAGAGTACGTAGAACGTCTTACTGTACGTGAACGTGCCAAGCTTGCAGAGTGTGATGGCTACATTTTCCACCATTCTTCAGCAAAAGTGTATTTACTCGAGCTGGATACTTCTATTGAAAACTCTATAGCCGACCTTCCTTCAGAAAAAGAAGCTGACCTGGTGTCTTCTGTGGCGCTAATGTTCGTGTCAGCAATAAGCGGCATTTTCTCTATTGTTGCTGAACGGGACTCTGACAACGCAGCAACTAACGAAGCCATGCCTGTGTTCCCCCATCAGCTCGTTCGACTCCGGGTGACCGATTTCAATAGGCTCATGAAGCGACACGAGCCCAGACTGTCCGACGTTCTTGACGCAACGGCAATACATCGTATTGGCCAGGAATTCGTGAAACTAAAGCGGCTCCATCAAAGAGAGGAAGCAGTGCGTGTTCCCATCGATAGCGCATCAGACAAAGAAACAACCTTCGAAAATGGCTGGAAATTACTGGGGGTCCAATTTCCTAGATTGCATCAGTTCTGCGGCGACCTTGCAACAGCGTTTCCCAACACCTCGACGGTCGAGAGCGATTTTTCAGTAATGGGATGGGAGAAATACGTTTATCGACGCAGCTTGACGGACTTCTCGCTGGAGGGTGTGCTTCATGCGAAGCAGTACCAGGCACTGAAGAAACTCGATAGTACTCTTTAATTATTTGCTAATATATCTTGATAAATGTATACACACCACAACTCCCGACCTAAAGATCAACATGCTCCCACCAGGAGAGCAAAAGTGGGAATAGTGGGATCTCCCACCATTAAGGAGGCCTGATTATCACATAGATGTGGCCTTCTGCTAGCTTGAGCTATTGATGGCTTGTTCACGTATGCATAAATGCAATACCTATCTGGGTAGGTGATCTAACCGGCCGAGAAGCTACCTTGGGAATGGACTTCAAGGTGCCGGCGGGGATCCGCCTAGATCTGGCAGATGGATCGCTGTGTCTCCCGGATGATGTGCGGATCCAGCTCAGCGGCAGGCGCCAGTTGTACAACGAGAAGGCAAGGATCGTTAGACTGGATCAGCATCTGCCGATCGACGTAGGAGACTCGATAGAAATACCCATGCGGAGGCAAACCTCAGATGAAGACTCATTGTGTAGCGGGGTCACACATTCGGCTAACCTCACGTTAGTGCAACATGCACTAATGGATACATTCAGGTGGGCCACATCGCAGTGTGGTCACCATTCATATTAGGTAGCAGTTCTATTGGTCAGAAAGCAGGGTATTTCTACCAGTAATACTCAAACATTAGGTCAGAGTTTCTGCCAACCACTCGTTGGCAGAACCTCTCTTTATAGATATCAGTTTTAGGAGGAAAGCCACAGTTAACATTCAATTCAGTTCTCATTTTACCGCAAAAGCTACTATTTGTACCTTTATTGTATATCTAATTATACTTGTGGATACAAGTATAGTTAATCTAAGTTAAATACACCTTACGCTTCCTCATACACGTGCGCTCACGTGTAAGCTAAAGTATTGGGCTAAGTAAGCCCATTACACCTGGTAGCACTTTGTAGTCCGTCCAACGACCGACTAGTTACGTATCGTATGAAATTCGATACGGGGGCCGAGGACCTGCCTGTGGGCGCGAGTATGTCCACTGGTAACCCGAACACGGGTGCAACGCATGTTGCACGCGAAGACTGTCTCCACCTGCGGATCCAGAGTGGGAGACGCTCCAACGACTGTCGACGGTCATTGGAGAAGCGGCCGTAGCAACGATGCTACGCACGCTATCACCGACAGAGCAACACGGTGTTGCTCTAGGCTTCATCATGAAGGAACAGCGCGAGACCGCTGCTCGCGCTACGGTGTCGACTCCGTCCACACCGCGTGTGGAGTCGACTCCGTCCACACCGCGTGTGGAGTCATTGAAACTCCACGTGAACAGCTACGTAGGAAGAGAGGGCGAGCCTCCCCTCCGATGGCTTGCCGAAGTTGACACTGCCATTACGGCTCGACGTATCGTCGACCCGTTGTCGAAGGTTGCGTTCGCCATGTCATGCCTTGGCGGGCGAGCAAGGAGTTGGGCGTATGGACGCCGACTCACTGACCCTACGTGCTTTAGCACGTACGAGGTGTTCAAGGAGGAGCTCAGACAAGCGTTTGAGCCCCCGCAGAATGAGTTCAGATCGAGGGCCGAGTTCCTCGACCTGCAACAGGGCAAACATGACGTGCATGCTTACGCTCAAAGGACGCGGTACTTGGTCTCGAACATCGTGACCAACCCGATAGACGAGGCGACTAAGGTCGTCACGTTCACGAAAGGCCTGAAAGATGGGCCTGTGAAGACCTACCTCTTCCGAGAGTACCCAAGTACTCTCGAGTCTGCGATTACACTTGCAATGCAAGAAGAGTTTAGCCTGCGACAGGCTAAGCTCCATGAGAACGTCCCGCGGCCGATGCCGCGACCGATGGTAAAGCCGTCGGGAGGTCCCGAACCAATGGATCTCTCGAGTGTGACAGCTGCAGGATATCAGCAGCTTCGTGGACCAACGAATGTCCGCTGTTTCCGGTGTGGAAACAACGGTCACTACGCCCGTGAATGCACAGCGCCTGTGCAGGCGGCTAAGGGCCGGCGTGACGATAACGGGTATCGCCACGGGCAATCAAAACACTAGAACAACCAGCAGGCGCGGGGCGCCCTGCTGGTGATGCAGTCGAGCGTGTCGATATTGGACACGCCGTATTGAAGACTGCTGCCCCCAGTGAGAGTCACTCTCACTGCAAGAAGCAGGATGACAGGCCAAACCTTGTCATCCTGAAGGTTAACTCGAAGAGAGAGAAGTCTCTTCGTGCGTTGATGGATTGTGGTGCGTCGAACAACTTTGTTCGACTGCAGAGCCTAGCGAGGCTTGACTTCGAGGAGGTTGTAATGCCTCGAAGTCTATTGGAAGTAAGACTAGTAACGGGTATCGTTGTTAGAACCGAGAAGCGTGTCGTACGCGTACGCTTCTCGTATCGAGAGAAGAAGTTCGTGGACGAGATTATCGTACTTAGACGATAAGTTGGACATGGTGTTGGGCATGCCGTGGCTTGCACGGCATGATCCGGTGATCGACTGGACGAAGCGCACGATCGTGCACTTCGGGAGTAGCTGCGCGACAGTGAGCGATGGCCCTGTCGGCGCAGCACGCGACCCACCAGGAGAGACAGTGCGACGCGCGGCTGTCTCCGGTTACCCCGCGCGGACACCGACGACTGAGAGAGTCGTCGGGAGAAAATGTGAGTCGAATCAGAAGACTCAGATTCGATCGGATTTGAGAGGTTCTCCAAGCGTCAAGAGTGACGCGGTCGTGTCGACTATTAGTGTCGACACACAAGTTCGACAAGAGGAGCCAGTCACTAATAAGGACAGTGACTCGGACGCGTCAGCTCAGGGAGCTGATGCGATTGGCCCAAACGTCGAAAGGCGCTCCGCCGTCAGGCGTCGAGGTAAAGAAGGCGCGCCGGCTCTGGGAGCCGACGCTGCAGGCAGTGCGGACGTTTGCAAACGTCCCGCACCGGAAATGCTTGCGTGCAGCCGGGCTGCACGACGAAGCGGTACGCGATCAAGCAGGGCTTGATTGTGTGCGCCCGCGGGGAGAACCCGCCGGCGACAACAAGAAACGCATTGCGTGCTCACGTGCAGCCGGGCTGCACGACCAAACGATACGCGATCAAGACGGGCTTGATTGCGGGTTGAACCCGCCGGCGATCAAAAGGAAGATCTGTCCGCGGCCGGGCCCGGACAAAACAAGATGCGCTGAACCGGGTTCCGCACAAGAAGCGAACGGCGCAAGCGAGCAAAGCTGCGCAAGTCTCGGTCAGTGACCGAGACGCTACTCGCAGTGTCTGCCGGGCAGACACAGGAACTGGAGACGACCGTCGAGACACTGAGCGTCTTGACGCGTACGAATACTGGTCTCCAGTATATGAAGATGAAGTTGGAGAGTCCTCCGACGTTGGCGTCGGAGTTGACTTCGCTTCCAGTCACGAGCTGGAGGTTCTTCGCCCGCGACCTGCACGATGGACGCATCGAGCGGATTTGCATCCTCTCGGATGTCGAGAGGATGAAGTGTGAAGCGGAAGAGTTGAAGTAGCTCGTCGCTGAGGGTCGAAGAAAGAACGCTTCGACGAGCAGTGTAATGGGCCCTCCCCATTTACATAAGTAGGTAGATCTCTTACAGATATTACATAAGTAGTCACAGTCAGCATACGGCTAGCGTGTGTTGACATGTCATCATCTGATTGGCTGAAAGTGGGGGAGCCAGACCCCATTCCAGCCAATCAGCTGTTGACCTGCATTTGAGTGGTTCACATTAGACCACGGGCTCCCGCCCTGGTCCCAATAATAAAACAGAGTTGATTTTACTTCGGACTAAATACTTGGTCTCAGTATTACTGAGAACTGGACGCTTCCTCACCGCTACGTGTACGTTAGTGACGGGTATTCACTAGGCCCGTAACACCTGGTAGCACTTTGTAGTCCTTCCCATGACCAAGTTCGAGATGAGTGAAGAACAGCCCGCCGGATCTCCAGCCATGACGCTGGAGCACGCGGCCTTCCCCGATCTGACGTCCATCCAGTGGCAGGCACTCCACCGCATCGCGGCGGTGTCCGGAGAAGTTGTAGTCACGTTGCTGCTGAGCTCAGCGACACCCGACCAACAGCGCCAAGCGCTCCTGGACTCAGGAGCGACAAACAACTTCTTTCGAGCCTCGTGTCTGTCGATCCTCCCCGCGGGCGTTCCCGTGCGAGATCTTCCTGGAGATGTGGTTGTCAAGCTTGCAGATGGGAAGCCTCGCCGTGTCGCACGGCGAGAGTTGTCGTTGCCGTACACGTTCGATGGTTTCCACAGCAACGACAACTTCATCGTCTTCGACATGAACTACGCGTTTGACTGTATCCTGGGCATCCCATGGTTGGTTCGGTACCATCCCCAGATCGACTGGTTGGATCGGTCGGTCAAGCGGCGTCAAGACTTCGACGTGTCCGAAGTCTTCACGCATCTCTTGGTCGCACCAAGGGATTGACCCCATGTCACAGTCGTGGACGGGGCGTCCACGACGCACGTTGTGCGCAGAGCGAGCGATGGCCCTCTCTGCTCGACATGCGCAGTGCTGCTGACTGGTGACGAAGATGAAGAACCCGCGCGTGAGCGCGCGAGTGAGAGGCGGGCGGTTGAGCATCCGTGGCTTCCGCGGATGAAGAACGAGACGGTCGAGCAGAGGCTCCCGTATGTGAAGGAAGCGGTCAAGTAGTGGTTCCCGCCTTCCAACGAGGCGGTCGAGCAGAGGTTCCCGTCCACCAATGAGGCGGTCGAGCAGTGGTTCCCGCATGCCAACGAGGCGGTCGAGCAGCGGCTCCCGCATGCTAACGAGGCAGTCGAGCTGCGGCTCCCGCACTACTTCGAGGCGGTCGAGCAGGGGCTCCCGCATGACGATGCCGCGGGTGAGCAGGATCTGCCACCACGCGTGAACGGCGCGGACGAGAACGAGCGCTCGCGCCTAGAGGAGGGTGAAGCCTCGTCCAGCGAGAGCGCCACCTCAGTCTCGAGCAGGGGCTCGAGACGCACGAAGACGTCCCGTCGATCGCAGAGGCGATTGAAGCCTATCCGTGCGGTGGACCCACCCTCAGCCCCGACTGAGTCGGTCTGCACGGTCGAGTATGTGGACGGCGCCCCGAACCGCACTCGTGACATCGAGGTCGCGAGTCCGCCTCGCGACGCCAAGTCCATCACGAGTCTCCGAGACCTCAAGGCCGGAGACATTGAACAAGTGTGCTTGATCACCAATAGTGACTCGGTGTCGCACGCGATCAACTCCGTCGACTCGGTCGACACGTCGTCGCGGCCGAAGAGCGCTGAACCAAAGTCAGCGCGAGAAGAGCGCTTTGCTGCGCAGTCTTGGGAGTCGCTGAATGCGTCGGGCAACCCGATCTACGAGACGGCTCGTGAGTTTGCCGACGTCTTCCTCGACATGATCCCGGCAGAGCTGCCGGCAGATCGTGGCGTGCGCCACGAGATCGACCTCGCGCCCGGCTCGAAGTACTGCGTAACACGGCAGTGACGCTGCCGCGCGACCAGATCAAGGCCATTGACGACTTCTTCGAGGGTCGCCGGCAAGCCGGCCACGTCCGCGAGAGTATCTCGCCGCATTCGAGTCCGACCTTCTGAGTGAAGAAGCCACCGGCGGATGGTGCATCGTCAACGCCTTCAACAAGCTGAACGACGCCACCATCTCGGTGCAGACGCCGATCCCCGCAAGGACATGGTACTGGACTCCATGTCGGGCAGCGTCATCTACAGCGCTATCGACCTGACCGATGGCTTCTACCAGATCCTGATGCGAGAGAGCGACATTCCTCTCACGGCTGTCAGTACTCCCAGCGGCATGCTCTGGGAGTGGCTTGTCATACCCCAAGGCCCGAAGAATGCACCTGCGATGTTTAATCGCATGGTGTCCCATGTGCTTCGCCCGCTCCGTGACTTTGCACCGAGTTACATCTTCGTCCATAGTCGCGCTGAGGGAGGTCTCAGCGCGGTCGACGTTCATGTGCGGCACTTGAGGCAAGTCTTTCAAGTGACGAGAGAGCACAAGCTCTATGCCAACCTCAAGAAGTGCGTCTTTTGCGCGCCGGAGATTCCGGTGCTTGGCTGTTACGTGAGCAAGAATGGAGTACGCGCTGACCCAGAGAAGATTTCGTCTATTTGTTCATGGCCTACGACTACAAGCCCCACTGAGCTTCGTCGGTGGTTGGGTCTAGTGAACTACTTGCACAAGTACACGAAGGACTACGCCGGATTGATACAGCGTCTCTCGTCTTTAATGAAGAAAGACGCCACGTGGTTGTAGCAAGAATGGAGTACGCGCTGACCCAGAGAAGATTTCGTCTATTTGTTCATGGCCTACGACTACAAGCCCCACTGAGCTTCGTCGGTGGTTGGGTCTAGTGAACTACTTGCACAAGTACACGAAGGACTACGCCGGATTGATACAGCGTCTCTCGTCTTTAATGAAGAAAGACGCCACGTGGTTGTAGCAAGAATGGAGTACGCGCTGACTCAGAGAAGATTTCGTCTATTTGTTCATGGCCTACGACTACAAGCCCCACTGAGCTTCGTCGGTGGTTGGGTCTAGTGAACTACTTGCACAAGTACACGAAGGACTACGCCGGATTGATACAGCGTCTCTCGTCTTTAATGAAGAAAGACGCCACGTGGTTGTAGCAAGAATGGAGTACGCGCTGACTCAGAGAAGATTTCGTCTATTTGTTCATGGCCTACGACTACAAGCCCCACTGAGCTTCGTCGGTGGTTGGGTCTAGTGAACTACTTGCACAAGTACACGAAGGACTACGCCGGATTGATACAGCGTCTCTCGTCTTTAATGAAGAAAGACGCCACGTGGTTGTGGCGTCCTGAGCACCAAGCCGCGTTCGACTCGGTGAAGAAGAGCTTGGCGTCAGCGCCAATCTTGATGCTTCCAGATGACTCGAAGCCCTTCCACGTTGTCTGTCACGCTAGCGACTTCGCTATCGGTTGTGCGCTCATGCAGTTCGACGACGAAGGTCGCGAGCGAGTCGTGAGCTACCAGTCACGACAGATGAAGCCGGCGGAGCGCAATTACCCCGTCCACGACAAGGAGCCCCTTGCGATGCGCTACGCTCTGATCAAGTTCAGAGCGTATCTGCTAGGCGAGCAGACATTCGCTGTGTACACGGATCATGCATCGCTGCGAACAGCGATGAAGTCGCCACACCTCTCCCAGTGCATGGCTCGCTGGTTGTCGTTCTTCGCCGAATACAACTTCCTCATCCACTACAAGCCGGGCAAGAACAACATCCTCGCCGATGTACTGTCTCGGCGACCTGATTATGATCCTCGGACTGTGTTCGGTCGTCAAGTGATTGACGACGAAGATGAAGAAGACGATCATTGTGCTGTGTGCATCGCGTCAGGCATCAACCTGACGAACGTGTCCCCGGAGATGGACCTGCGCAACGAGATCGTCGTGGCGTACGCGGTCTACGCCGGCATTGTGGCGTATCTCCGCGCCCCTAGTGACGAGACACTGGGGGCTCTGTCGCGCAACACGCGCAACCAGATCGACCGCTATTACCTTGATGGTGATCTGTTGTGCTACAACATCGACAAGTTCGATGCTCCTCGAGTCGTCGTGCCCAACGACGACGACTTGCGGGCTCGGATCATCCACGAGTTCCACGACAGCTCCATGGGCGCGCATCTGGGCCGCGAGAGGACATTCGCGGCTGTTTCACGCGACTTCTTATGGCCCCACGAGTACAAGTGGGTGCGCAAGTGGGTCCGCACTTGCGAGACCTGCCAGCGGGTGAAGCCATCGAAGTCGTCGCAGGCTCCCCTGCGACCATTGCCGATCGCGACTGAGGCCCGGCACTCAGTCTCCATGGACTTCATCTTCGGGCTTCCACCCGACGCCGAAGATCGAACCGGCGTCTTGGTCTTCGTGGATCGGTTCACGAAGATGGTGCATCTCATCCCCGTGACACGGTCACCGCGGCCGAGACCGCGGCGCACTTCATCGACTGCGTCTTCCGTCATCATGGCCTGCCAGAGTCGATTGTTTCTGACCGTGACCCGCGGGTCACGTCCGCGTTCTGGTCCAGCCTCTTCCAGCTTCTGGGTACGAAGCTGTCGATGTCGACGGCAGCACATCCGGAGACGGATGGCCAGACGGAGCGAGTCAACCGGGTTCTCGAAGACGTGCTTCGAAGCTACGCGACGTCGTTCGCGAGTTGGAGCTCCTTCCTGCCCCTTGCTGAGTTTGCACTTAACAACGCTGAGCACGCGTCAACGGGCCTGACGCCATTCTTCGCCAACAACGCGCGCCATCCGCGCGTGCCTGCTGTCATCGCCGTGGGCTACCCCACGGCGCCTCGTGGCTCCACTCTGGGTGGGGATGAAGATGGTGTTAACGACATGACGAGTGCAGCTCACGAAGACGTGACACTGAATGCAGTCATACGCTCCAAGACGAAGAATGCCCTCGCGACGCCGGACATCGCGGCGTCTCCCCTTGCGACATGGACTGCCCGCACATTGATCAACCCAGGCAACGCTGGGGTTCCAGTTGCTGCCAACTACGCGCCGAAGACTCGGGCGCGTCCTGTCGACAACGCCGCCGTTTCGGAGTTCGTCATGCAACGGCAATAAATTGCACGTTTTGTGCGCGACGCACTGCAGGACGCAGTGGACAAGCAGAAAGAGAATGCTGACAAGCGTGGGCGCAAGAACATGGCTACATTTGCGACAGGAGGTCAAGTGCTCCTGTCAACTGACGGCATTCGGTCATCAGCCATGACTAATCTTGGCGCGAGTAAACTCGCGCCTCGATTTATTCGACCTTTCAAAGTCATGAAGGTAAATGGAGAAGCCTACACGTTGGATATTCCTACGTCGGGCGCCTCAAGAACTATCACGCTGCTATTATCCCGTCGACGACGAACCCTCCGGCACCGGAGCGTGGAGAGAGCGGCCCTCGCGACGCGCAGTCCTCGCCGCCGACTGGCCAGGTTAAGCTGCCTCCTGCGGTGCCCCGAAGACACGCCTCTCCAGCTCGCGAGTCCGCGCCAGCAGCTCTCGGTTCGACTGGCGCGCCGCCTCAAGCTCCGTCCGAGCCTGCGCCACTTGGGGCGTCGCCGCCTCAGCCTCCGCCTGAGCATCCCACGCCCGGTTCGCAGCTTCCTCCAAGTCACCTTGGGCTACCCAAGCGTACGAGCTACCGCCGCGAGCCGTCCCCGCCGATTGTTGACTCGGCTGGTGATACGCGCTGGATCGTGGATCATATTCTTGCGCACGAGGACCCGCCTCGTGCCACGCCTCGTACCCGTTCCCGTACGAGTAGTCCGGCCACGCGCGGGATTCCTGCCGCGCGGCGTTACCGGGTGCGTTGGCTTGGGTTTCCACCGGACGATGATACATGGGAGCCACGCTCCACTCTCCTCCGGGATGTCTCGGACGTTGTTCGCGAGAACGAGGACGAGATCGCGAGCGAGAACGCGACTGTCGCCGACCTTGCGGCGACCGAGAACGCGAACGACCACGCGCCGGCGGAGAAGAGCCCCGCCGAGAACGAGCGCGGCGACCCCCGCCGCGACTAGAAGACATTGAGACCTCGGCAAGCGCACGCCGGTACTTCGCAAGCCAAGCTTGCTCCGTTTCACCAAGCGGGTGCTCGGCGACTTCGCGCTGCCAATCCGCCTCGGAGAAGTTCTCCGAGCTTCCACAGACGGCGCAACCTTTACGCACTTGAACGTAGCAGACCCGACCGACATCCCACGCGTTGGAGCACACGCGCGCACGCAGATCCCGCAGCGAGTAGTTGCCGACGACTTCCTCGCGAGCCTCGAGCCGCTCGACGAAGCTGGCGTTTGCACGAAGCATCAGGTTCCACCCGGTGATCATGGCGCACCACGAGCGTTGGAGCGAGTCGTGTGCGACGCCTTCGACACTCTTCCCTCGCAGCGCACGGAACCGGCGGAAGTAGGCCTGCATCATCGCCAGCGGTTCTGGCGACTCAGCGCCCGTCAAGTCGTACAAGCCCCATGGCTTCTGCTCGCGATCCATCACGCTCAACAGTGATGGAGCCTGCAGCGCGGGTGTGCCCGCGCTTGCCGCTGTCGCTGCCGTCGAGGTGTTAGCGCCCGTGGTCGTCGCCGTGTTGCCCAAGATCGCGATCGTCGTCGAGGTCTCCGCGTCCGTCGTCGTCGCCTGCTGCATCTTCTCCATTGTTCTGCAAGTTCGGTTGTGCTCCGGCGAAACGCAGGAGCTGCCGCCTGTGTCCGTCCTGATCGTCCCGTTGGCGTAGCGCCACCGTCGTCTCCCAGTTTTCTTCGATTTGTCTTTCCTTGCACTCACTGTGCGTGAGTGCTGCCTTGAGAGGAGGGTGATGTAATGGGCCCTCCCCATTTACATAAGTAGGTAGATCTCTTACAGATATTACATAAGTAGTCACAGTCAGCATACGGCTAGCGTGTGTTGACATGTCATCATCTGATTGGCTGAAAGTGGGGGAGCCAGACCCCATTCCAGCCAATCAGCTGTTGACCTGCATTTGAGTGGTTCACATTAGACCACGGGCTCCCACCCTGGTCCCAATAATAAAACAGAGTTGATTTTACTTCGGACTAAATACTTGGTCTCAGTATTACTGAGAACTGGACGCTTCCTCACCGCTACGTGTACGTTAGTGACGGGTACTCACTAGGCCCGTTACAAGCAGAGCTGGGACTCGCTGAAGTCGAGCCCCTTCTACGAGGTCTTGCGTGAGTACAGAGACGTACTCCCGGACGATATCCCTGCGGAGTTGCCGCAGGACAAGGGTGTTCAGCACGAGATTGATCTCGTGCCGGGAGCGAAGTGTTGCGTGACGCGGCAGTGGCCACTGCCGCGAGAGCAATTCAAAGCGATCGACGACTTCTTTGAAAGTCGTCGCAAGGCTGGGCAAGTTCGGGAATCGAAACCACCGCACAGCGCGCCTACGTTCTGTGTCAAGAAGGCACAGGGCGGGTGGCGCATCGATCATGCTTATAACAAGCTGAACGCCGCAACGGTACCGGTGCAGACGCCGATACCGCGAAAAGATGTGATCATCGATTCGATGGCTTTGAGCACTATCTTCAGTGCTTCGGATCTGAGAGACGGATTCTATCAGATCCTCATGCGTGAGAGTGATATACCTCTCACGGTGCTGAGTACTCCGAGCGGTATGCTCTAGGAGTGGCTTGTTATGCCGACGGGACTAAAGAATGCCCCTGCGACGTTCAACAGGTGCGTCACGCACTTGTTGCGTTCGGTGCGCGACTTCGCACCAAGCTATTTCGATGATGTGTTCATCCACAGCCGGGCTGTGGACGGGAAGTCGGAAGTGGAGATGCACAAGGAGCATCTCCGCAAGTTGTTTGCACTCATGCGCAAACACAAGCTCTACGCGAACCTGAAGAAGTGTATCTTCGGGGCTAGCGAGATACCCGTCCTTGGGTGTCTCGTAGGGAAGAACGGCGTACGCCCTGACCCAGGAAAGGTCAGAGTGGTCAATGAATGGCCTACGCCTTCCAATGTCAAGGAACTGAGGCAGTTCCTTGGACTCGCAACGTACTTATGCAAGTATGTGAGCAACTACGCGGGCAAGATTCGCCCGCTCTCGCAGCTCCTAAAGAAGGATGCTGCATGGATTTGGACCACTGATTGTCAGCAGGCCTTTGATGCAGTCACGCAGGGCTTGACTGAGGCGCAGATCTTGGCGGTAGCCGACCAAGATCGCCCATTCCACGTCGTGTGTGACGCGTCCGATTTCGCAATCGGATACGCTTTAATGCAACACGATCACGAGGGGCGTGATCGCGTGGTCTACTATCAGTCGCGTCAGCTGAAGCCAGCTGAACGCAACTACCCAGTACATGACAAGGAACTCCTTGCCATGAAGTATGTACTCGCAAAGTTTCGAGTGTATCTACTTGGAAGTAGACCATTTGTGGTCTACACCGACCACGCATCATTGCGTACGGCGATCAAATCGCCGCACATATCACAAAGCATGGCGAGATAGCTCTCATTCTTTGCGGAGTACAACTTCCAGGTTGAGTACAAACCTGGAAGGTTGAATGTGGTGGCCGACGCGCTGTCGCGTCGACCTGATTTCGCGGTGCACAAGGCCGACGCCAATGCAATTGGCGTCGGACGGACGTCTACTCCATCGTCGTCTTTGTTAGACGACGTGAGGTCTGCATACACGAATGATGCGGACGCGAAGCAGTTGTTGGACTACTTCGCCGCACCTTTTGATAAGTCTCGTCAGAAGTTGGCGAAACATCTCCGTGCACTTGTACACCGTTATCGTGTACACAATGGTCTGCTGCTTTACAGCGCAGTCGACGACAACGCTGATCGCATCGTCGTGCCGGACGATCATGAGCTGAAGCTCAGGATCACTCACGAGTGCCACGATGCCCCGACATCGGGACATCCGGGTCGTGAGAAGACATACTTGTTTCCCACGCGTGACATCTATTGGAGTCACCAATACAAGTGGGACGCAAGTACGTCCGTGCTTGCGAGGTTTGCCAGCGCGTGAAGCCTGCATCCTCCTCACATGCTCCACTTCAGTCCAATGTTTCGGAGAAGTACCGGCGACCAGAACAGCCGGATCTACCTGCGGTAGAGCGGCCGATCTATCCGACCCCGTGGGCTATATTACGCAAGCCCAACCAAGGCGGCGATCTGAGATCCGGAGAACGAAGACTCATCCTACCCGTTCAAATAGCCACTGGCGGACAGGATCCGGAAGCAGGATCGGACGACTCAGCTCCGACCCCCAGCCGAATGATCTCGAGTCGGCCTCCAGCCCAGATCTGGATGAGTCGGTCGAGGAGAAGGCGGCGGAAGAGCTGGGAAGCCGGGACACAACGGAAGGAACATGCACCATGTCAGGAGATCGGAAGGAGGTAGAAAAACCAGCTCTTGAGGTGACGCCGGTGGGTCCGACTCATGGAGAGACGGCAAATAAAGTTACTGTCCCGACGGGGGACGAACAGGTGTGCTATCATGAAGGAGGTGACCTCAGAGCTGAAGACGTGGAGTTGTGCTACCCGAAGTGATGCAATCGACGGATGATGTGACGCTAGAAGACATCCAAGTGGAAGATCCGACAGTCGATACGGTCGAAGAGATAGATCGGCTCCGATGATTGATCTGGAGGCGTCGGCACCTGCTCATTGGACAAGGCAATGCCCCCCCCGCCGGGAGAGGTGTCGTGTGTGACATCGATGTGGGAGGCGCTAGGCCCATCGCACAGCGGGTACGCAAGGTAGCCCCCCAGTTTCGCGAGAAGCTCTCAGATCTAATCAAGGGGCCGCTCGGAGCTTGGATCATAAAGATGTCGACCTCGCCCTGGGCCGCACCGATTGGGGTGATTATCAAGGAGAATGGGGCTCTGTATTTACTACCGGCTAGTTAACAGTCTGACGAGGCTTATGATCTACCCGATGCCTCTGATCAACGACTTACTGGAAGACCTGGATAAGGTGCTATGGTATTGCTCGCTGGATATGGCGAGTGGATTCTGGGTAGAGACGATGACCGACCGCGCACGCACGAGCGATCTCAGCCTTCATCACCCCGTTCGGACTGTTGATGACCGACCGCGCACGAGCGATCTCAGCCTTCATCACCCCGTTCGGACTGTTCGAGTGGAACAGGATGCCCTTCGGCCTAAAGACCCCCCCTCCCAGATCTACCTGCGAATACTAGACAACGCGCTGTATGGTTTCACGAAGATCCCGCGCCTGGAAGGAGACCCAGTGTCGAAGCAGCCTGATCTGGAGACAGATTCGGACCTGATACCAGACGAGCCCAAGAACGACGGAAAGAAGTCGGTGCTAGTGCGTAGATCCTACATCGATGATATCCTAATTACCGCCGAATCGTGGGATCACCTCTGCAACCGGGTCGAGAGTTTGTTGGACGTATGCGACGAGTGGAACTTGTCGATTAGCGTAGTAAATACTTATGGGGAAAAGGTCAAGTGGAGTATCTCGGGCATAAAGTATCGAGCCACAGACTGGAGGCGAACCCGAAGGATCTGTCAGCTTTGACGGATCTGCTTTTCCCAGGTTCGCTCCGGGCGATGCAATTCTTGTTGGGGAGCCTCAACTACTACATTAAGTTCATTGAAGATTATGCGATCTACGCTGCAGCTCCGAGAAGTGGACTTTGCGGCTATGAACAAGCCGGAGAACCGATCTCGGATTCGAGATCTAGCTATGGCGGTGGGCGGCGATCTGGAAAGGGCAGACGAGTCTGCTGAGGCCGATCTACGCTGGACCCGGGCTCACAAGCCCTTCACTAGATTGAAGGAGAAGGTGGCTACTACGCCATTCCTACGTCATTTCCAGCCCGAGTTGCAGCCAGTGGTTGTCGTTTACGCTAATGATTGGGCGATCTCGGCGGCTCTGAATGCAAGAACACGATACCGTGTTCCACCCAGTCATGTTCGCAAGTCGCACGCTGAAGTCGAACGAGTTGAATTATGGGATTGTGGAAAAGGAAGTGTTGGCCCTACTCCGTGTCTTTGATCTGGGACACAATCTACTGGTAGGACGCGAGATCAAGGTGTTGGCTCGCTACTCGACCCTGGCCTGGTTGTTCAGATCCTCTGGTCTACAAGGAAGGTTAGGACAGTGGGCAGCTTTGCTATCTCCTTGGACCCTCGAGATCACGAAGTGTTCGAAAGGGGAAGACGAGATCTTGGGGGCGATAGCCGCCACCATCACTCCCAGAGCCGAAGTAGACCAAGCGCTGATTGCTATCGCACCAAGGAAAGAGCCCCGGCGCAAGATCCAAGCTCCAATCCCAACGGTATATCGTGGTGAGAGCCTGTGGGTTGTCAGCTTCGACGGATCTACCCGTGTCAAACGAGTTGGAGGCGCTTACACTGCGATCTTGTGGAAACTACCCGGGTGGACAGTAGTGCGAGCTCGGTCGGAATACGCGGACGGCCTGACGGTCAACGAGGCCGAGTACCGAGGACTACTACTATGTACGGATCTACTGGAGGGAGAAACCCAGCAGCGCCTGGTGGTCTGTGGCGACTCTAACTTGGTGATCCGCCAGGTAAGGGGAGAGATCGACTGCAAGGCTCCCGGTTTGACGGTAGTAAGACAAAAGGCGTTGGATCAGCTACTGGCATGACCAGATCACGAGCTGCACCACGTCAAACGAGACTGGAACGGAAGTGCCGACAGCCTAGCGAGTGCGGCCCTACACCAGGCTGGAGTCGAGGTAGAAGAAGACTGCGACTTTGAGAATCTGGTAACACTGAATCGTCTTGAGGAGATCCTGGTAGTGAAGGAGGCAGAAGAGCATCCCACGGTCAGGATCTGCCCAGTGTCTACGAGATCGGCCGGCGGATCAAGATCCCACCCTGCGGTACTCCAAGAGGAAGTGGTAAGGAATCTGCGGATCGAATGGATCAAGCAAGCGCAAGATGGAGAAGTGTGGATCGACGGGCTTAAGAAGTATCTGGTAGGGGCCGTGCATGAGTTGTCCCCCGAAGATATCAAATCCTACAACGCCGTCGGATCCGACTATGAGGTAGATCTGGATGGACTGCTGTTCTATTGCCCGCCCGCCAAACGGACGACGGAAGAACGTGATGGGCTGATGCGGGTAGTCGTTCCTGAAACGTTGCAGCAGGATGTGCTACATCACTACCACTCCAGCCTTGAAGGGGGACACCAGGGGATCGGGCGAACACATCAGCGGATCCGAGATCATTTCCATTGGAGAGGTCTCTACCGCAGCGTACGACGCTATGTAGGAGAGTGTGTGGACTGTGAAACGGGAAAAGGACGACCCACACTCTAAGGAGAGCCGCCGGGTAACATCCAAGCGACCTACCCATTCCAGATTATCGCTATGGACCACATTACCTCGCTGCCTAAGTCACACAAAGGTAACACCGAGTTACTGATTTGGGTGGACATGTTTACGGGATACGGGATCGCGAATACGAGCGCGACGGGGACGGCGCAAACAATCGCAGAATCCTACGAGGAGTGCGTGTTCCGAAGATTTGGTGCCAGCGAGGTGATCCGACACGATCGTGAGCCCGGATTTATGGCTGACTTCTTCAGATCCTTCAACAAGATCCTGGGTCAGCAACAGCGGGCTACGATGGCTTACCGGTCCCAGAAGAATGGGACGGCCGAGCGAATGGTGCAAACTACCACTCGTGCGCACACGATGTATGTGCAGGAACTGGATCAGCGTGACTGGGATGAATATGCGGAAAGACTTACGTTCACGATTAACACGGCCCAAGATCGGATCCGGGGAGAAACGATCTTCTACTTGGTACATGGGTGAGACGCCAGATCTACCCTGGAGGCGACTTTACCGGTGGGTAGCACCGCACGTCGGGATCGGGAGCCCCGGTGATGGAGGTACCAGATCCAGCGATACTACCAACAAGCGAGAAAACAAGTCGGTGAACGGATCAGAGAGGCCGTTTCGGATCGGGCAACCCGTCACAATGAGGAAGTTCGGCCACACGAGATCGAGATCGGGACTCAGGTATGGCTATATCTAGATCGAGTGGAAGAGGGCTACGCTAGGAAACTCGCACACATGTGGCATGGGCCTTTCCGGGTGACCAAGAAGGTCGGGGGGATATGCAGTCAGGATTGAAACTGCTGTTACCGAATACCGGCTATTTCCCGTAGTGCACATCTCGAAACTTAAGCTGGTGAGGTCATTCCCGGATAGACCCACAGCTCGTTTGCTCGACGAAGGATCGGAGCGCGTAGATCTGGATGAAGCCCTCCTTCCCGAAGACAGTTGGATCCGCGATCTGGACGAAGATGAATACGAAGTAGAAAGGATCACAGACATGAGAACAGGGAAGCGGATGCGGTACAGCTGGATCTACCGCGAGTTCTTGGCGCATTGGCAAGGATATGAAGATCCGTCATGGGTCGATGAGGTAGACCTCAATTGTGGAGCATTGTTACATGAGTTCCTCAGGAGTCACACTAGTCGGAATCGATTTGGGGTGATGCAGTCTCACGAGGAGGAGTGGGATGAGGACCTCGGAAACGAGTTGGTCGTTTTCGGGTGAGAAGGAGAAGACGGATCTGCAGGGAGGGTGCAGATCGGAGGCGTGACATTGGATGTTTACAAATGGAAAAGAAGAGGTGAGACTGCCGGATCTGGGACCTGGATCACAATTGGAGCTGGCGGACGCAGATCCTGGATGTGGAGATTGAACAAGAAAGCAGATAATACGGAAAGACATCGAATTAACGATTACGGAAGCTAGTCGGAGGAGGCATGCAGACGTAGGACCTAGACAGCGGATCCGAAGATTACTCCGCGTCCCGAGCTTGAACCCTGAAGAACTTGTCAGTGAGCCGCGGGATCGAGTTAGCCGGATGTTGCTGCGGGAGATCTCGATAGTGGTTGCGCCAAGGGTCCGCGGAGTTGCCTTCATCCAGAGCCGCGAGGAGGCCCACTGGCTCGCGCCGGTTTAGAGTTGGATCCGCAAGGTTGGCCTGACGGGCGGTCAGACCAGGAAACCAAGTGACGGTCACCGATCGCTTCGGGAAGTGTGGGAATAATGGATCCAGCAACAGATCCAGATCGCACCAGCCCTCGCGCATGGCCAAGATGAGGAACTTGAGGAAAACTTTCCAGCGATTTCCAGCGTGAGAACGACGATTGTTGCGCTCCTTGCGGTAAACGGCCAGCCACGGGTGCCTCTTCACCATGGTATGCATGATCGGAAAGGAGTGTGTGAACTCCCAGTATGACTGTAAGCTCTCAGGCTCGTGAGAGCTGTAGCGCTGGATAGCGGCTCCAAGTCGCCCGCAAACGTCAGTCTCGAAGGAAATAGCAACTCCTGTCCCCTCGAGAACCTCCCACGGCGCAGCATCCAACAACGCGCGCACGTTGGCCTCCGTGATCAGGTCGGCGCAGTAGTTCTGAGCGGTGTATTGTTGCCGCTTGCCGGAATCCACGCGAGGGAACAACCAACCAGGCTTGGTGGGCAAAACGGGGAAGAGGTTGTTGATCAACATCTTGACCATAGCCAAATCCGAAATCTGGTTGGCCAACCAGGGATCCACATCGGCTTCGAACATCTTGCGAGCCTGCGCCCGTCCCGGAATTCCAAGCTCTTCAGGCCCGAAGGGAGCCACCGGAGACATCGGGCCAGAAGGCTCGGAGGGTCGGCGACGGGAAGAAGCCGGCAGCTCGCCTGACGATCCAGCGCGCGGAGATAGAAGAGCCGGGTCACGATTGGAGTCCGAGTCATCGTAGCCATCGGGAGACGCCCCAGCTCCGGCCACCTTGGGACCATGACGAGGAGAAGCTTGCCGTCGTCGACGCTCTGCAGAACGAGATTGGGCGAGGGCTTGTAAAGTCTGAGCTTCCAGGAGCTCGCCAGCGACTTCTGCAGTATCTTCGTCATCCGCGTCATCATCATTGCCGGAGTCAGTGGCTGCGCCCTTCTTCATGGACGACTGATGAGAGGCTTTAGATCCGGAGTCATCGGCAGGGTCGTGACCGTCGTCGCCAGAGACTACCCCGTCGCCAGCAGGAGGTTCATCATCTTGGGTCAGGTCCATCGGATTGGAATGGTCGCCATCATCAGATCCAGAGCCGCCGCCGGCGTTGGGAGACAATGGAACCACTCGACGCTTGGCAGGAGGCGCAGGGCTGGATTCTGGGGAAGCCGGGGAACCGCGAGGTCGTTTAGAGGATGTCATCCTGTGGACCAACGCCACCAAGCTCTGCCGGGGCCAGCCTTGGAGACCGGGACCCCCCCCATGTTTGCGGCCGGCTGGATCCCGACAGTAGACGCAACGACAACCAGCTTTTGGCGGGCAACTTCGAATACACGTTGCAGTGCATCGTGGGAGCGCCGGATCTGATCCCGCGCCTGGCGAGCGGCGTCCCTCTCCCGTAGAAGCACGCGATTCGAGTGCTGGAAATCACCCAAACAACGGTTCGCGTCAGTGAGTTGCTTGGCTGGATCGACTTGGGATTTGACGGCCGCAGCAAGTTGCCGCTCTGATAAAGCAGCAGAGAAATGGGGGTGAGGAGTTAGCGAAACCGAAAGGGAGGTCAAGTAGGATCAGGGGCGCAGACTTACGAAGATCGGAAGCGTCATCGCGATAGCGGCTCGCGTCAGCCCTCGCGGCATCACGGTCTTTCACAGTCTGTATCATGTCCGCAGTTGCGGCAGCGTGTATAGATCGGAGGCGGTTGAGCTCCATTTGGGCGTCTTGGTGCATGCGCTGATACGCCTTGTAGCGGGGCTACACATTCGGCTAACCTCACCTTATTGCAACACGCACTAAGTGGATACATTCAGGTGGGCCACATTGCAGTGTGGTCACCATTCATATTAGGAAGCAGTCCTATTGGTCAGAAAGCAGGGTCTTTCTACCAGTAATACTCAAGCATTAGGCCAGAGTTTCTTCCAACCACTCGTTGGCAGAACTTTTCTTTATAGATATCAGTTTTAGGAGGAAATCCACAGTTAACATTCAACTCAGTTCTCATTTTACCGCAAAAGCTACTATTTGTACCTTTATTTAGATCTAATTATACTTGTGGATACAAGTATACTTAATCTAAGTTAAATACACCTTACGCTTCCTCATACACGTGCGCTCACGTGTAAGCTAAAGTATTGGGCTAAGTAAGCCCATTACACGCCTGCATCTCGTCGCGCAAAGGCGCGATCCCGCCCTCCGCATCAGTAGCCGCCGTCTGTGCTTCATCTCGTTCTTGGGTGAGCTGATCCACGTCTGGGGCAACGCCACTCGCCGAAGAAGTCGCAGAGATCGAGATCTGGCTCTCAGCTTGCCCCAAAGACGCTTGGACTCGTGCCAGGCTGGCTTCGGACAGCCGCAGCTCGTGCTCGGCGTTTTAACGCTCGCGATCCAGATTGATGTGATCATCCTGGAGCTGTTCGATCTCCACTCCGGCCAAGCGAACCTCTTCAGCCAGGTGATCACCCTGAGCCTGAAGGGTGTCGCGATCCATGATGGCCTCTTAGCGTTTATTTCAAGGAGCAGTGGGTCAATGGAGATGGCAGATTTTTCAATCACCCTCGAGCTATGCGGTTAAGAACAACCCTTGCGAGGTGTTAAATACCAGTGTGAAATGACATGTTCAACGCAAGTTAAGTGAGATTTGTGCACTTTTGCGAAGCATGGTTACCTTGAGTGGAGATGTCGGATGTGATGTTCCTTGTCCTACTTCACAGATTGCAGCTCCTAACGAGGAGATGAAGCGAACAGCAAGTGGATGTTGAAGTCCAAAGCAGTAGTTGTAATCCGTACAGCCATGGAGTCGCAGGTGCGAGTGCTGCATATTCTCGATGTTCATAGTGACCCAACAACGTTTGAAAATATGCGACGACTGGCCAGCTCGATTATCGCTGGGAAGGGCGAAGTACCATCAATTGATCGTCTGGTTCTAGACAAACTGGAGAAGCAGAAAGCTTCGCGTCTGTATCGGGATAGCGTTAAATGGTCTATGCGTCGATCACACCGCGAGAATATGCCCATTGATGGCTGGGCTGCTGATCGAAACAACAGCATAGTGGACGATATCTGGATAGTGGCGAGGACATGGACAGCCTGAAGCCGTATCAGTCTTGTTGGCGACGGCAATCGACTATTTCATCAACCGCTACATGGTGCGGGTCCCGGGGAGCGTGTACACGTGCGGGTCAAAGTTCTACAGGACCATCGAGGCCGCACGCGCTTCAAAAAGATCCAGGCGCGAAGGCTGAACGGCTTAAGACTTTGAACGAGATGTTGGAGTGGAGTGGCTATCCGTACGTGCTGCTGCCAATTTGGGGGAGCAAGCATTGGACTTTGAGAATGCCTTTCGTGATGGCCCTACAGGGCTGTTCAACGTGAACTCTCTCAAAGGAGTACACAACAGCTTGCGCGTATTCGATACCGTCAAGTTGTTCTGGTTCGAAGAGCAGCGCAGACTCGCAGGTGATACACTCTGTGGATGGCGCTACGGCACGTGTAACACACAGCCTCAACAGAGTAATGCTGTTGACTGCGGGATCTATCATCTGCACTATATGGACATCATGTCAACGAAAATTGTCGAGCTGCAGCCCCAGCTGGACACGCGTCCACGGACGATGAAGGACAAAGTCGCCGGAAGGTCAGTGGGGAAATTCAACACGCGCCAAGCAGAGGAGCGCCGGGGAAGTCTGCTCGACGTCCTCCTTCGCGATATCAAGTCCGTCGATCTTCTATCCGCATCAGTTTAAACAAGAGTTACACGGAATTTGTTTGCATTTACTTTCATATTGATATTGCCCCTGTTCAATTACACGCCGTACTCCAAGATCGCCGTGCTCATGGGAGCCGAGCAACTGATCCTTCCCCTGGTTGTCACCAAGCTCATGGGTGACGAGCTCCTGATCCTTCTTTTGCCCACCGTGTTCCGTGCTCCTGGGTGCCGACCTCCTGCTCCTGGACGCCGACATCCGTCTCCTCCTGGTCTCCGACCTCCTCCTCCTGGACGCTGAGCTTGTTCCTTGTCGCCGACCTCCTGCTCCTGGGCGCTGAATCGCTGCTGCTGGCCGCCGAGACGCTGATCCTGGGCACCGAGCACGTCTGAGTGCTGTTTTCCAGCTGGGGGCTTTGCAGCTCTCGCTACAGTACCCTACTCTATCCAGTTCCTACATAAGTTTTGCATTTTGCTCGCGCCCTGTTTTGCGTTTTGCTGGCGCCCCATCTGGATTTTGTTGGCGCACTTTTCACTGTTAGGTCGTGGGGTTGCATGTCGGGGCTGTCTAACAACCAAGGCCATTTGCATAGAGAGGTCAATATTTCGTACAGAGTCATACTAAATACCCATTTTCGGTTGCGAGCGGTTGCGAGGAGCGTAGCCAAAGCAAAACCGCGCGGGATGGGTGCCGCGAAGCAGCGTCGCGAGGTATTTGCGTAGGTGGGACCAGCGACGAGTATTCCAGCGAAGAACCCGATGCCCTGTCCAGTAGTTAGTTGTTCTTGTGCGGGGGTCTGGGGGTGCAACCCCCAGTACATTTACTCTTCATTGACTCCTTATATATGGCTAAGCCTTTTTATGCAAATGGTATTGGCCCTCGATAGACAATTCTATAGAGCCCATGCTAATTCATATGGTGCTAAGGTGGATAACAGAAAAGCATAAACAATGTGAGCAAGTAACAGGTAAGCAATACTGACGACAGCTCAGTAGGGGCTACAGGTACTTAACAGGTGAAAAGTGCCAGAACAACAGATTATAATTAGCACCCTTGATTGGACCCGCCACCACGGCGATCGATGTCGATATCAACGCGGTGAGGAACGCGACCAGAAGAGAGGAAACCTTTTCGTAGGTGACGTGGACTTCGATGCCGCCGCCAAGGTCACGCATGTCATCACTCCTAAGCTTATGCCAGGCAAGGATTGACCCCATGACATTGGCTATGTAAGCGCACTATACTGCAGGACACTACACCTTTTCAGCTTCAAAGCTGCAAATTCCAAGTTCAATACTGCAAAATGTAAGATCAATACAACAAATCGTGATCAGAGGCCGATGTGAGATTTTATATTTAGCTTACTCGGGAATGGCACATCAAGCGCTGCATCGGCATCAGTGTCTCGGTCCATTAAATTTGGTGCGAAGCGCTTCGCGCCACACGTGCACTGTTCCCAGTTCAACTAGATAGAGCCTCACATGGGGTTTCGGAGACAGGGCAGCCTAGTGATCACGGTGCTCAGCTCAAAGATGACTAAAGCGGTTAAACGCCACGTGCGCTACCTCATGACACTACTGCTTCTGAATTTTCCTCAATTACTCCTGCCGGGTAAACACCACGGCACGGCTCGTTACACTTCAAAGGACGAGGGGCATCGGCCGATAACAAGACGACTCACCCCGGAATGCCGTCTCACCAGTCAAGTGGCTGATGAGCAGGTACAGGTGGATCCCCCGATCGTCCAGACTCACCGTGAGCTCTCCACCATCATGCAACTTGAGGTGGCCGACGCCGCCACGATCGCCCGCGTCCACCCCCACCCACGGATTTCCAGGATGGTATGCGTATGGGCGGGGAACCGACGATGAACGACCACCAGGAAGACATACAAGGAATTGCTAGGACACAAGCAGAGGGTCAAAGGTCAGGCCCTATGTGCCGTGAACTAGAGCCGCTGGACGTCGCTGAGCGAACCAGCGGCCGCGGGACTGCATTTTTTTACATAGAAACGGATCAAGAGAATCGTTGGACTGAACCCTTGGGGTGAGCAGCTGCTGATGAGGGTCAAACACCATGCTATCTCGGTCTACAATCCGGTGACCAAGACGTTCGGTTGCCCGCATGCAAGCTGTGAACGGGCGCGGGTAGAGTAGACCTATATCACCGGTTCTGGGAATGCCCAGCAGCACAGAAGCTACGTGAGGTCCTAGTGGCTCGCTGGCGGTCGGCGGGACTGAGGCTGGCACATTATGAGGAAGCTATATTCGCTCTCACTTTATCGAGGGAGTTACCCAGGCCACGTAGACAATACTTGCATCCCTCCCTGACGATCAAGTGCAGCTGATAGGGGCCCAGGTGGACAGAATGGTCGCAGACTGCTGGAGGCTGGGGGCCGCCCTGTACCTCCTAGCGGTTTGGAGATGGAGGGTAGCGCATTTTGACGCACATAATGACGTCTCCCCAGAATACCATGTTGCTGAACTGCAACACCGACTGCATAATTGGCATCGGGATATCACGGGGGATTATGCTTCCACATTCCCTCCGCGCACAGGAACCAGACTCAGTACTGCAGTCTGCACGATGTTGGGAGCGGACTGGACCGACCCACCTGGCCGAACACCACGAACTGGCCACTGCTACCTCTTAGCAGTGGCGGGTCACAGTGGCGAAGCGCCAAGACGATGCAGCAACGCATCGTTAGTGGTAAAGATTCATCCGATCCCGGACACGTTCGTAGTTCAATACATGAGCAGCGCGACGTACAAGAGAGAGACCGTGACACTCATTCAGGCTATTCACCTCGGAAAACACTACGGGGACTCCGGAGGTGCCTGGCCAACAAGTGAGGACCGGTGTAATCGGGGATAATGCTGATGCCATTAGACAACTTCACAACAGGCAGCCGCCCCACGCAAAACACCTAAAAGGTGACTACTGGAGGACGAGAATGGTCGCGGACGCCGTTGCGGTGAGAAGCTGGACGCCAACGCTGCGAGAGTATAACAGGACAGCGCGGGAGGTGGCGCCCATGGCGCAGTCGACCGGGAAAGGCATGGAGTGGAACGCGAGTGAGTTATCTACGGCTGGGTGCCGGTGGGAGGGGATCACCAGGTTTGTTGACGAGGATGTGAAGCGGTGGCACCTGGACCAAATTAAATCGGCCAATTCGGTGGTCGTAGAGGATAAAGTGTAACCCTTAGGGGTGGTCGCCCCCTGCTGGACGCAACAGGACGAATATAGACTCCTTGATAGCACTAGCGGCATCAACGGAGAATGGGCATTCAGTGGCGTCAGCTTAGGGTAATTGACATTAATGTACCTCACTTTAAAATCAAAAATCACATGGGTTTTGCACGATTTGCTGTTTTGATCTTACATTTTGCACTATTGAACTTGGAATTTACAGCTTTGAAGTTGAAAAGGTGTAGTCAACTAGCTTTTCGGCGCATGCATCGTCATGATCGCCTCGCACGACGTGGAGTTTCTATCGTATAAACGCGACGCAGTTTTTTTGTGTGCGTAAATACGAAAAATAACTGAGAAACGACTCAGCTAGATCGCGCTGATGGCAGCGGAGTTCGAGCCAGAATACTCCGAATCCGTTGAGTGCCAGAAGTCTGGGGGCTGTACATGACTGAGCCCTCTATGACTCAGTGGACACTCGCCGAACTCAAGAACGGCGAACCTGATCCTACCCAATCTCAACCCGAGGCGGTAGAGCAACCTGATACGAGAAGCCGGTGAGTCACGCATAACTGAGCTCGCCTGGCACCAGCGGCGGTGCGCTGAGGTCAGACTCGACGATGTTGATGATCTCTGCACTCGAGGTGCCCGAGTCGAGTGTGGCCGAGCTCCAGCAATATCAGCAGTGATCCACTGAGCTCAGAAGGCATGGTCTTGCGGATGGTGAGTCTCGGCGGAGAAGTGTCTGGCTTAGCCATGATGGAGTTCAGCTGTTGACGAAATGTGCCCATGCGCTCCGCAAGTCATCTGGGGTCTCAGCGGACAGTTTGGGACGAAGACGCTGACGGACGCTGATTTCGGAGACGTCAGTATGGATCTTATCTTAGCCCAGGAGGTCTTGGCTAGTCGCCGACGGATGGCCGAATGGTCGCCGCACGCCACGTTAGTGCTCCCCGGTCGATACTGGACATCGAAGTCGAACTCCTGTAGGGTCAACGACCAGCGGTGCAACTTCCCAGTCAGATTAGGGCTAGTCATGAGCCATTTCAGGGCAGCATGATCCGTGAGTATCGTGAACGTACGGCCACAGAGGTAAGGCCGAAATAACTTAATCGCCCAAACCACTGCTAAACACTCGAGCTCGGTAATGCCATACTTGCCCTCCGTCTCACTATTGACCTTACTGGCGTAAGCCACCGGTTTCCACCCGCCCTCTCGTTCATGCATGAGGCATGCGCCCAGGCCAATTTTGCTGGCATCCTTGACCACTCGGAACGGCAGTCGAAAGTCGGGGTAAACTAACAAAGGTTTAGTGGTTAGAATAGCCTTTATTCTTTCGAAAGCTTGCTCCTGTTCGGGCGTCCATGCCCATTCGGCTGTCTTCCGTAGTAGTTTAGTCATTGGTGCCGCGATTGAACTAAATCCCTCCACAAAACGCCGATAGTATCCAGTGAGATGCACAAAACGCGTCACCTCCGCAGCATCTGTAGGTCTAGGAATTTCTCGAACCGCCGAAATGAGTCGCTGCAGGGGTCGCACCCCGTCACTGCTAAGTTCATGCCCCAAGTAGTCCATCGACTTGGTTGCGAATGTGCACTTCTTAAGTTTTAGGGTCAAACCTGCTGTCGCCAACCGTTCCAACACATTCGCCGCCTCTACGATATGCCGTTCGATGCCGCCCCGCGTAAATATGACAATGTCGTCTAAATAAACCAAACAGGTAGTCCAGGTTAACCCTCGCAGAACGCCGTTCTTCATGCGCTGAAAGGTGGACGGCGCATTAGTTAGTCCGAAGGGCATCCGGACGAACCTGTAGAGCCCTTTTATCGTAGTAAATGCAGTTTTATCCCAATCTTCCGGCGCCACAAGCACCTGCCAATACCCAGCACGTAAATCTAAGGTCGTAATTAATACAGCTTCACCCAGCGCCTCGAGGGTTTCGTCTACTCGGGGAAAATGATAGACATCTGTTTTCGTGACTTTATTGAGTGCCCGGTAATCCACACAAAACGCACTTCGCCATCCTTTTTACGCACAAGGACAACTGGGAAGCCCCACGCCCCATTGCCCTCCTCGATAACTTCCGCATTCAGCGTCTGGCTGACGTTATCTCCGATAATCTTATCTTCGGTCTGCGCCTGCCGCCGCCTCTTCAACATTATTGGCGATGCATCACCAGTGTCAATGTGGTGGTGCATGTCGAGAGCAGTGGCGTGTGGGCAATCGCCCGAATTTGCCGACAATTTCCGATAAACTCTCAACAATTTCATTACCAACTTACGCGCGTCTGCTTCTTCCACTCCGATGCGAACTTCACTCTCGTCCTGCAGCGGCGTCGCCGTATCGCCCATCGTGTCCAACCACTCGTTCAGTCGCTCCACTTGCAGTTCCCCGTTCATCGCCAAAATGTTCATCTCCATCCAGGGGTATCCAAGTACCCAGCTCTTTCATATTTGGTAGTCTGGCAGTAGCGCTATTAGTATTAATCGCTGGTATCCACGCCCGACCGTCACGTGCTTTGGTCAACGTGGCGGCCAACATCACTGACCCTGTCTGTTTCGTAGGTATAAAGAGCCCATACTCGCCATCTCGTGCGACCACCGACACCTGTATCGGCGTCACCGCCCGCTCGGCCAGCTTCATCTTGCCCGCCATGCGAACTGCTGCGATCCTCGCTCCCCCACTTCCATCACGAGTGCGGAATGGAATGACCACCGCACGCTCGCCGCCCCGGTATCTCACTTCCTTCTTATCGAAGTCCATGGTGGCTCCTTTCGCCCTCATAAAGTCTACACCCAACAAAAAAATCGCTCGTGCATCCAGCCACCACAGACGCGTCCACAATTACCTTCTCATCGAATACGGTGCGCAACTCGAAGCGCCAACGTCAAGTTGGAACCCGCCGATCCCCTCTACATAGTCTACGGGTGGTTCCATCGCAACCAGATCGCCGAGTGTCATCCAGTCCGTTCCCGCTATTATGTAGCGTGCACAACTATCCAGTTTGACGCAACGTCGCTCACCGTCCACCTCCATCATTGCCGTCGGCAGCCTGTCCTCCGTGCCCACATACTCCATCGAATCATCGACCGCCGCACCAGTCCGCTCCCGCTGTTGCTTCACCAGGCTCACCCGAGCCGTCGCCGACTCACGCGTTACTGGTTCATCACGACCCTGTTGACGCCGCTGTTGTAGAGCATCTGGGGTTTCACTCGCCTCCGTGCGCCGCTGTCTTTGCCGCGCCTCGTTGACTTCTTGCCGCCCAGCTTCCGTAGCCTTCGCCTCGCGGCGTCGTTTGAGCTGCAACGCCCGAAATCGTCGCCGCTTCGCTGCTTTCCGGACCTTGTGCCGCGCAAGACGAGTTTAACTGATCTTATCTTGCTTGGCCTGCACCACTGCGTTGTTGTCCCTCGCGCCATCGCCATGCATCGTGGCTGCTTCCTCTTCACGCGCGTCGACTCCGTCCACCCCCGCAGTCGTTCGGACCCTAGTGTCGGTGCCCGGTGTGTCAGTCACGTCGGGCGGCCTTGTGGTCGTCACGTCTCCGCTCGCCGTCGTGGACGCGTCGGGGTCCGCCCCCTTGTTCGTGCCGTCCTCGGTTGGCGAGGGCATCGTCGACTCGCTCTCGAGCTCCGCCGCCGCCACCGTGATCTCCGTCGTCCGTGCCATCATCCGCCGTCCCCCGTCGTCGAGGGGGCTCGTCATCGTGGTTCTCCGTTTCACCCAGTCAACTCTTTCGGTCGGTAGTGCTGCTGCGCCTTCTCCAGTACGGCCCAACTCCGCGCCTTCTCCAGCCGAGCGTGTCTCCGTACCTTCTCCACTTCGTGCGCGTAGTTGCGCCTCTCGCTCCTCGCTAGCATACCGCGTCGATGCTTACGTGGGCCGCACTGTGGCCACATATACCGCCGCGCGTCGGTCGTCTCGCTCCGCTGCGTCCGTAGCCATGTGCTGCAGTACCTTGTCCATGCCGAACACCGTCGGCTCGGCCTCGAACCGTACGGTCCGCGCCGGTCGCTTCGCCCCCGTACTCGTCACCGACCCCGACGTGCCGGGGCGTATCGCCGTCACCTGTCCTTCCTCCGCACCTCCGTCGTCTGCCACTTGACCATGCTGTCTCGTGGCGTTCTGCTCCTGTGTGGCCGCCACAGCTTGCCGATCTCTGCCTCCACTGCTTGCCGCTGGTAGCTGCCATTGGGGATGCCTTATCGCCCCCGGACACGTTAACCCCTCTACCGTGCCCGGTCGGCGTTTTCCGGCGCTGGTGGTGGCTTCTGTTCTCGCTGCTCCAGGTAGGCGTCGTTCCGTGCCCTCGCGTCTGCGTCGGGGAACTCTCTGGCGAAGTACCCAAACTGGTTGCATGCGAAGCATTTCAGCTGCAACGTACAGAGAGACGGCCTATGGCCACTTCGTCCTCATTTGAAGCACGTCTCCGGCAGGTTCTTTCGGCCCCCCTCCTGCTGTTGACCAGCACCTGCTCGCCCAGGTCCGTATCGACTACCGTCTGCAGCGGCCTGTTTGACAGCCGTTTTGAACTTCTTCCGAAGAGGTTTTACATCGGACTCGTCCCCACTCGACGCGAACTCCTCCCGTTTGGTTTTCACCTTGGCCGCCGGTTTCTTGCCTTCCATCTTTGGCTGCGCCACCTGGCGTCGCAACTCGTGTTGCTTCGTCTCGGCCCAGAACTTGCCGTTCCACGCGTGGCCAGGGAGTGACTCCCACGTGCCTGAACACTCGTTCCACACGCCTTGAGGGTTGGTGAACAGCGCCACACCACTAGCCTCTCCCCCGCACCCTGCGAACGCATTGGCCATCTCCGTCGGTAACCCCGTACCGCTGATCCCGGGTATCACGCTCATTGGTCATGTCGTGCCGCCATCGTCATCAGGTGGCGACTTGGTGCTACGGCCCACGGCTGCCCGATATTTGTCATCCCCTGGGCGACGTTTTCCATGGGGTCGTCAATTTCGGTAGCCTTGTCCACCGCCTCTTCCAGCGTTTTGGGCTTCGGCCTTTGTTGAACCAGCTTCTTCGTTGTCTTATCCAGACATCGTAGGAACTGAGCTAGTAGTACACGTTCTTTTACCCGGTTGCGTCCTACCACATCGCACAACCCCGCCGCGAAATCTGCATACGTCTCGCCCGGCATCATTCGTCTCATCGTCACGCGCAGTTCAGCGTTCGACTTGTCCAGTTTCGGTCCGTAGCGCCGCAGCAGCGCTTTCTTCAGGTTTGTTCAAGTTCTTTGTCTTTTCTTAAGTCTGCGATCTTGATTGACCCACCACTTTGCTGCATTCTCCATCGATTTGTTGCCTAGGATGAAGTACAAGGCGTGGTCAGACCACTTACCCCGCCCCGACTTCGCGGCGCCGTTGAGAGCCAAGTCCACCCTGTCGATCCAGGTGGACACCGATACCTTAGGCGAGGGCGTGCACGTCGGAAGCTTAAGGTTTTTAACGCTACGTCGGCCTGGTGGCCGTTCGTCGCGTGCCGGCGGCTCCGTTGGTCGACTTCCCCTTCGCCGTCCATCTCCCGACTCACTGCTGGGGCTGCTGGAACTGCTGGAGCTACTACTGCTGTCATCGCTACTGGAGCTGCTATCGCAGTCGCCTCCTCCATTACTGCGCCGGCGCCTCGACCTGTGGCCACTTAGGGCGCTCCCACGGTGTGTGTGACTCGAACGGCTGCTGCTGTCCGACGAGTCTGGCGTCGTTGGCCGCGTGCATGTCGCTCCTCTCGTGGTTCGCCGTTGCATTCGTCAGCCTCGTTCGCCTTCGTTGGGCTCGGCGGGTTGGAGTCCAGACACCATCGCCGTCAAGTCTCGGGTGGTTGCCGCCATCGCTGAGATGTCCGGTGTACCCGTCGCTGGAGTGCCCGCCGCTTGCTCGCCCGTCTACGGACCCCCGCTTGGCGCCTCGTTCCTCGTTGTCTGGTTCGTCGTCGATGGTCCAACTCGCGCCGCCGTGAAGGGCGCATTCTGTGTCGTGACGCGGTGTTGGTTTGTCCGCGGAGCTCGCCCATCTTCGTCGTCATCAGCTCCCGCCCGTCGTCGCGTCTTCGTCATGGGTTTCATTTGATTCCGCTTGCTGCCTGTGGTGGCTGTCCCAGGTTGGAGTCCTGCCGCCGTCACCAGGTGTTGAATGGCCGCTGTCATTGCGGCTGCGTCCATGGTGGTTGCGTCGTCGCTGGTGTTTGTCATGGTCGTTTCTTCGACCTGGGTCGTGGGCTGTCCGCTCTCGTTAGACGGTGCATCCGTCATAGCGATCTCCGCTTCCCGTTCGGCTACTTGAGAGCCTCACTGGTCCCCGTCTTGTTCCGTGGTCGCTGTTCGGTCGGCCGTCGTCCCTCCTGTCTGCTGGTGTTGATGCCCGAGTTCGTCTCGTCGTCTCCAGCCACTTCATCTTCAATCGGTGGGTTCTTCGCTTGCATCGGTACCCGTCTCGTCTTGCCCGTCTTCGTTCTCGTCAGCGTGGCGGTCATTGCTTCGCTCGTC